>CM060900.1:281121783-281721783 GCA_030762935.1 Hymenopus coronatus | reverse complement strand
GCTAAGAAGACGATGGTAGATAATTTTGACTTTAGCTTCCCGCTGCATAGAGGAAGAATCATTGTACAAAATTACAAACTGAATAAAACAAAAGAACAAAATAGGGGCATCAAAGTAAGGGACAAAACTACATACTATCAAATGAAATAAATAAACAAATAATGATAAAAAACCTCCCTTTGTTCAATTTGTTTTGGTTCTTATTAGTTTTTGTTAATTAGAATCTTCCTTGTTGCAGTTCATCCGTCTTCTCCTGGGTCTTCCTCAATTCTTTACACCCTTCATTTGAGAAAGAAAAAAAAAACTTCTACTTCTCACTGGTTGTTGATCTCGTGCTACTTTAATCAATCTTATTTCCTTTGCTCTGCCAACACGTTAAAAAAATTGATAGTGATGTTCAAAACGGAGAATTGCACAAACGCTAACCCCAATACCTCAAAAAAATATTCAGATTGATGTTTTGAACAGTGATATGTGTGACCTTTAATGATAACAATCAGTGAAGATGCACAAACCTTAATCCCAACAGCTCTAAAATAATGAAATTAACGCTATCAACATTGGACTAAGCGTCGGAATTTGATAACTTAAAAATCACATTATTAGTATTTAGCAGCAGTAGTAGTACTAGTAGTAGTAGTAGTAGTAGTAGTAGTAGTAGTAGTAGTAGTAGTAGTAGTAGTAGTAGTAGTAGTAGTAGTAGTAGTAGTAGTAGTAGTAGTAGTAGTAGTAGTAGTAGTAGTAGTAGTAGTAGTAGCAGCAGCAGCAGTAGTAGTAGTAGTAGTAGTGGTAGTATTAGGTATTATTATTATTATTATTATTATTATTATTATTATTATTATTATCATCATTATTATTGTGATTATTGTAATTATTACTATTATTATTTTATTACTATTTTTACTATTACTATTATTACTATTATTCCAATTATCATTATTATTATCATTATTATTGCTATTATTATCATGACTATTACTCTCATTATTATTATTATTATTATTATTATTATTATTGTTGTTGTTGTTGTTGTTATTGTTATTGTTATTATTGGGATTAGTATTACCATTATCATTACTATTATCATTATCACTTACATTGTCATTATGATAATGATTATTATTATTATTATTATTATTATTACTATTGTTATTGTTACTATGATTATTATTTTTATTATTGTTGTTATTATTTTATTATTATCGTTATTACAATTGTTACTGTTGATATTGTTACGAGTATTATTATCATTATTACTACTACTATTATTATAATTATTGTTGTTATAATTATTATTATAATTTTATTGTGATTTATTATAATTATTATTGATGTTATTATATTTTATCACTATGGGAAATTATCAAAATGAATAAATATTGCATTGAAACGTAGCATAAGCACAGTGACTATATATTTTGAAACTTTAGTTTAATTACTTTCTCTAGCACGCGTATACATATTATAATGTACTTAATAGCTAGAGAAGGCATGGTTTCTACCCAAAAGTTCAATTCGAAGTTTCACTTGTTTAAGGGTCCACTAAATAATATTTTTAGAATAAGTTTCATGTGTGTGTGTGCGCGCGCGTATATGTATATGTGAGCAGCAGAGCTCAAAAACTAAAAGTCCCTTAAACCCCAGACTTGGTATTTAAGTGCAGTAGATATCTTCCAAGGAAGCTTTTCAGGAAAATCCCTCACTCCCGAGTAACCTTTATATACATGTTTCGAAAACTTATATTTGCCCAAATACGGCTCTAAGTATTTTGCTTCTTTATTGCTTCATTTACTTATATACCCCCCCCCTAACTTCCATGGTCTAATCGCGGATTTGGTTAGAAACAACTATCTGTGTTTTTGTTAGCTTTGCCGTAGTGTGTTCATTTTTTCTCTCAGTATTCTTCTATTAAACACACACACACAATTCCCTACAACATTGATACTTCCGACTCTGTGGGGGATAAGGAATAATTCTGATTAAAGAAAAATTCCCCGCCCCAGCCGGGAATCGAACCGGAGCCCTCTATGTGTGAAGAATATTTTTATTAAAATACCATATTTTTTAAGATATTTTCATGAGAAATAAAACATATCTTTTGAACTTTCTGAGAATAACCTCTGAAGTTCTCTTCACTGTGGATAACTGGTAAACCGCAAGGGATGGGCAAAATATTATTACACAAAAAATCTAGAGCTCGTTAAAAGCAAAATTTGCCATAATCCTTTGTTTGTAAAGTTAACTATTCCCGATATTTTCCTTGTTAATGGCTTCATTTATAAATTACTTAAAAATTTTCTCAAACGAGAGAACGTCATTCATTTAATCTCCTTTTTTTTTTTTTTTTTTTTTTTTATTCCTTGCCATGCAGGTGTAAAAGAATTTCTGCTAACGTTTATCTCGATTAGCATGGTGTACATCAAAGATTAATATATTCTAACAATAGTTTGTCTGTATAACAGCTAGAGAACGTCATCAACACATCAAATTTGTTTTAATTCGCAGTTTGCTTATTAATATAGCTTATAATTTCATGTCAAAGAATTTTTAATATCAACAATTTTAAGATCACGATGCTTATTTGGGTGGTGCCGTACTGTATATGTAAAGCACCCCATTGTGCCTAAAATCTTCATTTTTACTTTGACTACTATGCACAAAAGGGAAAGTATTATATTTTCCCAAAATTTGATGTCAGATTTCGCCGTAATTACGTTTTGCGACCCCTGAATCAAAGAAAAGTATTTTAAAAGAAGGCCTATGTGTGTCAGCGGTAACTAGCTTTAGTATTTTAAAACATACGGCACAAATATTTTCAAGAAAATTCATGAACCCTCAAATTACCCTTTACGTGCAACTTTTTTCGAAATCCCAATGTTCTCAAAAATTGATCTAACGATTGTAATTGGAGTGCCATACGTTTAAGTTATTTATATGACAGACAACTTCTCTGTTTTCAATACTCATGGAATAGCTTTTGAAGTCCACTTCATTTGGAAGGGATGGTAAAAAAATGTATTACTGTTAAACGTTTAGCAATAAACAAAAACGTATTACAGAAAAAAATTAAATATCTATAAAACACAATTTATTTGGAATAAACATTTTGTGAAGTAGTTTCCGAGATATCCATTATTAATTGTTCGCACATTTGAATATTTTCTACCGCTTTTAAAGTTCTTTGGATATTCGGTTTTTCTCGGTATTACGTGGAAAGAATATAACATTTTAAAGCCCACACATAACGTCCAGCTCTTAAACCATTTGAATATGATATTCTCTTTTATATATAATAATATATGTAATGTAGATATTTCAATTAAAGTTGATCGCGATTTAAATGAAGTAGATAGAAAAAAAAGTCATACGAATAGTTTGTATGACCAGTAATAAACACTAGAGGGTAGAGAAAATCATGTGAATATAGTAATCAGCCTTTGTGCAGTAAGAGCTTACTAATTATATTAATGTGGTTTCGAATAAAGAGAACTTTTGAAGCTTTACCCAGAATATGTTTATACATATATACAGGGTGTTAATGAACTGCACCGAAATAATTTCAGAGATATTGCAGGTGACTGATATAAGTAATTTGAGATCGGCGATGCGTGGTCCCCGGATAAATATAACGCAGCTACATAGCGTTAAACGTGTGGGTATCAGATGCTGACAAGTCGGTGTTAAAGCAAATTAGGTTGAAAAAATGGCTTATAATGTCTTTAAAACTGCTGCCTGAGTATAGAAATATCGAATTTTAGCAGTTCGTTACTTGCGGTCTAAAGATTTAATGTCGCAAATATCTGTAAAATCTCGAACTAATCACTTGACAGTGCCACAATGAGCATTCATTAACTACGTTCTTGAGTTATGTACGCCACTCTGGAGGCGTTTTTTCAACTTCTCTGGTGGCTTAATGCGTAACGGGGGAAGCTGCTATCCCAAAGGTCATGAGTTCGATTCCTGTCGTAAAGTAAATGTTTTTTATTATTTTTTTTCATTCCAGACGGAGTGCTGCGATACGTGGCGTACTGAAACTTCAGAAACTTGTAGCCGTTACTTCGAAATTTCAATAAACACGCCATAAGTCTCCTATCTCAAATTACTTATTTAAGTAATCTACATATTCTGTGAATATATTTCGGTATAGTTCATTAACACTGTATATATGTATATATACAGGGTTACTACAAAAGAAACAGACAACTTCAACTACCTGTAAAACAAAAACTATTAGAGACAGCAACCTAATTATTTTGGAGGTATGTTAGGAAACGCTCAAAGTTTCGTTTGTTATTATTAATAATGCTGTAGTGTTTTGTTTGTTGTTGCAGAAGCTGAAATGGCGGAAAATCCTGTGGAAAAGGCATATTGCGTGTTGGAATTTGCTAGAACGCAATCAGCAACTGTTGTCCAACGACATTTTAGAACACGTTACCACAAAAATGAAATGATGCGCTCACAAAAACCAGCATCGTCTTCATCATGTCGCAACATGTCGATGCAAAAGTCACGCCGTATGACCTTATCTTCTTCACTCAGAAACTGCAACATCTGTAATCTGTAAGGCATCATGTGCAGTCGTTTCCCAAGATTTTCCATACAGTTTGCTGTGGAATTTGTAATTGCATGCTTGCCCTAGATGTCGATTTCTGTGGGCTTCTTATGTAGGCAGAACGAACACGTTCAACACGAAACTCTTGGTCTTCCCGAGCTCTTCCCTTTGCACAAACATCCCGTTGTCTCGAATTTTCTATACCAGTCGTAGATTGACTGTCTAGTGGGTGGCGTTTTGTGGTAACGTGTTCTAAAATGTCGTTGGACAACAGTTGCTGATTGCGTTCTAGCAAATTCCAACACGCAATATGCCTTTTCCACAGGATTTTCCGCCATTTCAGCTTCTGCAACAACAAACAAAACACTACAGCGTTACCAATAGTAACAAACAAAACTTTGAGAGTTTCTCAACATACCTCCAAAATAATTAGGTTGCTATCTTTAATAGTTTTTGTTTTACAGGCAATTGAAGTTGTCTATTTCTTTTGTAGTAACCCTGTACACATACATACATTCATACACTCACGCATACACGCGTAGACACATACATACATCCATACACACATACACACACATACATTTGGTATTTTAATCAAAATGATTAGAGCTGTTTTTGAGAAACTCAATTTTTTTTTTAAAAGTTTCTATGCAACAATAGTTTAGGTTGAGAGAATTTCATTTAAAATCGGTGGAATCCTTAGAATATTCTGAAGTTAAATACCAAGTTCGTGTTTAACAGACTTATGGTTTTTGAGTTTCGCTGTTCTCTCTCTCTCTCTCTCTCTCTCTCTCTCTCTCTCTCTCTCTCTCACCCACACACACACACTCAAACACAGATCTTTTTCTAAAATACTTTTGGGGGGCAGCGAGCCTCGAAACATATTTTCGGTGAAAACTCGACATCTAATTTTAGGATGGAATACTTATAAATTTAGCCAGGATCACTTAAGTTTAAGATTTCCTAAGTCGTGCTGCATGTCGATAATTCTGCCGAACACAGCCTGACCACTAGACAGAGCTTAGAATAAAAGCTAAATCCCTGTCAGACTTCTTTGCAATTCTTTTATGCGGACCATGAGAACTTTGGTTTGGTGAGCACTATTGCATATTCCTGTGTATCTGAATAATCTTTAGACGCTTTAGATATCATATATAGCTTGGCATCAAGAAGATCATGATTGACATATGAGCTAATAGTTCTACATTTAAATCTCGTTTTATAAGCAAATTATACTTGTGTTAATGCATTTTATGATTGTTTTAAATACCTTTAATCATTCATATGTTCCATTACATTAGCAATGCATTTGTTTATCCTTACGTATATTTTACGAATCTCGTTATTTTATTTATTTTTTATATTTTTATTTTTTTATTTATTTATTTATTTATTTATTTTTTTTTTTTTGCTTATGCGTGGTTGTCACTGTTTTAAGATTGTATCTGTATAAAATCGCATCACTAAAATGTGCTTTGAATATCAGTAGCAAAATTAAGATATAGTTTGACACATACCAAAATTTATTTCATTTGTGTCCTGTGTATGCCTTATGGTGCATATGCTGCTACATGCTGTTACGATTTTACAAAACGTTTATGATAACTATTCATTCTTATCAGTGCAAATACTAAGTTCAAACTTGTGAAGTACAAAAACGGGGACGTTACCAGGAACGCCCTGCACAGAGATTGTTGGTCCGAAATTCTACTTGTCTTAAGATGGTGTATAACATATCTTTAAAATGGATTTGATATATTCGCTTTAACCGTTCAAATCTGCCTTCAACTCCATAATTTTAAGTTTCTTGAATTCCACTGCTCAAACATTGCTTCTAGATCCATACGCTGGCCTTGTAAAACTTTAAACCCATTCGGTGGGCTGCTAGCCTAATTGTTTATCAGTTAAAGTTAAGCCGCACTTTATAAACCTCATTCTCTCCATTTAAGCTCAAAATTAATCCAATATGATTCAATATGTCTTATTAATAAGTTAAGCACACGAGTGTAACAAGTATTAGTAGACTGTTTCATACAGTGTAGCAGAGACTTAATTACTGACGTATGTTCCAACACGGGTGCATGCTACAGAGTACCATTGCCTGCTAAGTTCGGAAAGGAAATGGCTGATAATCGAGGATAGTTGCAATTTTATGCGGCGCTAATTGCTCTGCATCATTTTGTGGACTTATCTATTATTTGATCATAATTATGGACGTCGCGGCATAGCTATCAGATCTAATTAGTATTCTATTTATACATCATTTGGGTCCTTCATAGACAATAGGGTTTTGTGAAGAAAGAAAAGAGAGTAGTATTTCAGAAAATTAATCTTTAAACAATTTAAATGCACCTCGGGTAAAACACTCTTTGTAGGAATACATAAAAAGAATATCAAATCACTTTCTATAATACGATTAATCAAAGAAACAAGAAAAATTGTTGCGGCACTTCAAAATACTTGTTACAGTAAACAAAGACTTTTTACTATATTTTGAATTTAAAAGCTTTGAGTTTTCAAGAAACTGCATATATATATATATATATATATATATATATATATATATATATGTGTGTGTGTGTGTGTGTGTGTGTGTTGTTGTTTGCGTTTCTTCATTGTACTATGTATGAATACCACGTGCAAATGTCATTAAATTAAGAGGTCAACCGTACGCTAAATAGATTGCGAGCAGATCCAGAATGCTAGACTATGCGGTTGTGATGCTCATTGTCTGCTAAGGATGGCAGAAACAGAAAATACTATCCAAATATTTGTGTTAAGTACGAATGTTAAAAAAGAACTAAAAGGCTTACCAGAAACACCACCGGCTTGGTTCAAATTGCTCCGATCACAGACGCGTTGCTATATAACAGTGAAAACATGAGTGACTTTCTCGTTTGCTCGCTAGGCACCCACTGAAAGCGGCACTTCGGAACCTTGGCCAACGTTCAAAACTTTAAAAGAAAATGTATATAGCTCCTAGTTTAAAAGTGACGTCAGCCATCACGTTTATTCGCGATTAGCAAATGCAATCGTGCTAGAAGCATATCGACAGCAGATATAGACTCTGTTCGGACCAAATGGGATCGTAATAATGAAAACAAATCATCGCTGTTTGGTGATTGGGTTCCAAACATGGTATGAAATGAAAATCAAGAACTAAATTTTTTTCTGCTCAAACAGCGAAAATTAGTGCAATAAAAATTAAAATAATACAATATTACCATCTTTCTATAATTAAGGCTATCTTTAGAACCGTCACAGCTTAACTGAAAGTTTATTAATCCTTTACTCTTCGGTTTTCATTCCGCGCTTCTGCAGAAGATTTGCAGTAGTCAATAATTATCTTTTTAAGCCAATTAACAGCATTTTCCTAATTCATTACTACTGTATATGCCTACGTGGAATTATGATTTATGAAGTAGTTAAAAGCATTTATTTTTTCAATTTGTTGATAGGGTAATTCATCGCTTATAAATGTAGAATGAGGGTTCTTTTGGATTATTTAAAGTGATTTTATAAGTCGGAGCAGCCAATACTTATGTCTGGAGGGAATACCCATATAATCAACAAAACCTATAAGGTATAAGGCATTCAGCAATTAGCCAAACTCTTTTCCACTTAAAGATTGTAATAGAAGAATTTTAAACGCTAACTTTAAGTTTATTATGCCATATACATTTTAGAGAAAAGTAAAAATAATTTCGATCTTTTGGCTACAGCAGCTCTTTATTGACACTAGGTATTTTACTTCTTTGTTATCCTCATGTAACGTATATTTCTCATTGGCACTTTAAAGCTGCTAATGATACATACAAAACCGATTTAAGATCTAATTAGGTTAGAACTTCCATATACACCATTAAACCTAAAATTCACATTTGATTGAGCAATGGGATCTTGTGCTATTTAAAGGCAGGTTTTCCAAGCAGGTATGACTCATTCATAGCAGTCATAAAAATAAGACAAAAAGAATGAACTCGTATGATGGAATACGCACATTGCATAATGTTATACAGTGTTGCTGAGGGACATAATGAATAGCAAAACAACATTCATTCACACGTCAGTAAACTAGTACAACAAAAACTCGTCGCGTCCTCGTACGTTGTTTACAAACTGTCAATTGTTAGTCATCAAGAATTTTGCTTGCAAGTTGAGCACTGTCAACATGATGTGCAGAGGCATGAACTGAACTGAAGTCGGCCGACAATTTGCAAGCACGTAGCGATCAGTCTGTCTAGCACCATGATAACGTGAGCATCGCTCCTCGTGACACATAGCGGATATAAAATAGACTAAACAATGCCACCAGTAAATTACAGGGAAAAGAAATACGAAAAGTGATGGCTAATGTGTATCAGTTCATGATGAGAGAGGCTGCAGAAGGAACCCCATTAAATTCAAGTCTGTACAGAAACGTAGTGGAGTCACCGTTGTTTCGTTTAGTTCAGTTCAAAGAATCAAAGCTGAATTAGAACGTATTCAGTTAGACGAATGCGGATCTTTCTCAACACTTCGTAAAGAAAACATTTTAAAAAGATTATTCATTTATCTACACCATGCCAATCGAGATGGATAATAACAGAAATTCTCTTAATACTTGCTTCCTTGTAAGTAGAAAGCAAATACGGGAATACATTAGGCAAAAGCGTTAGTCAAATCTTTTAAAAGGTATCATTAGGTTAAACAATGGAAATTATGTTATCTTGGCGCGGCTAAGAGTATAGGTATGAAACGCTAATGATTTCCCGTTTGAGAAAAGTTTAAGCAGTTTAAAGTTGAAACTAAAAACAAAGAATATCCTAGAAACGGTTAACACTAAAAAAAAAAGTATATGACAAACTATGCGTTGTAATGAGATCTATATTTTTTGTGTTGTAAGTCTTTATCAATCTCTTATGGTTTACCAGCTATGCAAAAGTCATCCAGAATGAAGAGGTCTTCAGAGGCTATTCCGAGAAATTTCAACATATACATTTCGTTTGTCATGAAAGCATCTTACAACATATGATATTTTAATAAAATAGTTGGAGCCACTTTTTGAGAAAAATCAAAACTTCGAAACATGTTACATGTGAAGGGCTTGTTCAGGGGTATTTATTTTCTTGAAAATATTCGTGTGGTATCCTTCGAATATGCTGAACTTAGATATCAACTTTACTACTTAACGGAATTTTCGTTTTTCAGCTATATCCCCTCCCCCCACACACATACAGAGACGGACAGTTTTTCAAAAATTCTTTTTCCTTGGATTTTTTATTTCAGGGAGTGTCAAAACCTATATTTCCGGTGAAATCTCGGTATCGAATTTTTGGGTGGAATACAACCTTCTCTATCTACATACGTACTAGAAAAACTGATTATAGAGCGTATTATAAAGATTTTGACAGTATAAATGCATGCATAAGTTGGATATTTTATGTACTCAAAACAATGCCTACTAATAAATAACATGGATGTGTTTGTTATGCCATTCCAGTTCTCCTGTGCGTACTGCATGGCTATAGCTTTAAGTCTCCGCCTCTTTCCCCCACTTCTTGTACTGCGCACCTTGATGATAATGATGATGATGGTGATTTGTGTTCAAGGGCGCTCAACGACAAAGGTAATTAGCGCTCTCAGAAAATAAAAGTTCCGTTAAAACCAGAAATTAAAATGACTCTTTAAAAGAGATATACAAAAACTCCGCAAGGAGCCAGGATTAAAAAACACTATTAAAATAGCTCGGAGAGTAAAAACTTAGCTAAAATGACATATATTTGGTAAAAATAAAACAATGGAGAGAAAACGGTGTTAATGATTAAAACGAAGGCCGGAAAGTGACAAGCAGGATAAGATTTAAAAACCTCCATTTTCTACGGTAAAATCTATAAAATCAACAAACAAAAACTAAATTCTTAAGGCATGTGTCACTTTGGATAAATATTTAAAAACCTTCTCCACCGCACCGGGATCAACGCCCAGGACCTCCGAAATCCTGGCCGGCAGTTGCAGAGTGGCTCGTAATGCTGCTAGGTGAGCACACTCCAACAAAATATGGCGGACAGATAGTGCCTCGCCGCAGAGTAGACAGATAGGCGGAGGTTCCTTTTTTAAATAAGTGACTATGACTATAACTACAGTGGCAATCACGTAATTTACCTAAAATAACTTCCTCACGGCGAGATAGACGTGAGGAAGTCACTAAGTGTACAGGGTCCTCCTTCACCTCCCTAAGTTTGTTGTCGCGAAGAGCGGACCACTTTCCATGCCAGCTCAAAATTAACGCTCTTCATACAAGTTTTAAGTCCTCGGCTGTTACAAAGGTGTTGGTCACACTGGGTGCAGTGGTTGCCTTCTTTGCCGCCAAATCGGCCAGTTCATTCCCCGGCAAACCAGCGTGTCCAGGAACCCAGGCGCACACCAAATTTACACCCGAAATATGCAAAATGTTGAGGATGCCCTGAATGCGCTGCACTAGAGGATGGTAATTGTACAGCTCACGAAGGCTCTGAGGTGCACTGACGGAATCACTCAGAATGAGGCAGTCACCGAAGTTTCGACGGCGAATATACAGAAGGGTGCGATAGATAGCATTCAGCTCTGCAGAATAAATTGATGTGCTACTGGGCAAACGGAAAACGGAAAATAAATGGTTCGGTTCCAGTGACAAAGGCATATCCAACACCATCGGCGCACTTACTGCCATCAGTATATATAGAAATGCGGCCACTGTATTTTCATAAAAATTCTAAACATAGGATATTAAACATAGGCGTAGAGGATTTCGCGTGAGGCGTGATCCCGAGATCTATGCGGGACGAAGCACGCAACCAAGGTGGGTGAACTCTCTCACCCTTTGGAAAAAAGTGAGGTATTTCAAGATCGTGCGTTCGAAGCAGTTTTCGGAAGCGAAATCCTGCAGGCGTTGGACTAAGTAGGAGGTTTCCATAGCGGTTGTCCAATGCAGAATCAAAATATGGAGTAAACGATGTATGCTCATGTATGCACTTCAAGCTGCAGACAAAAATATACAGAACATCCCGCCGAAAGCGTAGAGTTGGTTTGGCAGATTTGGCATAAAGATTCACAACTGGCCTAGTTGGAAATGCTCCAACAGCCACCTGGATTGTGGAGAATATCTAACTTTCTCAGCATAGATGGGCGTGCCGAGGCATAAACAAGACATCCGTAGTCTAACTTTGATCGGACCAGTGCGCGATAAAGACGCAGCAGTACTGTCGTCGAATCTGCTCCCCAAGTTTTGCCGCTTAATATTCGTAAAATATTCAGACAACGGTCACACTCCGCTTTAAGCTGTGTTACATGAGGTGACCAGCATAATTTCCTATCGAATATCAACCCCAACAATCTCACCTCATCTGCGAAGAGAAGTATATCTGGCCCGAGATGAAGAGAAGGTGACATTCGCCACCTTCGGCGCCAGAAATTGACGCAGACTGTCTTCCCAGGTGAGAAGCGAAAGCCGTTTTTCGCGCTCAAATCATAGAGATTGTCCAAACACTGATGGAGACGGCGTTCCAAAAACGGCGTACGCTGAGAAGTGCAGAAGATGGCAAAGTCGTCCAGGAACAAACAGAACGAGACACCTGGGGGAACACATTGCAATATGGAATTAATCGCTATAGAAAATACCGTCATGCTTAAAACCGAGCCCTGCGGCACTCCATTCTCTTGAATAAAATGGTTAGAAAAACCGAGTCGACGCTTACTCGGAAAACGCGGTCCCTCATAAAGTCCTGAATGAACAACGGTTGGCGTCCACGTATATTCCAATTCTAGAGGGAACGTAACATCTCTGCCCGCCAACACGTACCCTAAACCTTCTCGAGGTCAAAAAATATCCCTTATTCTGAAGAAAGCCGTTAATAATCTGCGTCGATAGTGAACAAGATGGTCAACAGCTGAACGATACCTTCGAAAACCACATTGGATATTGGTCAGAAGATTATGGGATTACAGCCACAACACCAACCGTCCATTGATCATGCGTTCCATCACGTTGCAGACGCAACTGGTGAGGGAAATAGGAGGGTAACTGGAATGGAGGTGACGGCCCTTTCCAGGTTTCAAAATAGGTATGATGGTGACCTCCCGCCACTGAGCTGGGAAGGAGGCATTCATCCAGATATAGACCTTGAGCAGGAAAGCCTTACAGTCAGGAGAGAGATGTAACATTTGGACGTGGATACCATCTGGGCCTAGTGCAGGGTTTCGCGAAGATGAAAGTGCATAGTCTAGCTCCGCCATGGTGAAAAGGCGATTGTAGTCTACAAGGTGTCCTGAGCGGAAGGCAAACCGTTGCGATTCCCCTGAGCCTTAACTGGAGGAAACTCAGTGGAATAGTTCCCTGAGCTAGACACTTGAGCGAAAGCACTGCCAAGAGTATTAGCCACGTCAAACTTATCAACCACCGTGCCGGCAAGTGTCTTCAAACCGGCTATCGGCATATGGGTTGCTTTTCCGGCTACACGCATTAACTTGTCCCATACAACAGAGGAAGATGTAGTCGAGTAAAATATTTTACAAAGTTGCTCCATGAGGTCTTCCTTGCTATCTTTAATAATGTTCCTAGATTGGGCACGCAGCTTTTTATAGCCTATAAGATTATCCAGAGTAGCGCGACGCTGGTAAATCCTGAGAGCACGTCTGTGAACACGAATGGCATTCCGGCATTCATCTGTAGACCAAGGGACAGGAAAGCGACGAAGACGTCCAGTCGACTGCGGAATAGACAGCTCAGAACCGCAAATAATTGTCTCGGTAAGGTGCTGTACTAAACAATCCACCAAGTCGTGCTCGTTGTAGTGAAAAACGGTCAAGTTGGAATAAATGTTCCCGTTGGCTCGTTCTAAGCGCCATCTAGGTAAGGGTGTGAAACATACGTCCTGTGCTATGAGACAAATAAGAACAGGTAAGTGGTCACTAGAATGTTGGTCAGAGATGACATTCCATTCTAAGGAAACTGCTAGCTGTGGAGAACTAACGGCTATATCAAGAAAAAACTATTGTAGCTATCAGACAGAAATGTAGGCTCTACGGTGTTCAGGAGAGATAGATTAATAGAATCCTATAAATCAGTAATCAGTTGACCTCTCGCACTAGCCCGACATCCCCTACCGACAAAACAGGTGTTGGTAGCTGGCAGACGAGGTCTTCTATATCAGCGCGTGAGAGATCATCAGAGGGAGGCACATAGATACTGCAAATGGTGAAGCTGACGGAGGGTAGCATAATCCGTGCAGAGATGGACTGTATGTCAGAGTGTAATGGTACGCATTCAGCGAATACATCATCACTGATAAGAACCATGGTGCCCCCATGTGCAGGAACTCCAGCCGTCGGTGATACATCACACCGGACACAAGAGTACTGCCGGATAGTAAGGTGGTCTTGGGGACGGAGCTTGGTCTCTTGCAAGCATACGACCAAAGGCTGATGCCGGTGGAGCAACAAGTCCAACTCAGGTCGACGAGATCGAATGCCGTGTATGTTCCACTGCAGGATAGTCATAGATTACGGTACGGGATGACAAAAAAGTTTTATTTTGTTTTCCATAAAAGATGGGATATACTTTATCCCCCAGTGCTCCCCACCCACCATTGAGTCCAATAAGAGGACTTCCCACTGGGGTGACAGGGCGACACAGGGGATATAGCAGGCACGCTGTCCCACTAACCCTGGAGTTCGTATAATACCTAGTCCTGGCCGATTGACTAGGGGTGGGTTAGTCCCTAGCCTACCGTTTAGGCGAAGCAGAAACCAAAGCGGTGTATTAGGCTGCACACCCTCCCCAGTTACTGAAAAGCAGAAGCCCACACTCAGATGTGCAACCCTTAATCAACTAGGATATTCCTTTCCACCGGCACGAGTCTCTACGCACGGCCTACACGTGGGTGGGTATTTGTACCTACTGATCCCCTCACCACCTAGAGGTTGCCCGCTGAGGGAGTCAAAGGTGGCTCAGGACCCCGGGTGCGCCTAACCCGTACCTACCGAAGTAGGCCCCGGGGGGGGCGCACCTTGAGTGCTCTCATCTATTTGCAAGGATAGAACAGGTTGCTGTAGTTAAAGTGTTGAATTGCGTCTGTAGTATGTGGTCAAGTGTAAACCTTTTGTGCTAAACAAGGATCAAGGTTCAATAAAGACATCACTACTTAGACATCATTATTATCATCTTCCCTAGGCCAGTACTTATATCACGTTCTGGACCATCCAATAATATTGCTAGAGGTATGTAATCGTTTTACCAAACTTTATACTACCCAGGATACACAATTTTCAATACCATAAAGTGAAATTTCTGTATAGGAACGCCAAGTTCATTTAATATTATTAATGTGGTCATACAAAATAAATGTAAATAACATGTATGCCTTTTGCACGGTAACACAATATGCTGAATAATTGTCAGGCTTTTCCATATTTGTGTAGGAGTAATTAAAACATGATCATTTCTCATAGCAATTTATTGTGAAATACTTTTTGTGTTACAATAAATTTGCCAAACATCTAATAAGCCGCTTTAACACACACAAGTAACCGGAAAGCGTTACCAAGAATGCTGGACATATTTTCTCTTATCCTTGCCAATAGTTCTAACACCCCGTTTCAAATTAGTGGTTTTTACTCAAACGAGAAATTGACAGATTAAATGTACATTTACACCTTAAAGATCATTACATATTTGCTATTTTGCTTTGTTCTTAAATATGTAAAATGCGCATAACAAACTTTTATTGAGAACGCCCAGCCAACAGTTTTTGCAAACAGTATGCACAATTTTAATGCTTAGAACTAACCCTTTTGGAAAATTACAAAAGCCAATGTGCTTTGTGTGCTTCCTATTTGCATAAGAATTAGACACTTAAATTGTTTCATTATTGTCTACGTAGATAATGGTGCTCACATTTGTATTAAATTCAGTTACCAGTTATTTAAGTTTACCACTTCAAAGCCACACGCTAATTGTGCATCTTTGTATTCAACTTCTTCAGAAGGTGTTGCAACACGGTTCTGCTTCCTTAAGCTCCATGCGGTTGTATTTCTATTGCATTTCTACAACAGTAACTGACAGAGTCATTGGCGCTTCTATCTATCGTGTATGAGCAGAGGAAGGTGTGGACTATGACATTAAGTCACAGTCCATTCATCCCTTCTCTGAGATGTGCAGTTGTGGACTATTTGTAGTAGTTAAATGGTTGCTCCAAGTCGTAAGAAGAAGCCACGGAAACTTTTATGTTAATTTAAGAACGAATGGGAGGAACACTTTTTCACTACTGCTTGTAAGGTGTCTTATCTGTTCCAAAGGTTTTACGAGGATATATATGAAGCTATTATAGGACGTCATTATATTGCGTGTCACAAATAGCACGCAAATATTACAGGCAAATAATTTTAACAAAGTGAATCACCAGGTGTAAGTACACTGAAAATAACATACAATCATATATTATTATTATTATTATTATTATCATCATCATTATTATCATGATCATTATTATGACTGTTCCTCCCCACAGAGCGCACAGGCAGGAGCAAGGTTGCCTAAAAAGGTAGCTGTGGGTAAATATACAGTGGCCAAGTCGCAGTCTCGCTAATACTACTTCCTCCCGGCGGGATAAACGAGAGGAGGTTGCGCAGTTGATAGGGAGGTCGTTCACCTCTCTCAGCTTGTTGGTACCTCGGAAAGTCGACCACTCCACATACCAGCCCGAAAAGACAGCTCTCCGCAAAACTACCTTAAAATCCTCCACCGTTGAAATGGTAACAATAAAATGGGCTCTGTGACTGCCGATTTTGCTGCCAAATCCGTCAATTCATTTCTCGGAAGCCAATGTGTCCAGGAATCCATGCGCACACCACATGAACACCAGAAGCGTGCAAAATGTGGAGTACGTCCTGAATGCGCTGCACCAAAGGATAGCAATTGTACAGCTCACAAATGCTATGAAGGGCATTAAGGAAATCACTAAGTATAAGCCAGTCACCTAATTTTTGACGGCGAATATACAGAAGGGCACGGTAAATAGCACACAACTCGGCAGAATAAATGGATGTGCTACTAGGCAAACCGTAAAAAGATGTCGAGGTCCCAGTGACGGAGGCACATCCACCACCGTTGGGGCACTTTCTACCATCGGTATATCTATACTAATACGGCCAATTAATTTGCATAAACACATACCAAAGAAGCAGTTTTCAACTATATTTTACAAATGTTGTGTTTGCAATTTGCGAAATACTTCCTCCAAATTGTTAAGTACTTCGGGGAATGTGGATGCGAACACAAAAATATCATCGAGATAGACCAACGCTTTTTGGGGTTTTCACGATACCAAAGGCGAGTCGGTAAATATATAGTGAATCTGATCTGTGGAAAACCCTGTACATTGTTGGCTAGTTTCCTCGATCAGGACTTGAAAATATGCGCTTAGCAGGTCTAGACGCAGTATCACTGAGAATTTCCCAAATAACTAAGGAGATCGTCAATAAGGGATCAGGGGTATGATGAAGTTACTGTTACAGCATTAAACTTTCGATAGTCGACGTAAAAGCGCATTTCACCATTCTTTTTCTTAACTAAGAAAATAGGGGAAGCCCAGGGACTATGCTCTACTCTAATTACAACCGTGTCGAGCATCTCAGGCACCTGGGATTCTATGATTTCTCTTTGTGCCTGGGATACACGATAGGGTCTTTCTTTTACAGGGTTGTCATCAGTAGCCTGAATTTTAAACTCTCCTATGTTAGTTTTCCTGTCTCTTTTAGTTTAGTGGCAAATATTTCTGCAATAATGCACACAATTTTTGCACTTTTTGGTCCTGTGTCAGCTGTGAGTTCAAGTTAAATTTTGCATTTTCATTGTCGACTGTGTATCTTTGGGAGACCAACTTGCAGCTTGTATTACCGCTACCTCATGCGCATGAGCAAGAATGATTCCGGAGAAAATTGTTTTAGGCTCCGGCGCCGTTATTGTGTATTAGAATGACACAAGGGATATTTGCAAAGTTTTCTTCTGCATAACAGCTCCTTTTGTTTCCAAGAGAATTCTACCCATTACATCAGAGGGTAGCTTCATTTTAACGTTTACTAGTGTGAAAGGGGGAATGCGAATGCCATGTGCACAACATACTTTGTGTGGAAACGCGGTTTCCTCGTCCGATTCCACCGTAATTTGAGCCAACGGGCATCCTAGCTTTTCGCCACAATTTAGTTACAACTGGGATGAGTCCGGAAATTTGAGAGTATTTTTATATGTTTTCAAGTCAATTAAGGCCATATAGCGGTTCATGAAGTCCATCCCTAATAGGATATCATGTCCGAACTCTTAAGCAGCGAGATCATCCTCCTCAAAGGACATGCTGTTAATATCGAAGCAAAGAGTGGTGGAATAACATAATCTAGTAATGATAGTAGTAATCTAGTAATGCTTTTATCTGCTGTCCTAGGTATCCTTCAGAACCGGGCGGGTGGGTATGGCCACTAAATTTTGTAGCACGATACTGACTGTGCTACCTGTATCAAACAGTATACTCACTGGTTGATTGGCAACCGTACATTGTATAGTAATGCCATTTACCGGCTGCATAAATGTCGTCGCATGTTTTGGTGTACTTTCGGTGATGGACGTCGCGGAACTTATTCCCGAGACGTTCCTTGCCCGTTTGGATGATTGGATTTTTGACTGCAATTCGGGGTCGTATGCCCTGGCCGTCTGCATTTAAAGCACTGAATCTGCTGTTTGGCGTGCAACCGGAGCCATTAGGGGCACGCCATGTTTCTCTCGAGGCAATGATAAGACCGGCGCGCTGACTATAGCCACCACGCCCACGGCCTTATTGCATGATTTTGTTCAGGGAGATTGCGAGGGGTGACAATTGGTCTCTGATGCCTAAATCGCAATTTTTGCATTTGCTTCTGCAAGTCGCGAACCTGCCGCAGCAGTTGATTTACGTCTGATCGTGAACTTGGTCGACTGACCAGTGATACTGGTTTACAGTTGAGAAATAGTCGAGCATCAACTTGTTGACCGGCAAAATATCATTATGTGCCACCGGCACAAATGCTGCCTGATAGCCGTGTTTCAGGTCAGTCCAATCAAGATTCGGATGACGAAGGAATTATGCTTTAACCCATCTGCTGCTGCGTCTCGTAAATGACACGGCAGATATTGCACCTCACGTTTATCCTCCCATCCATTCGCCGTAGCAATGGTTTCAGAGCTATAGAGGTAGCTTCCAACAACATTCTGACTGGGTTTACGGTCAAATTTTCCAGAGCCAATGAAAGATCGTGATGATTACTGGTTTGCACTGGGACCTTTCGGACCGAGTGTGCGCGCGGACGTGGAGGCCGTAGTGATTTATATAAGGTCTTCCGTCGAACTGGAATCCGAACACACTAATCGTTTAAAATAGCCTTGGGACGATACTGTGTTACTGAGGTCACCCACACTCAGACTACGTTCTCTTGGAGCAAAATACTGAATAGGAGTTGAACCTCGGAGTCTTCTACTAGATCTAACTCGGATATTGGACAAAGACACTTGGACCTGATGCTGGGTGTTATTGTCCACGACAGTTTCACACTCATGGAATAATAACCGGTTTCGGTACTAATGGGACTGTTGCTATGACACTTCGGTAAATATTCCATGCATTTGGTGTGTATGTCGTATTAACACCAAATGGGTAGTAGTAGGGCTTTAGGGCGCTCAACTACAAGGGTTATTAGCACCCAAGCAACGAGGAGTTAAAAAGGGATTTAAAATGAGGCACTAGACCCACACAATAAAATTCAAAAACACTCTAAAAATCTTGCTAAAACAGTGTCAGCAGCTGTGGAAAGTAAAACGATTACAAGAGTAAAATGTAGCAGCGAGCCAAAGAAAAACGGTACCAGAAGGTCACGAAGCTAATAAAAAACATAAGTCACAACACGTTAAAATCACACAAGATGGCTCATACCGACATCATGCATAAAATCTAAAACTCGTTCCAGAGCAACGAGTTTATCCGCCTGTACCTGCGAAAGAGCAGCTGGCATACAGACGGACAAACGCGAGGGAGCTAAAAACTGACACTCGATTAAAACATGCTTCACAGTCAACGGCGCACGACAATAAGTACAGAGCGGTGCAGGGTCCGAGGTCAATAAATGACTGACTAAAACGACAGTGCCCGATAGGGATCTAGCTAAAATTACCTCTTCACGACGGCAGGCGCGAGAGGTGGTATTGTAGGCGACAGGGTGGGGCTTCACCTCCCTAAGTTTATTCCCCTACAGATCAGCCTATTCAGCACTCCAGCGCGAAACGATAAAATGACGTAAACCAGCGCGGAAATGCCCAGAGGTCACAGAGCAGTTAATATACCTGGAGGCTGAGATGGCAGCCTTCGCAGGGGCATCGACAGCCTCATTACCGGGAGGTCGACGTGGCCAGGACCCACACAAAGGTGACGCAAGAGCCGGATTCGGCGAGCGAGTGGAGACAATCCTGATTCCTGGACACGCTGCACGAGGAGATGTGAACCATACAGCGCCCTAAGGCTCTGTACAACACTCAAGGAATCTGAGCACACAACCCACCTATTAAAAATGTTGTCCCTAAATATATGAAAGAGGCTGGTAAATATTAAAAAGCTCAGCTGTAAAAATCGATCACTGCGGTAAAAAATCGAAATCTAAAACTCTCCCGGTCATGAATAAAAGCACATCCTAATCGCGTAGCGTCCTTTGAACCATCAGTATAGATAAAATTACAACCAACAAACTGCTCTTTGAGGGCTACAAAGGCGAAATGGGGCGTCACTGACTTCGGCTTGGACAGCAACCCGAGATCCACGCGGGTCTCAGGGTTGAGCCACGGGGGAAGAAGACACCCGTCTGGGAGAGATTGTCGGTAGATAGACGTCCAAATAGCGAAGGAGCTGCCGAAAACGAACACCAGGTGGGAGTAAGGCCAGGGAGTTACTTGAATATCGGCGATCCAAAGAGTTGTTAAAAAACAAGGTAAAAGAAGAATGTTTGGGTAGACTGAGAAGACTACAGGCATGACTAAAAAGCAGAACATCATGTCGATATGACAGCGTAGGTACAGCAGCATCCACACAAAGGCGTCATCTCAGCAATCTACTGATATAACGTGGAGGGGCTTTTTAGTGGGTAGGCCACATGAGGAAGAGGAGAGTAACACATATCCTCCCAGCCATTGCACCTCGACTGGGGGGTGAACGCGCAATGCATTTCCCCCCTCCACGGTAAAAAAAAAAAAACGAAACAAATTCATTCCGGCACTTTGCTTCGAGTCGAGCATATTAGCTCCTCTTAGCGACACTAGCTACCAATAGCGAGAAGAGCGTGGTACGGCTATAAAGGTTCGGTCCTTTTTATCATACTTAGAAGTATTTATCATATTGGAGACAGGCAGAAAGCTACATGCAGTGGAGTATCTATAAACTCTACTTCTCGCTACCGTTGTATTAAGTTTGGCAAAAGCTTTCAAAGGAGCTATAACAAGAGACGG
Organism: Hymenopus coronatus; assembly: GCA_030762935.1. NCBI lineage: Eukaryota > Metazoa > Arthropoda > Insecta > Mantodea > Hymenopodidae > Hymenopus > Hymenopus coronatus. The sequence goes on along the minus strand of CM060900.1, from coordinate 281,700,700 downwards.
CATGAAATAAGTTGTGGTCAACTCTTTAAATGCAAACACTGAGCTACAACCTTCAGCAGCGAATACAATGGAATTCGACATGAAGAGCATTGCGGAGCAAGCATCCCTCTGAAGAAAACAAAACCCGAGCCTACCCGGCATCAACTATTGACTACAATGGAAAATGAGTCTGACATGAAAGAATATCAGACATCGTTTGAAGGGCGTCTGAAATCTTACTTCATCCGATGCAAATCGAGCAAGGACATGAAGAGTTACTTGCAGGAAGCTAAGCAGAGAATTATGCAATCTGTCCAAAAAGAGCTCTCCATACATAAAACTGTGAAGATTAACCAGTTAGTGGAGTGTCGATTTGTAAATAGTGTTGGAGAAACTACTGACAAGACCTTCAAAACTAGGAATTGAGCATTGTTTCTAGAAACTGATTTAGATGCCATGCTGGAGACTAAATTCAAGAAACTGGATACTGAAATGGAGGAATCACAACTTAAAGGAAGCAATTGGCCTCTGCTTGCTGTGGAGCGGTTACGCCTTCGAATTAACAAGTACAGCCACCTTCGCGGCAGCAGTTATATTCTTCTGCCTGAATCTATAGAAGCAAAGAAAGCGTGTGTCAACCCCCAGATCCATCGTGATGAGAGATTTTTTTATATGTTATCCTTGCACAATACATTGAAAAGGATCCTCAACGTGTCAGCAAATACAAGAAACTGGAAGAAAAATATGACTTCGCAAGCATCACGTTTCCTAAACCATAGTCTGAAATCCCGGCATTTGAAAAGAAAAATAATATATCCATTAATCTGTTTGGACTTGATGAAAAGAAAGCAGTGTTTCCAATAAAGGTTGTAGAGGAAGAACTACCTGATCACCGGGACATCCTCCTGCTGAGTGATGAAACTAGTATGCATCACTATGTATATATCAAGAACTTTGAGAAGCTTATTCGAGAACAAAAAACCAAATACAACAGGCAAGTGTACACCTGTAAACGCTGTTTCACCCAATTTGATGACCGATATGGACGTAGTGGAGTGGAAAAATTTAAGGAACATGTGACTATCTGCAGGCAGGATGCTATCGCTAGGATAGTTGTGCCTACAAAGGAAACCTCGATCACTCAGTTTAAAAATGTAGAAAGGATGTTGAAACTTCCGTATGTCATCTATGCAGATTTTGAGAGTATTCTTAGTTCAATTTACTCATGCGAGTCTAATCCCTAAGCTTCCTATACAACAGCTTATCAGAAGCATTCCTCAATGAGTTTCGCAGTTTACGTCAAACCATCGCCATCCGTTGAATAGCTCCAGACTGATCTTCCTATTGTCCCTTGTGTATACAGAGGATATGATGCTGCTGAGAAATTTATGGATTGTCTAATATCTCTTGCTAACAAGATTAGCGGTATGTACAAATCTGCTAAACCTCTTAAACTATCGGATCTACAACAGGAGGATTTCGAGTCTTCTGCCGAATGCTACTTGTGTAATAAAACATTCACTGAAGGAAACTGGAAAGTTAGGGAGTATGACCATTTGACTGGTGAATATCGCGGAAGTCTTCATAATGAATGCAATCTAGCTTGTAAAACACCGAAGTATGTTCCTGTCTTCATACACAACTTAAGCGGATATGATTCTCATTTCATTGTTAAGCAGTTAGGTTGTACAAGTGAAAGAGTGAAGGTGATTCCGTGCTCAGAAGAAAAGTATATTTCATTCTCGAAGCATGTTGGAGATTTTAAGCTTCGGTTTGTGGATACATAGTTTCCTCAGTTCAAGCTTGGATAAACTAACAAATTCCCTAGCATCGTTTCCTGAGACATGGAAATACTTTGGAGAAGAGAAGATTGGTTTGGTGACACGCAAAGGAGTATTTCCCTATGAGTACATCACGTCATGGCATGTTTTGAAAGAAACGTGCTTGCCTCCAAAGGCAGCGCTCTACATTATTAATTGAAGACCAAATCAATGATCAATACTACGAACATGCTAAAAATGTACGGGGACAATTTAATATCCAAAATTTGGGAGAACACAGTGACCTCTACTTAGCCTCAGATGTACTTCTACTCGCTGACGTTTTTGAAGCCTTCAGAGAGCAGATATTGAATACTCATAAAGCTGATCCTGCACATTACTTTACATCTCCGGGATTTACCTAAGATGCTATGCTTGTGTATACCGGGATTGAACTAGAATTGTTATTGGATTATGAGCAACTTCTCATGGTGGAATCCGGCATAAGGGGAGGATTATGTCAGGTGTCTCACCAGTATGCCCAGACTAACAACAGCCACATGAAGGAGTTTGATCTTAATAAACCTACTCAATTTATTACATACGAAGACGCAAATAACCAATATTGATGGGCTATGCAGCATCCACTGTCTTACGGAGGATTTCAGTGGGCTTCTCCTGATAGTATTTATATAGAAACATTAAAAGAAAATGATCCTCTTGATATATATTCGAAGTTGATTGGATTATCTTACTGAGCTTCACGACCTTCATAATGATTTGCCATTCTTACCTGAGTGTCTGAAGCCAAAGAATTCCAGTGTAAAGAAACTAATTGCGCAACTTGGAAACAGGAAGAAGTATGTTGTACATTACATGGCGTTAAAACAGGCACTTTTACATGGACTACGACTTGCAAAAATCTATCGTGTGCTACAATTTCAACAATCGTGTTGCTTAAAACCTTACGTAGCGTTTAACAACAAGCTGCGGCAACAGGCTAGAAATGACTTTGAAAAGGAGCTGTACAAGCTCTTCAACAATGCTGTTTGGAAAAACCATGAGAATAATCGAAATCGCATGGAAATATGCCTTGTGAAAAACGTGAAGACATTGAAAAAGCTGATTTCGAAGCCTACATTCATTGATAGAAATATATATGGACCTAATTTTGCATCAGTGCAAATGGCATCGCGGCAGATTATATTCAACAAGCCAATATACATCGGAATGAGCGTACTGGATATCTCAAAAACCCTTACGTACTCATTCCAATATGATGTACTATTGCCGTATTATGGGGTTGAAAACCTGAAGCTTATCTACATGGATACGGATTCCTTCATTTGTCCAGTCACAGCATCTGACATATCAGGACAAAATGCAATTTCTTGAACATTTAGATACATCTGATTACCCTGCAAGCCACATAAGCTACTCCACACAGAACAAAATAGTGCTGGGAAAGTTTAAAAATGAAGCTAACGGAAAAATCATATAACGTTTTGTCGGACTGAGACCTAAGATGTATGCTCTCGATGTTGATGGAGGAATGATTAAAAAGATTAAAGCTATAAAAAAGAAGCGCTATTAAGCAGTACATCACATTCAACACTTACATAGATTGTCTTAATAGCAACGAAATAATAAGAACTCCTTTGAATTTAATCATGTCAAAACAACAAAGTTTCGTCTGTAAAAGTCAACAAAATCACTCTATCGCCACATGATAAAAGAGTGATTGCTGCTGATGGAATATCAACCTATGCGGATGGTCATTACAAAGTTGTGAACGTATTATGTGAGAAACTACATACATTGTCCATCATCGGTAATGTGGGAGCAAACAATTGAAGCTTAGACTCCGAACACTCCCATGCATATAGCAAAAGCATACGAAGAGAAAAGAATAAGAATGAGAGGAGGCCAACAAATTTCTAATGCTCGTCTCAAGCCCAGATAAAAGAGGAGAGGCACTAACCTCACATGCTAGATATCTTTGTATAAAAGCTAAAAGCTGAAAAGACTGGCCCGAAATCAGAATATATGTCGACCGCTTCAACAGAAACAATAACAAGGAAACGGCTGGATCATTATTCTACCGAAAACCCACCTTGATTAGAAGAAAACAAGCTGTAAAGCAATAAGATACGAAGAATCGTGATGCTCACAAAACAATAAACACCTCGACAACAAAGGCTTAGACCCTTCTTCAAGCGTGAGCCTCAAAAAGAAAGACATCATACAAAAACACAAATAAAGTGATGGAGAAACCAAAAGATCAGCTATGTTAGATTTACAACCTCAGATAGACTGAAACCATGTAAACATATTCTCTCGCTTCACAAGTTAGCACCTGCATAAAGGTTATAAAGGACTGCAAAACACTGAAACACAATACATAAATGATCATCAAGTATCCAAACTGTGGAAAAATATGACGAAACTGTAAAAACACTGGATAGGCCATAAAAAGCGATCATACTGACCGGGAACATATGAAAATGCTATAAAACGAGGCAAATAGTGTGAAAAAAAAAAGTCAGAAGCACTGAAACGATACATCAATTACTGCAAAAAATACATAAAATTGTTACAGAAACGATATTAAATGTCACAAAATGTAGTAAATCACCAACAAACGCAAGAAAAGGGATCTATAAGATCGCAAGAAAAGGACATTGCCTTAAATACGTTTAAAGTGCTCCTAAACGTACAAAAATATCGGTAGTACACCTTCATCGCCGTAACAAAGTAATTAAAGACCTTCCAAAAATACATTCAAAGTTAGTTGAAATACCTATAGCCTGAGGGTTTAACACTACCCTATAGTTCTGAATACCTTAAAAATCGTAAATGATCTGTAGGGAGACAGAAAGCGCTACAAAACATTAAAAAATTCTGCTAAATGGACTCAAAATGTGTAAAATGTCTATAAAAGCGTTAAAACATTAGAAAACACCGTAAAATACTGTTAAATATTAGCAAAAACTCTAGAAAGGGGCCAAAATATTGTTTTAGAGTCCTATATACCAACAAAACGATTGGAGATGTATGGAAAAGATCTAAAATATCTCATCAATACCCTGTCTTAAAGTCCTAAACACCCTCCCGAAATGGTATGGCATGACATTAAAAGCATACTAAACAACACTGGCAAAGCTAAAAATCACCATTAAAACCCTTAAAAAAACGTATGAGAAAGCACTACAATCACTGAAAAAATAACACTAAAACATACCAAAAGGCTTATAAAAGTTCTAAAAAGTATTAGAAAACACTACAAAATAAGGCAAAATATGAGCAAAAACGTCTGAAAAAGCCTAAAATACCTGTTTTAGAGCTCCAAATACCGACAAAATGGCGTAAAATCACTTGAAAAGAGCTAAAAACTGTCTGCTTAGTGTCCTGAAACTGTCCTAGGGCTCTAAATATCCTCCAAATGACATGAAATGTCATTAAAAAGCATTCGAAACAGCTGTGCTGACGCTCGAAAACCTAGAAAGAATTTATAAATGTTCCGTACACATTCAAGAAGCAGAGCAAAACGCTGCAAAATAATAATAAAAAAAAAAAAAAAAAAAAAAGGTCTTCAGACAGCACCCCCGCAGTAGAATCAATCGATAAAACATGTTAGAATTCTTAGAAAACCAATAAACAGAACTGAAAAACAATGCAGACGGTCTTGGAAAAGCACCCTCAAGGACTGGCACATACTCTTAATACTCTGAACTCCCCTCCTCCTTGAATTCCCTATCTTTACCATGTATGCTCACGCTAGCGTATGCACCGACATTGTATTCCCTATCTTTCCTGCGTATGCTCACTTGCCAATGCGCCAGCTCTCTCCTTGTTTAACTACTGCTATGCATTGTCCGCACATGCTCTTTCGTCTGCACATGTCGTATGTTCCAACCAGACCGGTATCTCAAGAAAAGAAATAGTTGCCATGACTTTTGCCCCAACCCTCGTATTTGTTAAACAGACATTGAAACACGTTCAGCAAGCTCGCCAATTAGCAATTGATAACATCACTAAACAACAGGTCAAACAAAAGCGGCATTTTGATCGTAAAAGGCGCACCGTTTCATTTAGAATTGGCCAGCTCGTGAAACGTTTCACCCATGTACTCAAGAGAGTTGCATAATGTCCATGGCCCCTATGAGATGTTACAAAAACTTTCCTCTGTAAATTATCGTATTAGGACAACAGAAACTAAACGAAAATATATGGTCGTCCATGTAAAAAGGCTTCACCTTTATTACGTATGAATTAAGTGCTGTGGCAAATGAGTTTTTGTTGTTCTTAAACGTCATAATTGTTGGTGGTCTGCCAATTGGTATATAGGTAACATTAAAACAGTTCGGTTTAAAGTATTCTCCTCAGCAACAATTTAAAACTCACGTATTGTGCACTTAAGAGAGAACTTGGCAGCATTCTTATCTTGTGGTCACCGAGTGTTTGCCGACAATACTGTACATTAGTTAAACATATATTAAAACATTGTGTGTTAGTCTTATCCAGGCATTCTTATTAAAAAATTTTCCCCTCTTTTTAAATTTATAAGGCCCTTTGATAACACTGGTTGAATTCTGAAACGCCTTTAAGACTAGCCCTGTGCACTTAAAATGCACGGCTGCCATGAAATATTTCCCTGTTCGAATAAGACCGTATATAATTTTTTTGTGTCATTATTTTATGTCATATATTGATATTTTCTCCATTATTTTGTTTAAGTATGCTCTCAGGTCTAATGCAGGAGCCTACAATTGGTAGTAAAGGCTTCTTAAGGTGACGGTCCAAAATTGAGCACGGTCCTTCCATTACCTTGTTTACCATAGTAACTGCAGCAATATTAAGACACAGTGGCGATGAATACTTCTAATGTTGCCCAGCATATACGAAATTTTGACTCAGCATTCCGGAAATTAATTTTGAGCACATTTCTGTGTTGCAGGTACAGGGAACTGTGGCTTGTCATCGATTAGAGCCATGACTTCCTAACTCTTGTTCCTTAGGATTTAACAAATCTTAATTCAAAATCTTCTTGGGCTTTAACCAGGTTAAAACTTGGCTTGCAAATCAGTTCACCCTGAAGACGAGGAAGATGCACTTCTTCGAAACGTTGGTGTCAAGCCAAGTTTTTACCTGGTTAGAAGCCCGAGAAGATTTTGAATTAATACGTCGCCAGGAAAGCTTCAGTTCGTATTTTAACAAATCTTGTTATATTTATTAGATATTACATAGGTTACTATAGTATACGGAAGTGCTTCCCTAAATTAAGCCCCTAGGTTATTTGCTCGGATATATTTTCTAGATTTTTTACACTAGTATTAAGCATGGAAGGTTCCCAATGTTCTAATATAATAGTTTATGTAGAAATACACAGGTCTACAGGTTAACTTGATGGTCCTGTGGTTGGGTAGCACAACGATGATTTTAATTTAAGCCTATGTATTTAATGTTTTGATTGCAAAATGTTTGTTTTTCCTCGCATATGCCTGATGGTCCCCAATAGTTGACATACCTGTACATGAAAGTATATTTGGTTGCAACGCAGTACCAATGTTCTACCATTGTTTGTGTAGTTAAGTGATACACAGCAAAATAAAGTTGAGTTTATAGTTATGTATTTTAGCACCTTTGCGTGTGAAACCTGTAGGGAGCATCTGGGTCTCTCTTATCCAGGTGGGCTTAGTAATACCAATTATGTTCAGTGATTAAGATATATTAATCACCCATACTAAACATAGGCAAATGCTCAGTCAAAGAGGTAAGTGAATGTAATTATAGAATTGGAACTGAAAAATCATAGACAATACATTTTAATTATAAATTAAAAATTCTGGAATTAGATAGATGAAGTGCCACTATTTGTTACGCGTAAGTTATAAAACAAGAAAAACAAAAAAACAAAAAAAAACCACTTTGCTACTGAAAATAATATCCATTTTTTTTTTTACACTTTTAATTATTAAATAAAATGTTAATCTGCAATCACATCTTTTAAACTTTCCACAGCGGACAGACGTCATTGTTATAATTATAATACTAATCATAGTAATTACCATCATAATATACTAATAGTTATACTACTACTACTACTACTACTACTACTACTACTACTACTACTACTACTACTACTACTACTACTAATAATAATAATAATAATAATAATAATAGTCATAATAGTTATACTAATAATAATCAAAATAGTTATAATAATAATCATAATTATAATAATAATCATCATAGTTATAATAATAATCATCATAGTTATAATAATTACCATAATAATAACCATAATCACAATAATAATAATAATAATAATAATAATAATAATAATAATAATAATAATAATAATAATAGTTATACTAATAATAATCATAATAGTTATATAAATAATAATAATAATAATAATAATAATAATAATAATAGTAATCACCTTAATAATTATAATAATCATCATAATCATCATAATAATAGGTATAATAATAATCATCATAATAGTTATAATAATCATCATAATAGTTATAGTTATAATAACAGAATTCATCATAATAATTACAATTATAATAACAGTTATCATCATAACAGTTACAATTATAACAACAGTAATCATCATAACTGTTACAATTATAATAACAGTAATCATCGAAAGTTAGAATTATAAGAACAATAATCATCGTAACAGTTAGAATTATAAAAACCATCATCGTAAGAGTTACAATTATAACAACAATAATCATCGTAACAGTTACAATTATAACAACAATAATCATCGTAACAGTTACAATTATAACAACAATAATCATAGTAAGAGTCACAATTATAATCATAATAGTTATGATAATACCAATAATCATATTAATTATTACAAAAATAGCAATAATCATAACAATTACAATAATAGCAATAATCGTCATAATAGTTATTATAACAACAATTAATCACAATAGTAATAACAATAAATCATAATAGTTATTATAACAATAAATCAAATAAATCATAATGAATCATGATATTAAAATTAATGATGATAATTTTAATAATGATATTACTAATAATAATGATTTTAATAATAATTATAATAATTGTAATAATAATTGTGATAGTAAAAATAATAATTATTTCTATAATTATTATTATAATAATAATAATAATAATAATAATAATAATAATCATAATTATAATAAATATAAACATAATTAAAATAATAATCATAATATTTATCATAATATTTATAATAATTATCATAATATTTACAATAATTATCATAATAATTATGATCATAATTATAATAATAATGATAATAATGATAATAATTATAATAATTATGATAGTAATTATAATAATGATGATTATGATGATTATAATGATTATATTAATAATGATGATAATAATAATGATTATAATAATGATTATATTAATAATAATAATACTAATAATAATATTATTAATAACAATTATAATGATTATATTAATAATATTAATAACAATAATATTAATAATAATACTATTAATAATAATATTATTAATAATAACAATAATAATATAAAAATAACAATAATAAAAATAATAAATATAATAATAAAAATAATATTCATTATTATAATCACAATAATAATTAATACTAATAATTAATAATATAATTAATAATAATAATTAATAATGATTAATAATAATTAATAATAATATATAATTCTATTAAAAATATAATAATTATTATAATAATAAAAAATAATAATTATAATAATATATAACATACTAATAATTATAATAATAATAAACAATAACAATAATTATAATAATTATAATAAATATAACAATAATTATAATCATAATAACAATCATAATTATCATTATAATAATCATAATTATAATAATCATAATAATAATCATAATTAAATTCATAATAATAATACTAATAATCATTATAATAATTATAATAATCATTATAATAACCATAATATTAATAATAATCATAATATTCATAATAATCATAATAATAATCATAAAAACAATAATAAAAATGTTAATTATTATCATTATAATCATAATATGCATAATAATAATAATCATAATCATAATAATTATAATATTAATAATAGTAATAATAATAATTATAATATTAATAATAGTAATAATAATAATTATAATATTAATAATAATAGTAACAATAATCATCATAATAATCATAAAAATAACAATCATAATAATAATTATAATCGTAATAATTATAATCATAATAATAATAATAATTATGATAATCAATGATTATGATAATAATGATTATCATAATATATAATTATAATAATAATAACGATGATTCTAATAATGATTATGTTTATAATAATAATTATAATAATAATGATGATTCTAATAATGATTATGTTTATAATAATAATTATAATAATAATAATTATAATAATAATAATAATAATAATAATAATAATAATAATAATAATAATAATAATAATAATAATTATAATAATAATAATTATAATAATAATAATTATAATAATAATAATTATAAGAATAATAATTATAAGAATAATAATTATAATAATAATAATTATAATAATAATAATTATAATAATAATAATTATAATAATAATAATTATAATAATAATAATTATAATAATAATAATTATAATAATAATAATTATAATAATAATAATTATAATAATTATAATAATTATAATAATAATAATAATAATAATAATAATAATAAAAATAATAATAATAATAATTATAAAAATAATAGTCATAAAAATAATAATTATAATTATAAAAATAATAATTATAATTATAAAAATAATAATTATAATTATAAAAATAATAATTATAATTATAAAAATAATAATTATAATTATAAAAATAATAATTATGATAATAATTATAATAATAATTACCATAATTATAATAATTATAATAATCATAATTATACTAATAATTATAATAAATGTAAGAATAATAACAATTACAAGAATAATAATTATAATAGTAATAATAACAATATTAATTAGAATAACAATAACGAAAATATCAAAAACAATAGTAACAATAATAATAACAATAGCAATATTATTAATAATAAATAATAATATTAATAACCATAATATCAATAATAATAACAATAGCAATATTATTAATAATAAATAATAATATTAATAACCATAATATCAATATTATTATCATTAATAATAATAATAATATTTATAACAATATAATTAATAAAAATGCCAATAATATTATTTATAATAATCATAATAACATCAATATTAATAATCATAGAAATAATAATAATGACGACCACATAATTAATAAATAATAATGACGATCACAATATTAGTAAGCAAATAACAATGACAACGTCAATATTAATAAGCAAATAACTACGACGACCACAGTATTAATAAGCAACCAACAACAATGGTGACCACAGTATATATAAGACACCAAAAACAATGGCGACCACAGTATAAATGAGCCACTATCAACAAAGGCGACCACAGTATAAATAAGAACCAACAACAATGGCGACCACAGTATAAATAAGAACCAACAACAATGGCGACCACAGTATAAATAAGACACCCCAACAATGGCAACCACAGTTTAAATAAGCAACCAACTACAATGGCGACCACAGTATTACTAAGCAACCAAAAACAATGGCGACCACAGTATAAATAAGCAACCAACTACAATGGTGACCACAGTATAAATAAGTCACCATCAACAATGGCGACCACAGTATAAATAAGCAACCAACAACAATGGCGTCCACAGTTTAAATAAGCTACCGACAACAATGGCCACCACAGAATTAATAAGCAACCAACAACAATTGCGACCACAGTGTAAATAAGCAACCAACAACAATGGCGACCACAGTTTAAATAAGCAACCAACAATGGCCACCACAGTATAAATAAGCAACCAATAACAATGGCGACCACAGTATAAATAAGCAACTAACAACAATGATGAGCACAGTATAATTAAGCAACCAACAACAATGGGGACCACAGTATAAAAAAGCTACAATCAACAATGGCGATCACAGAAAAAATAAGCAACAATCAACAATGGCGACTACAGTAGGAATAACTAACCTTCAGCAATGGCGAGCACAGTAGAAATAAGCAACCATCAACAATGCGACCACAGTATAACTAACAACCAACAACATGGGCAACCACAGTATAAATAAACAACCAACAACAATGGCACCACAGTATAAATAAGCAACCAACAACAATGGCGACCACAGTATAAATACGCAACTAACAACAATGGCGACCTTAGTAGAAATAAGCAACCAAAAACAATGGCGACCACAGTATAAATAGGCAACCAACTACAATGGTGACCACAGTATAAATAAGTCACCATCAACAATGGCGACCACAGTATAAATAAGCAACCAACAACAATGGCGTCCACAGTTTAAATAAGCTACCGACAACAATGGCCACCACAGAATTAACAAGCAACCAACAACAATGGCGACCACAGTATAAATAAGCAACCAACAACAATGACGACCACAGTTTAAATAAGCAACCAACAATTACCACCACAGTATAAATAAGCAACTAACAACAATGATGAGCACAGTTTAATTAAGCAATCAACAACAATGGGGACCACAGTATAAAAAAGCTACAATCAACAATGGCGATCACAGAAAAAATAAGCAACAATCAACAATGGCGACCACAGTAGGAATAACTAACCTTCAGCAATGGCGAGCACAGTAGAAATAAGCAACCATCAACAATGCGACCACAGTATAACTAACAACCAACAACATGGGCAACCACAGTATAAATAAACAACCAACAACAATGGCACCACAGTATAAATAAGCAACCAACAATGGCAACCACAGTATAAATACGCAACTAACAACAATGGCGACCTTAGTAGAAATAAGCAACCAACAACAATGGCGACCACAGAATAAATAAGCAACCAATAACAATGGCGACCACAGTATAAATAAGCAACCAACAACAATGGCGACCACAGTATAAATAAGCAACCAAAAACAATGGCGACCACAGTATAAATACGCAACAACAATGGCGATCACAGTATAAACAAGCAACCAACAACAATGGCAACCAAAGTATAAACAAGCAACCAACAACAATGGTGATCACAGTATAAACAAGCAACCAACAACAATGGCGACCAAAGTATAAACAAGCAACCAACAACAATGGTGATCACAGTATAAACAAGCAACCAACAACAATGGCGACCAAAGTATAAACAAGCAACAAACAACAATGGCGATCACAGTATAAACAAGCAACCAACAATGGCGACCACAGTATACACAAGCAACCAACAACAATGGCGACCACAGTAAAAGCAAGCAACCAACAACAATGGCGATCACAGTATAAACAAGCAACCAACAACAATGGCGATCACAGTATAAACAAGCAACCAACAACAATGGCGACCAAAGTATAAACAAGCAACCAACAACAATGGCGACCACAGTATAAAACGGCAACCAACAACAATGGTGACCACAATGTGTATAAACAAACACCCAAAAACAATGGCGACCACACTGTGTATAAACAAGTAACCAACAACAATGACGACCACACTGTAAATATACAAGCAACCAACAACAATGACTACACTGTAAATATACAAGCAATCAACAATGACGACCACAGTATAAATAATCAAGCAACAACAATGACGACCACAGTATAAATAAGCAACCAACAACAATGACAACCACAGTATAAATAAGCAACCAAAAACAAAGACGGCCACAGTATAAAATAAGCAAGCAACCAACAACAAAGACGACCACAGCATAAAATAAGCAAGCAAGCAACAAGGACGACCACAGCATAAACTAAGCAAGCAACCCACAACAATGAAGACCACAGTATAAAACTAAGCAAGCAACCAACAACAATAGCGACCACAGTATAAATAAGCAAGCAACAACAGTGAAGACCACAATATAAATAAGCATACGACACTGTAGATAAACAAGCAAGCAACCAACGACAAAATAAATAAACAAGCTAGCAACCAACGACAGCATAAATAAACAGGCAAGTAACCAACGACAGCATAAGTAAACAAGCAAGCATCCAACGACAGCATAAATAAACAAGCAACCAACCAACGACAGCATGATTAAACAAGCAACCAACGACAGCATAAATAAACAAGCAAGCAACCAATGACAGCATAAATAAACAAGCAAGCAACCAACGACAGCATAAATAAACAAGCAACCAACCAACGACAGCATAAATAAACAAGCAAGCAACCAACCACAGCATAAATAAACAAGCAAGCAACCTACGACAGCATAAATAAATAAGCATGCTACCAACGACGGCACAAATAAACAAGCAAGCAACCAACGACATCATAAAGAAACAAGCAAGCAACAAACAACAGCATAAATAAACAAGCAAGCGACCAACGACAGTATAAAGAAACAACCAACCAATGTCAGCATAAACAAACAAGCAAACAACGAACAAACGCATAAACAAACAAGCAAGCAACCAACGACACCATAAACAAACAAGCAAGCAACCAACGACACCATAAACAAACAATTAAGCAACCAACGACAGCATAAACAAACAAGTAAGCAACCAAAGACAGCATAAACAAAAACGCAAGCAAGCAACGACAATGACGACAGCATTAATAAACAATGACAGTGATGACAGCATTAATAAACAATGACAGTGATGACGACAACATTAATAAACAATGACAATGATGACGACAGCATTAATAAACAATGACAATGACGACATCATTAATAAGCAATGGCAATGACGACGACAGCATTAATAAGCAATGACAATGACAACGACAGCATTAATAATCAATAACAATGATGATAACAGCATTAATAACCAATAACAATGACGACATCAGCATTAATAAACAATAACAGTGATGAGGACAGCATTAATAAACACTAACAATGATGACGACAGCATTAATAAACAATAACAATGACGACAGCATTAATAAACAATAACAATGATGACAGCTTTAATAAACAATAACAATGATGACGGAGGCGTTAATAAATAATAACAGCAATCAATATTAATAAACTTATTATTATTTATCAATAATAACCAATAATAATAATATTAATAACAATAGTAATAATATTAATAACAATAATAAATAATAGATAAATAATAATAGATAATAAATAAACAATGATGATGAAAACATTAATCAATAATAATATTATTAATAAATAATAATAATATTGTTAATAAATCATAAAAATTATATTGTTATCAATAAATAATAATAACAATCATATGATTATTAATAAAGAATAATTATCATATTGTTATGAATAAAGAATAATAATCATATTGTTATCACTAAACAATGATACTATTATAATAAATAATAATATTCATATTAGTAAATAACAATAATAATAATAATAATAATAATAATGAAATAATAATATAAATAATATTAATAATACTAATTATATCAAAAATAATCATATTTTTAAATAACAATAATAATATGATTATTAAATATTAATAATAATAATGCTATTATAAACAAATAATAATAATTATACTATTATTAGTAAATAGTAATAATAATAATTATACCATTATTAGCAAATAATAATAATAATAATAATTATACTATTATTAGTAAATAATAATTATATTATTATTAGTAAATAATAATAATACTATTATTAGTAAATAATAATTATAATGTTATTAACAAATAATAGTAATACTGTTATTAATAAATAATAATAGTAATACTGTTAATAAATAATAATAGGATTACTGTTATTAATAAATAATAATAGTAATAACATTATTAATCAATAATAATATTATTGATAATATTATTCATAAATAATAATAATGCTCATAAATAATAATAATAATGTTCAAAAATTATAATAGTATTTATAAATATTATTATTCATAAATAATAATAATTATAATGATAATGTTGGTAATAATGTTAATAATAATAATATTAATAATATAATATTATTATTCATAAATAATACTTATAATATTATTCATAATATATAATATTACCATTATTAATAAATAATAATAATAGTAATAATAAATAATAATAGTAATAATAATCCATTCAGAATTACACTGAAAATATTGCATAGCCCAATTAAGAAACAAGTGCATGATGAGAGTAAAAGTTCTAAAAGTTCTGTCTCATTGAAACTGGGGTGCTGACTTCAACGTTCTCTTGCGAACCTATCAAGCTCTTATGAGAACAAAAAATGTACTTTGGTGCCCAGATATATAACTCAGCTAAACCAACAGCTTTAAGAACATTAAAATACAAGTCAAACAACAGTTCCTAGGATATGCTTAGGAGTATTTAGAACCAGTCCTGTAGCCAGCCTATTGATAGAAATCAACGAAATAACACTGGACTTCCACAGAATAGAACTGTGCTTGAATTATGCAATTAAGATTTCAGCCAGACCAAACTCAGAAATCCATGATATGTAAAGAATACTTGCAGAAAAATCAAGACAATCGTTACCATCTTACCTAAATATAAGAACACACAGTGAAGAACTTAGTCTAGGAATTTCTCTTACAATGCCATGGATATTTCATGAATTACCACCATAGAAAAGCTCTCTTTCCCAACTTAACTAGGATGTTACAACTATCAAAATCTTAGTCTATGATTTTTTAGGCAGCTGTAAGTTTATGGGGTGGTATATGTTTCTGAAAATGTCTTAAGTGTGGAATATGAGTATATAGTTGTTATCTACATTGAAAATTAGTGGTACATTTCAAGTTTGAGTAAGATTGGTACAATTTTAATTTTTAGGCACCTGTAGGTTTATGGTGTTGTATATGTTTCTGAAAATGTTTTAAGTGTAGAATATGAGTATGTATTTGGTATCTATATTGACAATTAATGGTACATTTCGAGTTTGAGTAAAAAAATTGGTATAATTTTAATCTTTTAGGTTCGTGTGGAATGATCATGTGTAATGTCATAGGAAAACAGGTTTTTTTTTTAGTTGGAATTTGTCGCTTTTATCTCGGTCTTGTGGGACTGTGTGAAAATGGCGGTTTTCTGTCAGTAACATTTCTTCCTACAATGGGACACAATTTCTTTGGGCTTGCAATGGAATGTTGGGTCGACCATGGCCTAACCTGAAGGGAGTCATTATTATACGTGTCCCTTTGCATTTCAGGTCAGACTGGTGTTAGCGTTGACCAGGAGCACATGTGTTGTAGACCGATTTCCTGTTTAGATATATTGTACGCTCGTAGTAGGAGAAGACTGCTAATTCATTCTTGCTGAATTATATTAGTGAAAATTGTTGATATTTTATATTATTAATATTTTGACGAAATGGTGAAAGCCGATCTCGTAGTTTTGCTAATATTACAGTGATAATCTCGTTTAAACTTGTGTTATTGAAATTCGTGCTGTTGTTTATGTGTGCGTGGTTGCTCATATGCAAATATAGCCGTGAGCAACATTGTGTCTGTGTGTGTGTGTGTAACTGTGTATGTGCGTGTATGAGTGTTTGTGCTTGTGTGTGCGTGCGTTCAAGTGTGCATGTGTAAGTATCTGTTATACAGCGTCTATTTGTGTGCGTGCAAGTGAGACTGTGTGCGTGTAACTGTGTAAATGTGTGTGTATGACTGAGTGTGTGTGTGTGCGAGGAAGTGTGCATGTGTATGTATGCGTGAGATTTTGTCTGCGAGTATTTGTGTAACTGTGTATATGTATGTGACTGTGTGCATGTGTATATGCAATAGTGTATGCGTTTGTGTGTGTGAGATTGTGCGTGCTTGAGTCTGTGTGCGTATCCTTGTATGTATGTTCTGATGATCAGGGTTCGTTTCCCGCGGGCGTGATATTTGTACATCGTGGCGCTATTGCATTGCATTTGAATTCGTGATTTTTTTATTGTATATATGAATTTAGGTATGTGTCTGTGTATGTTGTGATGATCAGGGTTCGATTTCCGCTGGTACCGTGTTTGCTCATTGTAGCGCTATTGCATTTCATTTGAATTTTGTCATACTGATGACTCATAGACATTTCATTCTCAAAGTATTGGATGAATGCACACCGCCAACAAGTCCATTTTCCGAGCTTATACTTAGCTCTGAAATGAAATAAATAAATAAATAAATAAATAATTCCTGTTTCCTGTATCCCTGAGTCTTGTACTTCCTTTATTAGTTACAAGTTGCATTAATTCGCTTACGGATTATATATTTGAAGATCTGTTCTGCTTATAGTATTTCTCATCATTTTGTAATTTCGGTGATTTTTTAAGCGGATTTCGCTAAATAATGCGCTGAAATTTGGTTTTTGTATACTAAGTGTTGGTATTACATATTTCTAAACATTTTCATGTCCAAACAGGTAAAGTGTGATGCCATCTTGTGATCGTATACCTTGAAATGACTATTCATTCACCATTAAATTAATTATAGTAAATATTCAAATTGGGTAATGTGTGCAATGATACGTAAAATCCGATTGCATAATTAGAATCTTCATTAAATTTCAATTGGAAATGACCCCTCAAACTCCCATGTAGCTCAATAATAGACGATTTTTTGTTTTACGCGAGGATGGGCTGGTCCGTGGACTCATTAATATGCACCAATGATTGATAGCTGTCAGATATATGCAAATAAATTGCTCCAATTATTATTCAATTTTTTTATATGGAAATTTTTTGATATGTAAATTATTTAATTATGCAAATTAATTGCTCTAATTATTATGCAAATGAGGGCCAGATGTAAACTTTATAGACTACTCACATACATGTACATACATTTTAGTTTTCCAAGAAACACAAAATATTCATTCTAACCATAAATTCACATACACCAACGGATCCAAAACAGAAAATGGAAGTGGGTGTGCAGTTATATAACACAATTAAATTAGAGCTTCCCAACTTATTTTCCATATTTTCCTGGGTGTTCTATGCCCTTAAGCAAGCTTTAATATACATTACTCAATCCAGCCACAGTATCTTTCTTGTAAGCACCCTTCAAAGCCTGAGAAACTGCTCGACTAATCCAGTATTACTCCAGAACATCATTTTTACATGGATTCGATTTCACTGTAGCATCAAAGGAAATGAAGCAGACAGAGCAGCCAAAGAAGCAACTCGACTAACAGAGATTACAGGCCATTCAGTACCTTATCGTGACATCATAAAACATTTTTACAAACAGCTTAGAGAAAAATGGAACCAGACTTGCAGCCAAAATCTACCAGTAAAGTTACATATGGTAAGGAAAGATGACATTACCAGTCCCTCCTATATGCATTCACTGAAGAGGAAAGAACAAGTGACTATCACAAGACTATGAATCAGACATACTGGACTAACCCACTCATACATCTTCATCACAGACAACCCATCTCAATACAAAGTCTGCAATACACAACTTACTATTAAAATAATTTTCACAGAATGCAGAAGATACACTACCGAACGACAGCTGTACTGCATCATTGAAGTTACGAGGGCAGTAAATAAAGTAGTGGCAACATTGATATAACACAATATTTATTGAACACACAAGTACAATTGCATTACATTACTTCAATGTAGTCACCCGCAAAGTCCCCGACCTTTTGCCAAATGTAGGGCAGCCGTTGGGGACCGTTGGCAAGGTGATCTCTGTTGATGACTGCGACGGAGCGCCCTACGCGCGGACTACAGATGCCACGTCAGGAAATCGGCGGCCTCGGAGGGGTTCCTTCAACTTCGGAAACAGGTCGAAGTCACAAGGACTCATGTCTGGTAGTATGGAGGATGTTCCAAAACCTCCCAATGCCACCGTTGCAATAAAAGTTGGACATTGTTTGCGACATGACAACATGCGTTGTCGCTCCAGGAATCGGCAATAGTAGTCGCTGTTGACGGTTTGTCCCTCAGGCACAGCATGCGCAGGAATAACCCCCACATAGTCGTATGCCACAATCAGCATCAGCTTCACCCAACTTTCTGTTGACGAGGTGAACCTGGGTGACGCCATTCATTCGATTGATGCTTCAATTCCGGCTCATAGGCTCGTGCCTACGTCTCATCAATGGTGACAATACGCTACAGAAATGCGTCTCCTTCATTGTGGTATCTGCCCAGGTGGATACCAGTCAATGCATACCGGTGCCATTTCTGTACCTCAGTGAGTCGATGTGGAACCCAACGGGACGCAATTTTCCTCAGGTGAAGACATTTCGTCAGGATATGCCACACAGTTTGAAGACTGAGACCAACCTCTATGGATAACCCCGGGACAGTCCATCGATGGTCCATGGCAACGAGACCACTCACGATGTTAATCTGATCTTGTGGAATGGACGGCCGACCTGTGCTGTGCAAATCTGCAGTCTCAGTCCGGCCTGCACGAAACGCCTTGACCCATCATGCAACCGTCCTGTACGGCAATGCATTCCCGCCACAGGCTTCACGTAATCCTCGATAACATGCTGATGCATTTTTTCCATGGGCAACCTCGATTTTAATCCACGAACGCTGATCGCCTTTGGTAAACATGCTTTAGAGCGGTGCACTTGACACTGTTCACTTCAACGCTACACAGCAACAACACACTCTCAACTGGCAGCCCAACCAATGCACACTACACATCAACACTAGTCACCTGATCGCTCCCATATCCTATAGGCCACCTGCTCTCCTGTGAATGTGAGGACCATGTTGCCACTATTTTCTTTACAGCCCTCGTATATCCACAGCATTGAATATTCCAACAAAATTCAAGTATGTTGTACTCTTTCTCGGAAGCATAAAACCTGATTTCAAACACCAATGTACCTATTTATTCACAATCTTTTAAATCTGTGTAAAACTTTATTTGCAACAGTAATGCAATTGCTCAAAATCTTTTGTTTAAATCTGCGCAAAACTTGCACTCCTACTATAATTTAAAGTTCACAATATTTTATTTAATGTGTGTGTGTATTAATGTTTTCTTGTCATATTATATAAATAGAATTGTCATAAATGTTATACAGTTGCACTATGACCTAGCTGTTAAAGAGACTTAAAATAAACAAATGAAAAAGCAAAGAAAGAAAAAAAAAATTACAGAAAGTTCACTTACTACTCTAAAGATCACTACACAACAAAATATCACCTTGGCTCCCATAAACAGATTTTCTGTAACACAGTTGCTAAATTCGAAAACAAAAGATGAGATTTCACCAGAATATCAATCGGGGATATGTTAAATCATTTGTGCAGCTTGTGAAAACTTCTACATAGTACAAACCAAAATAAGTTTAAAAATCAGATCCAAAGAGTACTTTAGAAATCTTAAATTCAAACAAGAGGATAAATCATCAGCAGTATTCAATTTTTGGAAAGAAAATCATAATCTGGATCCAAATCTAAAATTACTAAAACGCATGAAAGGGCATAATGAACTCACTTGGGAAAACATCTTAATATGGAACATAAAAACCACTTAAACTTTGAAATTCTGCTAGTTGACAACTTAAGTAACAAGTTTATATTCTGTTGGCACAGAAAAGACTGCAGGCAGCTACAGCCAACAATGGCAGTTGGACCCTTGAGGTTGAAAATGAAAACAATGGCTTCCAAAACTAATCCCTCATAAATAAAAAAAGTGTGAGTGGCAGAGTGTTAAAATCCAACTCCACAAATATATCCATATATTATCTGTTGTTCGCATACCTTTCCTAAGTCCTGCCTGAAATTCAGATAATTCTGCATTCTTTTGTAGTCTTTCTGGCATTATTCTTGTGTTGATTTATCCCAGGATAGACAAACCATTTTTTCTGCAGTAGTTTTCTGGTCTCTTCACCTCTCCCTTACCTTTAAATATCAGTACGACCATATTTATTTTCCAACTTGCAGGTATACTTCCAATTTCCTTAATTTTGTTTAGCAATTTTGCTGTAATTTTCAGGCCCCCTTCAACTTCACTTAGAATTCTATCGATTCCCTATACCCAACCTTTATTTTTTTTTTTTTCTTACCGGTTTGTTACCTCTGACATGAATATTTGCTTATCTTGTCTTTCATTGTTTATCCTATTTTGTACTGTTTCCGTTAATTCTAACTTCATTGCTTTCTCCTCCCAATCAATACTCCAAAAATATTCCGTGAAATCATGTTTCCTACTTCTCCCTTTCTGTCCTTACTAATTCCCATATTTTTTGATGTTGTTTTCCTCTATAGCCTCTTGTACCTACTTCCTTTTATTCTGTCATACTGGTCTCTTTTCCTTTAATAAACTTCTGAGAGCCTTAGAGCACTTGTGAGTTTTGTAATGTTCTAAACTCTGTCCAGAATTTGTTAAGGGGAGATACATGACTGAAATAAGCAAAAGTGTTATCAGCTAATGCAGACAAGCTCACCAGATTTATGCACGTATGGTAATGTCTACTATACACACAATATACATTTTATGTGTGTCTGACAAATATCCTTCAAGAATCAGCTGATTTTATCCTGAGGTTATAGATTTGTTTTACCAGAACTTTATGTTACTTTTTTCCAGGAACTATTCATGATATAACTCAGAAATTTAATACAGAGACTGTTGTCAATAGGTACTTTAATTTGAACTGGAATGATTCCAATATCTTAATTACAGCTTTCACAAAAAATAATTCATGAAGAAAGAATGAACAGCAGAAGTGCTTGAAGAAAAAATTCGTTTTTCAAACACTAGTATTCACTATTATCCACATTATTCAAGATACACAGATGATTGTTGTTCAAAATAAGCAGGCATTATATTTACATGTTACTGCAAAGTTTCACTACAATTAACCTATTACTTTGAGAGAAAGGGAGGAAAAAAGTAGTCTTGGGAAAAGCCAACTTAAATTGGAGGTATCGCAGGCATTTAAAGTGTGTACTACTTATGAATTCTGCAAATCTGACATCAGAGCTGTCTATTGACATAGAGATTGCGAGTTTGCTTTCTTAACAAGACTGATTCCTTATGCAAGTTTTTGGATGACTCTAATATAATTAATATTATTTTTGTAATTGTGCTGTAACATAATTTCAATTCCTTTGCATAGAGCCGAGGTTTTAGAATAGTTGTGACAAAGCCAGGAGTGTTACCCTCATAAAGATTGTGTCCTTCATTCCTCACTGCAAGCACTATAAGCAGAAGTACTTGTCAATATAAATGACAAAAATGCCAAAAATAGATGAATGCTATTATCCTTGTAAAAA
Organism: Hymenopus coronatus; assembly: GCA_030762935.1. Taxonomy (NCBI): domain Eukaryota; kingdom Metazoa; phylum Arthropoda; class Insecta; order Mantodea; family Hymenopodidae; genus Hymenopus; species Hymenopus coronatus. The sequence goes on along the minus strand of CM060900.1, from coordinate 281,677,666 downwards.
ACATAGATACTTAAAAGCCAATAATGGTCATCTTATTTTACTATACCAAAGATGCTTGCAAAACTTTTATAAAACTTTCAGCATTTACTATATCTTAATTAACTTAATACTGATAAATTCATTTGCTGCCACATATAAACACATCATACGGACACTTATGATGTTGGCCATGATTTGCATTTTATTTGTTGTACTGCAGGCGAGCTGACAAAAAAAATATGAACACACTCCCTCATTTGCAGTTGCCACTTTGAGGATATTAAGGAAAATGGTCCCTTAATGTTTTCAAGGAATTCACAAAAGCATATGTGATCCCTCTACCACAGAATGCAAGAAAAGGAAATCCACAGAAAGGTTAGCAAGTCCATACCACCTTGTCCTTTTTTTTTTTTTTTTTTTATTTTTTTTTTTTTTTTTTTGTGTGTAACCTTTGCTGCATTTGGCCCTTCCGCAATAGGTACCATGCTCGGATTTCCAAAAATGAGATCCAGTAGTAAAGCTTACATTCCCAGAATTTCAGGTTTGAAAAATATCAAATATCACATCTAATTTCCAATCGGAAAAATAAGCCTAACCTGCCTAACCTGCCTAACCTACCTAACCTTATGACAAACCTATGCTATTTGGATTCCATGGTGTTACGTACGTTTAGAGCCCACATGATTGCTGGGTTACTGAAGCATAAATACAGCATGAGGTACACTTCCTTACATATAGTGTTTATAATTACATATTACACCAATTGGTCATAATCATAAAATTGCACCATTCCTTTATTATACTTCTGTGTATGCTTTGATATATATATATATATATATATATAAATAAATAATCTCTCTCTCTCTCTCTGTTTTTATTTTTTTATGGGTAAGTTTATTAAGCCAAGTGTAATTAAAGTGTTAAATACTTGGAGCATTCAATGTGGTATGTGACACTTGTTTTTCAACATATTTACACATCTCTTCCATACCAGACAACCATGAAGCTACAAGATCCAGTGTTAACTTGCTATAAAAACAGTTTATTATTAGTAAATGCACTCCCAGACAGTTTTGCTCTTGCAAAATATTCAACAAGACCTTTTTACTCTGTAAACAAATGAGTATTCATTACATAAATGGTATAAGTTTTCTGTGATGTTACGTTCTTGATGGTCGCATGGCTAGTTTCAATTATGAAGTTTTGCATTTACTGTTTGATTTTTATGATGTATATGTTTGCCATGTTCCTTGATTACGCAGAGATATAAATGATAGGGGTAAAAAGTATAAGTTACTTCCTATCTTATAACTGAAATCATCAGCATGTATGATATCCCAGAGCACCACTTATTATGTGATTGAAATAAAAAAAGGAAACTGTCATACTTACTTTTTCATGTGGCTGAAGACTTCTCTCTGGACAAGCCATCTACACTTTTCCAAAGCTCTATGTATTAATTTTCTGCAACTGAATATGTAACTACATAAAATTGAGGCAGCATATGGTTTTCTCAATCAGCTCCTCAAGTTGACAGTAACCACATCTCAGCCCTACAGTTCATGAAGGTAATTGTTCTTAAGTGATATAATATAACTTTTCACTCATAAACAGGGGGAGATTTGGAATTTTATATTATTGTCTTTGTACGTTCTGGTAATGAAAATCAATTTTAAAGAAGGTATACTATAACCTTGTCGTAATCCATTTTGTTTTAAGAAAGAGCATGATTGAATCCTATGGTATCCAATCTCTAGAAATATTACCTATTTTCATTTCTACACCCTTTAGCCTTTGCCCAAAATTTATCATTTCATTTTTCTTTCTAGAGGTTCAAAATTTTGAAAGGAGTTTTATTCCTTTGCTAGTTTTTGTATGGTGCTACCTAGAACAAAGAGCATGAATGGACACTGCAATACCTTTAGAAGTGTCAAAGTAATTGGGCAGAAGCAATCACATCTTTAAAATTGATTACTAAAAATAAGGTAAATGTATAATATAGAAGGAAGGGAGCATCATATTCAAAAAGCGAATTTTGTTCACCTAACACCACCTCATATAATGACTTTCTGTTGTAAGTAAGGAATAGATTTTAACTGCTTGTAATAGTAAATAAATGATGTGAAAGCATAGTGAAGCGAGTTTATTACTACTAAATATTTGAGTGCTAGGTCAGCAGCACAAGAGAGAGGTTGTGTTGTGTGGGAGCTGCAGGAATAAGTTGAAAAGTGGCATAAGTAACAGAATAATGGGATACGGCATAGAACCTACAGAGCAAGAGTTGGTCTATTCGGTAGAAGGAAATGGAATCTGTTCAAGAATAAGTTTCAGAATGGGAAATAACAAGCATTGTTGCAGTTGTGTGTGGGTGATCAGCATGTTACTATTTGATCTGTTTATTGATGATATTGTGGACTTTTGCAGCAAGCTTGTATTCATATGCTTGCAATAAAAATTATAGATATCCCGGGTTTACTTCATGTTGATGATCTGGTGGTATGTTCAATTTCAGTGATTTGTTTAAAGTATAGGTGAGATTGACAAATATTACAAAACATGGGGTCTGAAGGTGAATCAGGAAAAAACTAAAATTATGGTGTTTAAGAGAGGGAATAAACAACATAAAGATGAAAAGTGGTTCATGGCAGACATTAAATCCAAGTTGTCAATCTCAAATCTGGGTATTAAGCTGAACAGTAATGGAGGTTGGGGGAAACAGAGAAGAAATGCAATGTCTAAGGGGAGTATGGCCATGAAAGCAGTACAAAAAAATAAAGGCTATATTCTGCCTTGGTTGAATCTCAATGGAGTTATGAAGGGGAAATTTGGGAAATAGATGAGGGTAGGTGTAATATAGATTTAGTATTAAGAAGTTTCTGTAAATTAATTCTAGGAGTTCCCATTAATGCTGCAAATGCAGCAAAGGCTAGTTAGTGTTAGGAAAGCTAACAGTGATACGGTTAATGATGAAAAATTTATGAAATATTTATTTTGAGTCCAAGAACTACCTGATACAGAACTAGTGAAAAAATGGCCGATATATCAAGTGGAAAGTTTGGATACTGTATCTAATGGGTGGTTGAGGAAAATCAGGGTACAGATAATTAATAATGGGCTAGGAGATGTTTACGTTAAAATAGAATACTTTGGAAGGTATCTAATGGGTGGTTGAGGAAAATCAGGGTACAGATAATTAATAATGGGCTAGGAGATGTTTACGTTAAAATAGAATACTTTGGAAGAAGCTTTTGGAGGGAAATGAGATTGAGAATAGAAGATATAAATAGGCAGATCCTATTTTCCAAGGTTAGGGCGAAAGGCTCACTGTCATTTTACAAGGAACTAAAAATTGACCCAGAGAGGGAGAAGTACATATGTAACAAACATGAAAGAGAAGGGTTAGCTTGGTTTAGATTGGGTGTGGAAACTAAGGGGAGTGAGGAGGAAGGTTATCCCAGGAATGTGCCCCATTTGTGGGGACAACGAAGAAGAAATTCACAATTAATTTCAATGTAAGACCACAAAGTATTGGAGAGAAAGCCTAATAAATAAGGAACAAAAAAACTGTGCCTATGAGCATTCTCATTGACAAAAAGATTAATATCCGAGAATAAAATTTATGCACAAATTCAAATTAGGTAAAAACATTAAATGTTGTCTAATTAAAAAACCATAACCATAATCATCATTATATTTACGTTACTGCCGCTGTCATCATCACATGCCCATACCATACATTTCTGTATTCCCCTCTTCATCAATCGTTCAAAGCGTGAATTTCCGCGTAAATTCAGTAATATAGATAAATAAAATAAAAAAAATTAGGCTTAATCAACTGAAGTGTCCATTAGTTTGTTCAAAATGTATGGCAAACCTTTACATTTCATTTAAAAATTCTTCTTTTTATATATGTACATAATATGCTAAATTCCAAAACTTAGTTCTGTAAAATGCAGGTCATCTTGCATTCAGATAAATATGGTAATAGTAAATATTCAGTACTCATAATTTCACTAGTTTATCTATGTAGACATAGCTAACGATAAAAGTAATTGCCTTCCAAACATTCTAAAATTTGTAAGTTTGCTTGCATAAACTGAGTATCCATCAACTGATGAGTGCCAATTATTTAGTAGTTAATACTAGTTGAGATTAAATATATGCACCTAGCATAAGTGCCCAGATTCTATAAAGCAGGCCAACAGAAAAATGTCCCACCAGCTTCAAATTCATGCTGAAATGTTAGAATTTTCTTCTGATTTGGACACTATTTTACAGACAAAACAAAAAATAGTCACCATCAATAAATACAGGTGTCCCAATTTGACCACACAAATTGCAGAGGGGTCCAAAATAAGCATTTTGAGATACAGAACCTATGAGCTATGTATGGGTTCTAAGTTCTTTGCTAAAGCATAAAATGTACTAAGGGTTAGCACACCACTGATCAAACCATAGTGGACCATGATGTAAACACCCGGATTTCAGAGAGCATAGACATAGTGGTATTATTTAGCGCTATCGTGAGCATGAAGGCATCAGGTCAAAATGTTGAGGGAGTTGAAGGTTCAAGCCTGCGAATATACCTTTATTTTTGTTGTCTCCTTTGTTTGAATTTTTAAGGAGCTGTACCTATTTTGTTGCATTACGTAATATGATTTATTCATACTGACAAATTAAATAAACGTAATGCATGATTAGCATGTAGGTGTAATGGAGAACTTTTCAATAACAATTGCACTTATTACCTGAATGGGCACACTTCTCCATAAACCTCAAAGGAGTTTCTAAAATATAGTGTATCATACACTGTGTGTTATGTATGTACACATTACAATTGTAGGCACAGTTCACAATTTATGAAACAATACTGATAGAGCATTACTTTTGTTTGATTTTTGTTTCATAAGATCATTAATTCTTTAAACATAACTGATTGTTCCAGTTGGTCCAAACCATGATCTTTTAAATCAGTAAATGTAACTATTAATTGCAATTTGACATATACATGGATGCTGGAAACTTTTAAGACTACCAGCATACAGATTAACGTTAATATCCTTTCCTTTTTTCATTAATTCATGTATCCAGCTCATACATGCTTGTATAGATGAAAATTGTGGTGTAGATTATTTCTCGATTAATAGTGAAAGTATTGCAGAATTACTGAATTAAATATAAATTCTCATTCTTCATATAAGTTCATGAATATACACAAAACAGAAGAACATTTTTCACATAAGTGTTAAACCTTCATTTATAGTCTAATATGCCTAACAGGCATCTATACGAGGCTTCCTTACACACAACCCCATGATTATTGCACAAATGTATTCATTTATCTATTTAGTTTCTAGGCCATATTTAGCTCATCACTAGATAAATCATTGTTGTTCTCTTGGTTATATTCATATTCCTTATGATGCCATTTTATTTTAATGAAATTCATGTTTTCCTCTACTGTCTCCCTTTTTGTTCAACTCTGTGATTATGTCTGTGTGAAAGTTCATAGTAGGTGTCCTTTTTATAGAAATACATTTGAATATTTCTGATACAGCTCTTCAATCTCAATACAATAAACATTTTATTTCAAAGAAACAAGTACAGCATTCCAACAAGGAAGGTCTCCAAGGTTTCATGAGGAAGGAGAGGCAGCATACATTCTTGCATCCTTGGACTGTGAAGGAGATAAGCACTATTACCTACTTTAAACACAGGTCTTGTGAAATGGTTCTAGTGCCTTTACTACTGCCAGGTTACCTGTGCTTTTTAAATCCACAATGCAGTTGTGAGTGTGTGTACTTGGTATTTACTGTGAGAACATAGCTTTCAAACCCAATCTTAGGCTCAGCTCATATGTACATAAAAAATACATTAATTGTATTTTGAACAATGCTAAAGAAGTACTGTATTATTAATGGCATGAACCACACACTGATTTTATTGCAATGAGCCATAGTTGTTTTCTGAAGATACTGCCCTTGTTAACTCAGTCCATGGAAATGCCTACCAGCAAATTCATGCTTTAACAGCCTATTTTTATGCACAATACATAGGTGAAATCTGAATCATGTAGACAGGTGTATAGAAAATTTCAGCAGCAATTTCCTTGTTATCCAGTACCAGGTAGAGATACTATGAGATGTTGGGTCAATAAATTTATAACAATGGGATTGCTAAATGCTAAACCAAAGAAGCAAAAAAGATATGTCCTAGCAGAGGAAAAGTCAGCTGAAATTGGTACTGCATTTGAATGCTCATCTAAGAAGTCTCTCAGCTGTGTTGCACAGCAAGTGGGTGCTTCACAAACCTCTGTTCCTACAGCTACTAAACTTTTAAAACTGAAACCTTAGTGTGTGACTATAATGCAGAAATGATTAACATTATACAAGAAAGACTTATGCATATGATGGTAATTTCATCCGACAATATCAAGAATGTCTTTATGCACATGGACACCACTTTCAACCTGTATAACTAGGTTAGTACATGTATATTACTAATACTCGTGCATAGCTAATGTGGGAGCTACAGAATGGAAAAACCTGCAGACTGCATATAATCATGTGATCCGTGGTCTTGGCATAAAAGCATGGCACTGTGTAATATATGGAAACATAATTAATTTTTTAAAGTATGTTATTTTCTTTTGATGAAGCCATGATTTCAATGTATTTCTTAAAGGTGGCTGTGTTCTATTCTATAGCTGCAGAAGCCTTCTCTCCCATGCCTTCTCTCCTGTTTGAAAACCCAGAATGTGTTAAATGATTCTCATTAAAAATAGGAACAAATATTGGATTCAGTATGTCCTTTTTAAGAAAAAGCAAATAATACAACTTAAAAACATTGGGTAATTACATAGTTTGAAATTGTCACTTCTTTTATTTTCCAGCATATGTATGAGTGCAGCAGGAAGAGAGAACAAATAAGCTACTGGAAGTTTTACAAGAGGAAAATGCATTCAAAACACAATTTGCCACATAAACATCATAGAAAGCAGAAAATTATTTCCTAAAACAGGAAAGGTGCACATTATAATGTTGTGAATTGCTTACTGAACAGCATTATTGATGCAGCAAATGTCACTTTGCTAATGGATGAATAATTCTCTTAGTTTAGTAGCATAGCATCTTATGCTGGATTATGAACTTCACATTGCTGCGAAGCTATTTTATGCAAATTAACTGACATACAGACAAAAATATGATATATGCAGTAATATATATGAGCACTCAAAAACCTTTTTATTCTTTTTTGTTAACATGTTTTATTCAAAAGTAACTTAGTTTGATGAAAATTAACTGACATACAGAATAAATATTATATGCAAGTACTTAAAAGCCTTTTCATCATTTTTGGTAACATATTTTATTCAAAAGTAAAGTCAATCTGTTCATGAAGAAATACTAAAAGCAGTTGCATGAAAGTACATAAAATGTACAACACAGTGGACATACAACAAATACAGCCACAAAAGCTTCCTGATATATTTGACATGGTAATAATTTATTGAGTTCTTGATCACAGTTTGCTTTCTTTTTGCTGCAATTCCACTGCTAAGAATGTCATTCTAAACAAATGCAATAAAAAAGAAGAAAAATGAATGAACACAGTTGAGTTGGGCATAACACAGAGAACATACTTATCACATAAGTGAATTGATTTTTAGGCACTCGTAATTTGAAAAGAAGGAAAAGAAAAATATTTATTTTAGACAATGCTGATCCCTGAAATCACTAACTTTTGAAGTTTCACCAAATGCTCCTTCACTTTTTGGTAATATTTGCTATAATTCCTGGACTTTGATGTTACAATAGTACTTAGGACATCATAATTTTGTCATCATTAAGATGCACTAATTAACAAAATTGTACTCCTCCTGTTTTATTACTTAAAACAGCAGGTGAATGTGCAATCACATCATGCTTCTAAATCATGCACAAAGAGAACCTCTTTGCAGCGAAGTCCTGCTTCTCCAAGTGTTTGAATTTCTTCACCTTCATCATCTTCTTGACATTGAAGCACTCTTTTTGGAAAGTTAGTTGTTATTTCAAATGAATCTGGTGAAGCTGGATTGCAGAATACATAATAGTATAGGTCCTGTGAAAAACAAATAGTAAACAAAGACATGTTTAAAGGTAAACAAATGTATGCAGGATATTTAACATACTAATGGTTAAAAGATATAATTATTTAAAGATGATAATGATGAATTGACAGTTAAAAGATAGCAAGATAAAACCAAGAAAGAATGACATTAACTATGCCAGCAGGCCAAGAAAAATGAAGAAATGAGGATGCAGCAACACAATAAATACTACATAGCCTGATGATGAAATTTTGCATTGGTGTCCTATGTGAATCTGTTATTATGGTATCTAGATTAGTAAGCTTCTATTAAACAAGATATTGTGTATAATTGACAATTTGAGGCAACTGTTCACCCATAATGGATAGTTGGTTTCTAGATACAATTAATTACTGCTTCACTGCTGTGCAGATGAACTACTACATCTACATCATATACATATTCCAATATTCATTAACTTCTCGTCTTCACTAAATACACTAAACATACCACCTCTTTAACTACATATAGACACAAAACTTATCGGTCAAAGTTATTTAGCTGAAATTCAAATTTTTAATTTTCTGAAAATACATTAAAGCAGCGACCATCATTATGAAGTGGAATGATGTTAGGGCAGGCATTGACTGTGCAGGCTATACAGACAGGGCAGAGAGGAAGCCAGTACCCAAGAGTAGGTGTACTGTAGAGGCAAAAACGTAGGTGCAGTTGTCATTTGTTTGTCAATGTCTGAAGCAGTTGTAGACATTAACAAAAGGCCACCAGCGCCATTTTTGCAAGTATAGGAAGAACTACTCTTATGTCTTATGGTAGCATGGTAAAGTGCTTTAGCAGGTAAAGAATATAATATGCAAACTGATAGGCCAGTAAACGACAAATATAAAGGAGAGGACTGAGTAAAACTAGTAGCATTATTAAAAAGTAATCTACCGGAAATACAAAACCATTCTGTCAGTGAATCATCAGTGCGCTTGAGTTTCAAACTTTTGTTAATGAACACAAAAAAACAACCATACAGAAATGGGACAGTTTAATATTCGAAGGCTTTCATGGCCGGTGTTATAATCACTTATAGAAAACAAAACCGGGATTGTTGGCCGTGGTACACTGGGCTTCACCTCTTGTTCCCCAGACGTTTCGCCTGCATCTGCGGCTAGCATCTTTAATGGCATATACATCTCCGTGGCCTCTCAGTAGCTAGGATAATAAGGGGTTAAGCCCAGTGGACCATGGCCAACAAGCCCGGTTTTGTTTTCTATAAGTGATGGGACAATTTATCAAATACTGTATAATTATGCAGAACTGTTTTGAAATCAAATGAATGAATATGAGGCAATAAGTGTTTCTCCAAGTACAGTAATGCATGGGAGATGGCAGGAGATGGTTGGCGATGCCCATGAACAGCTCCTAAACATGTCAAAGAACTCCATAGTATTTTCATTGGCTTTAGATGAGAACACTGATATTGACAACACCTAATTTTTGTAAGGGTGTTGATGCTAACCTCCAGGTATGGGAGGATTTACTATGTCTCGTTACAATGTATGACAGAACAATTTTGTTATGCGATAAGTAGTAGTATTTTGTTTCTTGTGCAATAAAGTCCATTTCTATTTACAATTATTTTATATCAAATTAATAATATTGAACTGTCCTTTGTCTTTATATCCTGTAGCTATCACCAATAGTTTAAGATTGATAACCATGTTCTGTAATAGTGAATGTGTCACTTAGATGGGTTCTGCCACTGTATCCTCTGCGCCAGTCTTGCTGAATAAACAGTGCCCTCACTACACGTCCTCATTTCCGGGCAAACCTGTTCTGCGTGATTACGTCACAGGGTAAATTAGTGACTGCATTAAAGTGACAATAAGTAAACTAATTACAAGTCTTAAGAATCAATAACAAACTGTATCATTCTTCTAAGCTATAGCAGCTGTTAAAAAAAAATTGTCAAGTAAGCATGTTGCAGTTTAGAATCACTTAATCATTTGATCAAAAAGCAATGTGCTTATTCCTCTCATACTGATTGAATTTTAATACCTTATAGGTATTCTTTAAGCCTGATTACTTCTAGGAGGCATGATTTCATATTGGAAATTATTTTTCTCACATAGGCTGACTCAATTTTATCCCATCCTTCCAGTAGCCTTCTCTAAGATGATCTTTAGAGGTGATAGGAGAATTTTGGATTTCTTTATTTAACTCTTTCCATAAATTCTCTATTGGGTTAAGATCTGGACTCTATGGGGGATATGTATGACTTTTAGGCAGTTATACAACAACCACTCCCTGACAATATATGCTTTGTGCTTTGGATTGTTATGTTGATGGAATTTAAATGCATTTCTTATCCCTAAATTCTCTGTGCATTGGTGCAGGTTTTCTCTTAGTAGGTACTGGAGTTTGTCTATATTATTTTCAATTTAAAAAAAAAGGAAGAGGCCTTAAGGCTCAACATAAACTGGCATCCTGTCAACGAAGGCAGGAAACGTCATCATAAAACTCGCAAGATCGAAGCGGGCCAATCAGATAGCACCTGTGCCACAGAGGCCAAGCCCTGTCCCCAGCCAACCAGCATAAATACAGCAACTCTGAGAGTCAATGCTTCAGACACAGTGAAACCATCTCTGAGGAAATTTCGACCACACCACTGAAGATGTCCACCACAGTTGTGGATGAAATGTCTGGATCACCTTACTTCAGCAGACCACGGCAAAACAGCCCAGAAATAACTTTTAGTTATATTGATTTCGGCCATGAAAGTCTACGCTCTCTAATATATAGTAGTTTTTATTATGCACAAGGAGATGTCTGAATGGTCTAACTTTATCTGCAAAACATTGTATTTGTGCAGATAACTGTATACTGCTGGCACAATTTTGTTTGAACCTTTAGAATGCTTACTTTCTGTTGAAAAAAAATTGGAAACATCCTGTTCTGCCAGTGTTCTCTTAGATAAACTCTGTCCAATGGAGAAGTTATAGACCAATGCCACAGAAATTGGGTAAAATCTTAATTCAATATTTCAATATTTTAAGTATAGGTATGTATATGATTTCTCATATTCTGAGGTGCCTTATTCAATAATAAAATACACCCAAATCACATATAATAGGGTGATTTAATGCTAAAGAATTTGGTGAATGAGAACACAATGAAAAACTATCAAATTTCTATTTTATACACACAAATTTTTACAAAGTATGTACCTAATAGAATTTACTTTACACCTTATCTTCACATCAGACAAAACTAGCATTTCATATTCATCTTCTATCTGTGCTGTTGTTTTTGAGTGAAAGTGTATAAAAAGGCCTTAATGAATACTGCTTGATAAAAATAAATCTGTGGCATAAACTACTATTGTCCTAATGTACTAAAATTAACATTACTTGTACACAGCTCTATAGAAACAAAATCAAGGTGAATAAAATACATATGATTACATATTTTATTTCCTTTAAGCACGATGTTAGTTTTGCTTTCTCTTTTTATCATACTTTGTGTTTATTCTGATGAACTACAATATACATAATTTTACAGATGTCATTCTGTTACAAAAACAGGTCAGTTTGCTACAGCACATATTTTGGATCCTAACTTCAATAATTCTGATCTTTGAAACCTTCTACCAATCCTTAAATCCTACCCTATATTTTGAAAACTATATTTTGATTTAACTTTCAGGGAAATTTAGCATTGTGCAACTTGAACTGTAAAGAGCATTGACAAAAATGTCAGTCTGTTATAAAATGTTCATGAACACATTTTTCCTATAAATTTGGTCTCAAATGTTTTGTAATCATTGTAATCCTGTGTATTCTCCTTATCGAATGATGTGGTTAAAACTCATATTTCAAACCCCTCATTTATGTGAGACTTTGGTTTATCTAGAAAAGTATATTGGACTATCAGTCTGTTATTTGTGGTATTGCTGTACACATGTACAACTTCTACTATAGTATGCTGCTTAACCTGCACTTTTGGCAGTACCATACTTTTTAGCACACAAAACAAAATGCTGCTACTTTATTATTCTCTTGTTTCAAGAGATCAAAAGAAGCCTTAGCTTTAAGTTTGTGTATTCATTTAAAATATGTAACAAATCAAAATGTTCAGTTTTATTTTCTCATCATATGAAACAGAAGGGAGCGTACATCAGAAAGAGGACCTTTGAAACTTATGTTTCATTTGTGTTAAAAATATTGTGAAAGTAACCTTAAGATACTTTCAATGAATTAGTTGTTTCTACATTATACATTCATCTAACTTTACTAATATTAATTTACTGGTAAATATGGTTGTGTGTTTTGTTCCTACAATGAAGAACTTTAAGTTATTTAAACTTCTTTATGAATTTAATTACAGATTCTCTGTAATTGTTTTTGTGCTATCTTTGAACTCCTCTGGCTTCAACGAATTTCAAGATGTCTTTTGCAGACATGCTTTTCTGTGTCTTTTGATATGTGCAAAATAGCCAAAAAAGTGTTTTGATAAATCTGAACAGGCAGAACTTATAGACATTCCAGAGGATATTTCATTATAAAACCCTGCTGTGAACCGGCTTTGACTGCATGCTGCCACTTATGAACATAAGTTGAAGTCGGTATAATGTAGTCTGTGTAACTCTTGAACTGGAAGCACATTGGTGAAATTTTCTTATATTTGGGGTTCTGTTTGGATGCAAGCATGCATTGATCAAGGCTTTCTGAATGCCTTTAATCATAGAGACTGCGTTGTAAAACTTATTGCTTATTCCTTTGAGTAATTTCAGGTTATCAACAATAAAAATACAACTTAATTTAATTTGACCATATATACCTCTCCTTCTTTGCTCTTTACTATTTCAAATTCAGGATGACTTTCCCAATTCTACACCTTTCTAAACATTTTTATACATCATAAGTGGAGAACAGAATTTTAGGTGCTAAACATGTCAATTTTATTTATTTTTTATGCATTAAAAATCAGGAAAATATTTGTTAAAAAACTCAAAATATTTATTAAAAGACAAAAATATTATTTTCATTTTTTATATTAGAACAATTTGTAGTAAAAAACAATATTTTACCAACTCACCAGTTGAGGCAATTTGCCCCTCTTTATGAGGTGGTTCCGGGATGATGCTGTGATGTTCTCGGCTTCTATACCAGGTGCATGCCCAGAACTTTTGGATTCCTCATTGTTAGAGTTTAGCACCACTTGCCGGTCCCAACCCCACGTCTCAGAATTGTTATTGAGTTAAGAATGAGTCTTTTAGTTTTAAATGGCTTTGTCTCAGGGTAGGGAGAGAAGCAGCGATTCCGCAGTTGTGAGGTGTTATATGGATACTAAATAAAATGCAGCAAATCTGACTTTTCACGAATTAGGGTTTTATTAATATTTCAAGAAGTTGAGAATTAATACTTTGTTGCCACGTTAAAGCTTTCACTTATTAGTAATAACATTTTTAGGCCACATCCCCCTAATATAACAGGATAATTAAAACATATTTGCACTTCTAAATCCCCTTTGCACACATGGCTGCTCAAAGAGCTTAGCGCCAACTTCTACAAACACTTCTAGTCTCGTGGCAGCCCTCCGTCAGAACGAAAGACCTTGACCCAGCAATTTCCCAATGAACCTCATTTCACTCCGGCTATACAGTCACAAAACTGCATGACATAGGAATAGCTCATTGGTCACATGCATTAGCCAAACTTGGCTTTCGCTGATAGGCTGAGCGAATGACCACATGACCCATGCATCAATGCTACTTCCAGCGTCAAGCTTCTAGAACATTCGAAAATAGCATGGCTTCACCAAAATCCAAATATGTGAAAGTTTTTAACGGACACTCACAAAATGTGTTAACACATACAAATCATAAATATACGCTGTGCAGTAGAAAACAAATGCTGAGCCATAATACACTTTGTGACTAAGTACAGGACAAAACAATAAAACATACTGGTAATAACTCAACCACAGGATATCACCATCAGCTCAACACTGCACTTTCAGAGCACAAAAAAACAAGTCAGCACCATGACCTTCTGTACAGCAACTTGTGTTATGTTTTCATGTGCGCATGGAAAAACACTGTGCAGTGGCTTGGACGTATTTGGGTTGCACAGCAAGTGCATACTTTCACTGAAGAGTCTAGCAACATTAATGTGATTTGCTGCCAACATTTCTTTGCAAGCTAGCAAAAATGCGCAACTAAATTTCCCACTTTTGTCCTGTTGAGTCTCCAGTTTCATCAATGCAAACCCACATTTTCTCATTTTTGCACACAGCCCTGAGTTTTCTTAATGTTTCTTCATGGCACTTTGGAAGGTAGTGTTTCCTTAAAGGAGATTCATCTGGAAGATCAAAGTTCCTGTACTTCATGAGAAAAGCTTTAACTTCTAGAGTCTTCCTTTTAGTAGAGGAATATCTACTAAAACAAAAGTTCAGCATAAATCTGAATAAAATTCACGACATTTGGAAGGTAATGAATACGAGCTGGAGGGTCCTACTTACACAGACCTGCTTCATAGAAGAACATGAAGCCACCAAGATATGTTTATTTCCAGATAAATTCTGCATTACTTGGGAGCACTGATCGGCTTTCCACAAGGCTGACAATATAGAATTTTTTCATCTGGGCTGAATATACCAGAGAATTCAACATACTGCTGTAACTGAAAAATTTCACTCTTTTTACATTCTGCATCTTGGTAACAATGATACGCAAATCACTCAAAATGTATATTAAATATTGCCCAGCACTTCTGTACTGAAGGAACAGGAATATAACAACTCGAACACATAATCATGTTGAGTTTAAGTGCCTAATGCGATACTCTAACATGTGAAACTTCTTTCCTGCGTGTTACATGTATATATTTATATTGCACTGAGCTGTTGCCAATACATAATCTAATCTAAGGTTAAAGATATAATCTAATCTACAGTTATATACAGCTTCTCTTCTCATATCAAATTATGCTGTTTGCCACATGCAATAAAAGGGGAAACAAACCTCAGTATAGTGTATTGGTAAAACACAAAAAAAATGTACTAATAACTAAATAATGCAAAATATTCAATTACATATTTTATTCTAAAATTATGTAATTTTATGTGAAATAAAACTTTGTATTTGTGATAGTGGCAGCATATTCAATATTTATGCTTAGTTTTGCGCTTGTAACTGCAAGTAGAATAAATGTGCATTTACCTAAAAATCTGTCCTCTAATCATAAGATTCTATAATAACACATCTGTAGTTTAAACTAATCAAAATTAACAAACAAATTGGTATCAGACAGAACTACAAAAGTAGGCAAATACAAGAGCAAAACAAATTGGTATCAGGTAGAACTACCAATGTAGGCAAATACAGGAGCAAAACTACTATATTTTTTAATCTTAAGTGCTCAAGCAGATGACAATCATCATCCATGTTGGCTTCCTCCTCTACTCTGACTGTGCTGGATTATGTTTGCGCATTATCAGCACCTTTCTGTACACACAAATTAGATCATTTATGTAACATCATTACAGCTGTAATGATGTTACATAAGCAACATATGCTCAACTGGTACAATCATAATCAAGGAAAATGGATATCTCTTTATTCAATCTAGTTTTCATGTGCATGATTTAAGGCTTAATTATATCTTTTTGCTTTTGGCTTATGGAAAAAATATCAAAGGTAAACAAGAAAGCCTAGGACACAGTTTAGCAGAGATCCAGATATATGCCTCGAATGGTTGTATCAGATGAATGATTAATATCCTGACATGATACTGCTGATTCAGGGAATAAAGATTGTACACATAAAAAGCACTCATGATTCACGAACAGAAGTGTCAAAAAATGATGAATTGGAATATGAAGAGGTAATTCATAAAAATGTGTTTCTTTCAGGAAAAGATGGAATGACTAAATGGAAGAAAAGTAAGTATCCTATCATACCTTTAAGGAAGTTGAGAAAATGGATGCAAATGGACTATCAAGAGGAGAAAGAGAATTTTATAATTGAAAGATGCGGATACAAACATCTTAAGGAAGTTAGAAAAATGGGTAGAAAAACTGAGTCAAAAACTATATGAGGCAGAAAGAGCAAGCGATATAGAAACAATTTGGTCTTAAAGAGAGTCTACAAGGTAGGCAGTACAAGTTCAGATGTTTGCTGAAACTATTTTGAGAACCTTTTAAGGGCAGAACAGCAAATAGGCCAAATCTAGGGGCACTAGAAATACAGTATTCAAAGTAGATGATGTCCCAAGGAGCTGGAGAATAGCATTAGTAGTGCATATATTCAAGAACAAAGGACCAGATAATACAGGGGAATTAACTTATGTCTGTTACTAGAAAAAGTTACTCATTTGTCTTGGCAGAAAAGGTGCAAAGTTGGGCAGAAGATGAGTTCAAGCAGGTTTTAGGAGAAATAAGAGAACAGCAGATAATATTTTTGTGATAATCACAATGGTAAATAAATATTCAACAAAAAAGACAAAGAGCTTATAAGTGTTATTTGTGGACTTTGAAAAGAATTTTGATAAAATTGATCAGGAAGCACTATGGACCATCGAGCAGGAAGGGAATGAACATTAGGTTTATAAGAGTAGTACAAGGAATAGACCCTAACAATGACTTTTTATAAAAATCACAAATAATTAGTGATTTAAGGTATACAAAACTGTACAGGCTTAAGACAGAGAAAGACGGCTTCAAACAATATGACATGTCGGAACGAAGAGCAAGCCCTTCATTTCATGTGACGTCTGGATAGAGCTGTGAAATAGAGCTGTGAAATATACTATGCTGCCTAGATAAATGGTGCTGTGATTACAAAACTGGAGGGTTCAGTCAGCTGTAGCACTCTCAATGACAATAACATGGCAGGTACAAGTAAAACAAAGATGTCAGTTCAAGATCTTCTCGGGCTTCTAGCCAGGTAAAAAGTTTAGTTTTTACCTGGCTAGAAGCCCGAGAAGATCTTGAATTAACACGTCGCCAGGAAAGCTATAGTTCTTATTTTAAAGATGTCAGTGTTTCTGTCTGTATGGGAACATCTTTTTCTATTTGTACAATTTGATGAATGTGCCAAGTGTTGTAACAAGCAAGTAGAAAATTAAGAAGTGTAATTTACATCCTTATTTAGTATTTGTGTAAATATGGGAAATCTAAAGGATAAGAAGGTGATACAGTGTTATCAAAATTAGAGGAACATGGTAATGTGGACTATCAAAGTAGTAAAGCGTCCTCCTGTCTCAGCTACAGAATAACCCCTTGAAAGTTTAAGGACATTTACTGAAGAACACTTATGAAAGAAGTGATTGTAATGGCTGCTGAGAAAATGAGTACACATTTGGTATAAGATTTTTGAAAGAGTAAGTTTATCTCCTAAGACTGTTATGCAAAGTATTGTAACAAATACTTTTATTGACTCAAAAGTTGATTACACAAAGTTTTAATTCATTGCTGCAAGCAAATCACTCAACACTTTGACAGTTACTGGATGCAAGGCACTGCATGCTAATACTCATGTTACTCAAGACTCACTACATACACTGGCTTACAACTCTTCATCCTTTTATTAGCTAGAAAATGAGATCCAATAACTTTCTGGAAGCTTGTGAAAACAGAAGCTTCTGGAAGAATCTAGCATGTAACAGACATGTAGCATTCCAGAGCTTACGATTACAGGTGCACCACCATTCATGTTTTTATGCAATCTAAGGTCTCCAATTCTACCAGCTCGCATACCACGGAGAACGTGAGAGCATCTACACACATGGATGGCACTTACACACTGCTTCCTTCTTAGGGCTGGTCATTTCAAACCAGCACCATAATAGTAGGCTAGACAACCCAAATGTACTACCAACTTACCTCTAGATGCAGTAGGTGACATCATTTATCCTCTTTACCACAAGGTATGGGCTTGCCATGGTTGTTGAAGCTTGGGGCAGTGCCCCTTGGTCCGGAAAGGGGGATATAGCCACACAAAACCACCTTGCCGGTACTTGCTGCACACACATGACATTGGTAGCACCACCTCTCACTGTTTGCCCATAGTTTCAAACAGTAGTACCATTGTTAGAGCTTGTCAATGTTTCAGTTGGGTTCCAAATGTCTTCTCCTGTAGTCCATGTACTTCCTCCTCCAGGACTTCCACCACCTTGCTTTGAGGGAGGATCAGGTACTCCCTCTGGATCTTCACATCAGATTACTCCCATATTCTGAACAGTACCATTGGTCTTCAATGAGTTCAATTGGCTCCCCTAGTACTTGTACACATCATTGCTTGATGTGATGTCCTCCCAGCTCAGTCTAGTTCCTGCCTCCGCTTCTCCCAGGAGTGGTCCCAAGTTTGTGCCCACAGCTGCTTCCTCCTCAGCCCTGCGCTATCCCTAACAGCTACAGGCACTGCTGATATAACATGGAAGCTGTGTCATACTCCTCTTCAACATTAGTACAGTGGCTGCATTCCTCTGAAGAGGGTTGTCTGGACATGTCATCTGCATTGGAGTGGCTCTTCCTTTCCAATTTTCTGATAAATGGTTGCACTTTTGCAGTCTCTGGACCCTACAGGCTGTCTGGGCATCCAGGTTCTTGAAACTTAACAACCAGGTGAGGGCAGAGGGGTCAGTCCTCATATGGAATGGCTGACTATGCAGATACTTAGGGAAGTGCTACAACACCTTTATTACTATCAGGAACTCTCACTGGGTAACACAGTAGTTCTTTTCTGCTTTGGAGAGTGTCTTGCTGTAATAGGCAACCCACTCCTGGCCATCCTGGATCTGGAATAGAATACTGCCAGTGTCACTGGCATCAGTGTCCATTTTAAGATTGCCATGAGATTGTGGAAATTCTAAAATAGGAACACAGCAGAATGCTGTCTTAAGTGCCTGGAATGCACTCTCTTCTCTTCTGACAACATGTAGCTCTCATTTCTCTTTTGGGCCAGGCCAATCTCTTACTGCCAGAGCCTACTCTGGGTCCCTGGCCCAAGTAGTTAGCTCCTTGCAGAAGAGCTGGCACTTCTTCGTGTTCAACTTCAAGTTAGCTGCCTGCAGGCTTTGCAGTATCTTGGTCAGGTTCTCAAGATGTTCTTTGAAGTTACTGCCCATGACGACAATATCATCCATATAGCATAAGCAGGCATGATGTGTCAACACGCTAATTACTGATTCCATGAGGCTGGAAGGTGGCTGGCACATTGCACAAGCCAAAGGCATAACTGTAAATTGCCAAAGCCCTTGGTCAACCAAGAATGTGGTCATCTCCTTGCTTCTGGGATCTAGGACCACTTGGCAGTATCCCAATTTCAAGTCCAAAGTTCAAAATCACTGGGCACCAAAAAGTGTGTTCAGGGTATCGTCAATCCAGGGTATGGGGATATTTTGTCATTTCCGGTGATGGCATTCAGCTTCCTGTAGTCCATGCATAAGCACACTCACTGTTCTTCACTGAAACTACCGGGAAGCATCAAGGGATGTCAAGTCTCCTCAACGATTCCCCTTGATTTCATGTCCTCCAACATACTTCTGGTCCCATACTTCTGTTTGTTTCACCTAAGGAACACATCTTGGTGGTTGCCAGATATGTTGGGCATCTCCAGTTATGGAGGACTCAGTCATTGACAATCACCATTATTTTCGTTGAAGACAGAATGGTATTAGTTGAGTAGACACCAGACGCTCTCTAGTTGTGAAGCCAGCAGATTGTTGGCCACCCTCTTCAGCAAATCTTTCAACCAGGGCCCCAGATCCTGTGACAGTGCTTGAACGTCGGATCCGTTGAATGGCAATACAATTGCAGCTAGCTCACACTTCCCTAACTCTGTCCTGGTCAGTATCCATCCAGTTCAGTAGCCTCATGGGTAATTCCTTCCGGCAAAGTAACAATGCTCAGGCAACACATCCATGAAGTGATGTCTTCCTTTCCAACACCATTTCTAACCGACCTGTCTTATATGAATAGATCTATTGAATGAATATATAATCTTCCTCCAGCCGAACATACTTAAACTAATTCTAATTCTAATATGGCAGACTAGAGTGCAATAGGTTTAAGCTCTATAAATAAAGTTTATACTTTTTTTTAGAATATGTAAGTAGCTTGATCATTGGCCTTCCAGATATACTTTCATCACCACCTCGCCTCTTGCAGGCACAACTACATTGTCCTTCAGGCTCAACCTGCAGATCCTTGGATGTGGGCTTCAGAGCAATAGCTCCTGTCAGCCAAGTTGCAAAACCCTTCAGTTGATGTCAATCGTTGCCTCATGGCTCCTGAGGGCATCCAATCAGAGTATCAAATCCTCATGACAAACACCATCAGGCTCACAGTGCTTTATCCCAGTGTCAACTCCAACAGGTTCTGCTTTACCACAGGTATGTCACCAGATGGCATCAATAGTTGGTAGGGCCCACTGAGTATTCATGTCAGCAAGCCCCATACCAATGTCAGGTATCCACTCTTCTACCCAAGGCACATAGCATCACTCGAAGGGGCAATGAAGACAGTACCAACGTTCCCCTCATCATGCCGGTTCTTATTTGTTTTCTGTTTACTCATCATCTTGGAGTGGGCAGTGTTTCACTAGGTGACCTAGCTCACCCCCCCAGCACACACCATCTGAAGGTCGCCGCCGTCGTCGTCATCATCATCATCTCTTCTCTCTTCCTGTCATAGCAAATACTCCTGGTC
This sequence comes from Hymenopus coronatus, assembly GCA_030762935.1. Lineage (NCBI taxonomy): Eukaryota > Metazoa > Arthropoda > Insecta > Mantodea > Hymenopodidae > Hymenopus > Hymenopus coronatus. The sequence goes on along the minus strand of CM060900.1, from coordinate 281,656,902 downwards.
TTCCAGATGTTTGGGCACCTCCATTACAAGTGCTGCTGTTAACACCTCATGGATCATCTTATAAGTTGTCAAGCATCAGATGCTGTCATATATCAGCATCATGCACCCTGTGGACAAATGCTTCCTAGGACATTTAACTAGGTGATAGGTTCACTAGGGCTTTGTTTGCAATCTGTTCCATGGCTGGGGTGAACTCTAGAATCATCTGTTGCAGTTTCGCCTTAAGCTGACTATGGTAGGTTGCAGCCAAGTGATGGTTCCCTAAGCAGTTCTCGAGAGCCTCCCAGATCTCCCCAGATTTCACTGACATCAGGATTGTATTCAGTACTTCTGTTGCCCATCCCTGGAGGTTTGCTACCAGCTGTGTGGCTTCCTCTTCTGCTGGCCATCAGTTATGGGTGGCAATGGCAGCAAACTGTTGACTTCGAAGGTTGACATCCTGACATGCTTAGATGGTTTGGCATGTGCAGATGCTGTGTCGCATCCTGGCATCTCGACCTTCAAGTCTGTTAACCTTCCTTGGAGCATCTTTTCCACCATGGCATTAATGTGTTCAAGGTCTTCCAGGGTGTCAATGCAATGGTCAAGGTTCTTCATCATTCCTACAAGCTCTTCCATCTTTCTTATCAACTCCTACATGTCATCCTTCGGCTGGCTAGTTGTTTGTTGATTTTGGTAAAAAGCTCCATTTTCATAGTAGACATTTCTATTTTCATTTCTGCCTGCATCTTTTCCATTTTTTCCGTCCTGGATTCCATCTTCTCCTCCATCTTTTCCACTGTATTTCATTGTGGTTTTCAGTTTCTCTTCTACCTTCTCCATGCTGGATGCAATCCCAGATTTTGTTTTCTCATTGATCGTCTCCATTCCTGATTTCATTTCCTTCATTTCAGACAACAAACTTTTTATCATTTCCTCCAGTTTGGCATAAAAGTCCACTCCTGACACCAGTGTAACAAATGTCTTTATTGACTCAAAAGTTGGTTACAGATAAACTCTTTAATTCATTGCTGCAAAAAAATCACTTGACATTTCAATAGTTTACGACTGCATACCACTGCATGCTAACACTCCAGTCACTTATAACTCACTACAACTCATTACACCCATTGGATTGCAAATTTTCCTCCTTTTATAGCTAGAAAGTAACATCATAGAACTTTCTGGAAGCTTGTGGAAATATAAGCTTCTGGAAGAATTCGCATTTAGCAGATGTGCCTCAGATACTGATACTAGCCGCATATACCTAAGGTCAGGGGTTCAAATCCAGCAGAGGACAATGGATTTTTTCGGGTGTAAAAATCCTTAGCATGGCTTCCTTCAGAAGGGAAGTAAAGCCGGGGGTCCCGTGTCCTAGATTTACGGCACATAAAAGAACCTCAAGCCTGAAAGAATAGGCCTATGAGCAAAATTAAGTGGTCTTTAACGCCCAATATAGAATGGGACGCTAAGAACCATAGCAGTTAAAGAGCGTCCATAAATAAAGCTCAATTTAAATTTCCTCAGATTACTGGCACACCACTCTTCCTATTTTTATGCATTCCTATGTCTCCAACTCCGATGACTCATATACCAGGGTGAACATGATAGCACCTAAACACACACAGATGGCACTGTCACAGTGTTCAGGAAATATTGTAGATGTTCACGAAGAACTCTGCATTATGGCATATAAGTTTGTACATTATTTTTAGCTGTAATTGATAAAATTGTGACATCAAATATACTGTAAAATTAGTTATTTTCATTAGGAGCACCTATGACAAATTGTACATTACAAAGGAATTGTTAAATTTAGTTACCCATAAGAATAGTTTTAAAGCCGTTGAAAGACTGTTGAAAACAGGGGCCTGAGAAGAAGCTTGTTTCTGACACAACAGATGAAGCTCTATGTGCGATACAAATGTGCGATTAATAACATGGATGAAAGAACATATGAAACATGTATCTGATGCAACACATGACCTTTCCAACAAGAAAATCTTTATACTAAGTATAGTAAAGTTAAAAATGTTACATATACCATGCTAAAAGTTGCAAACTTCATCCAGTCAAAAGGCATTAGACATAGTTTAAAACTGTTCTTGAAGAATGTGACAGTCAATATGGTGATCTCCCTTATTATTTTAATGTGTGCTGGTTGAGCAAGGGCATTATTTTTTTGAATTAAGAAATGGAATAACATTCATTATTTATGACTGGTCACAATCAGCCTGTTCCTCAGCAGCAAGAAAAAGCCTGGATATGTAACTGGGGTGTCACTGCTGATTAGAACAGTTCACTTGTATGGTTTAGATATCTCACTCCAAGGCAAGGGCCTCATCGTAACAGTTAATATTCTCTAGAATTAAAGACTTGAAAATGTTGTTCGACCTATGGCCAAATCAACTTCTGGCTGAAAATATTATGCATTTTCCAAGGTTATCACATATTATGATCTTCCTTGCACATTCACTGACGGAATATGACTGAATTAGTTAACATAAGTACAATTTCTGCACATAGCAAAAGCACTGCCCACAACTAATGACACTTATAAATGTGCCTTCACAATCCAGAAAAGGAAATTGTCATCTCTTATTCTTGAAGACCAGTACTATCCTTGATTTTACAGAAATGACAACCACATATTGTCCTCACATGGTGAAAAGAGACATAAGAGGGACAGTCCTGTGTTAGAAAACCATTATAGAGTTTTCAAAGAAAGAGACTGAAGTGCCCTTGCATTACCATTTGATTTCTGAGAATCAAAGGCAAGTCTGTATGATGGTTTCAGGGAGAAAAAGCATTTATAGTGGTTAAGACTGGGCATTTAATTCAGGTAATTTTCTGAAAGTTATGCAGCCACTGACCAAGGGATAAGGTGGTCATTTAAGAGAGAGGATATTAACACAGGATTTATGGGAAAATTAATCAGTTCCACAGAAAAGTGGTCATTTATTGAGACAAACAATACAGGATGATGGCCATTTGGACAGATTAATCACTAAAGCTTACTACACTAATGTAATAAATAGTTTAGATTTTGTTATACACATAAATCAGATGGCAGACTCAAGAAAATTACAATAGAAAGTTCCTTTTGAAGAACTAGTGCTACAATTTTCCACCTAGGTGCTGTCAAATCACATTTTTATGTTGCCTACAAAATTGTTAACAGGCTCTAGGTCAATCCATCTACTATTACTTAACATTTGTCACATGGTGCACTTTGCTTACTGAAAAGTTAGCATTAACCAAGGTTAACAAACCTCAGCTGTTAACCAGACACGGTAATAAAAGCCCTTAGAGATTAAAAGAAAGGCATTTTCTCCGCTGCTGTTTCTGATTGCAGTTTTAAAACTTACTCCTTTTTTACAAAACAAATTTATACTTTGACTTTCACAATGTATTGTTTACCACTGTAAAATTAGTGGCAGAGAAGTTTTGTATTCCGCTCTATTACAAACCATATTATAGAGTATTGCTAATAAAAATATTAAGCATATATTATATTACTGCTCTATCTCTGGCATTGTCCTCCATGGTCTGAGGCAACATGTTAGCCTATGGTTCCCCAGGCTGCAGGTTCAAACCGAGCAGAGAGTAGATTTTTGGGCGTAAAAATACTTAACATGGGTTCCTTTCAGAAGGGAAGTAAAGCTGTTGGTCTGGTTTCATAGTTTTACTAACAAAACCTCAAGACTGATAAAGAGGCCTCAGAAAATTTAAGTGCTCTATCTTTAGTAATGGTAGTGCTGTGAATTTCCACAGAAAATTGTTTCTGATTCATTTGAAACATCAAACATCAGCGCTCTTAGCATCATTTCCTGTAAAGGTTTAATAAATACACATTACTGTTGTTGCTTAGAGCTTTACTACATGCAAAACACAACATGAAAGAGAGAAACAAAAACCAGCAAGGTTTTGAGTTCTGGGTTGATGTACACAGCAAACGGTTGAAGTTATCTGCTAGAATCAATTGCATATTTCCTCCCCATGTGCATGCACAGCACTTTTGACCATATTGGCAAATCTGTTGCAAGCGGAGCTTGTGTTGTCAATAGTTATTTGCTTTACTTCAGGGGAAATTGTATTTTTTTGTATGTGTGCAACTTACTGCACTATTCTTTTTATGGTTATCACTATTATTGTAGCTATTGTTATAGTTAACATTACAGCTTACATTGTTTGCATTTTATGGAGAGATAGCACATGTTTACAAAGTAGTGGCAAGAGCTGGCATCACTGCCTCTCTCGGTCACACAAAACGTCAAGAGCCATAGATACAGCGGCAGTACATTATAGCTTTAGTTTTCCCAAAATTATGTTTTACCCATGAACTTCATAACCTTAATTATTATAATGAGCTAAATTCATTTCTTGATTATATGTAATATACATACCCTTAGTGAATGACTTTGCAGGAATCTTCTCTCCAACCGAGTGCCATTAGGTAATTTGAAAACAATGTGAACAGATTGTGGGTCATCTCCTGGTGGCTCTCCTGGTATCTTTGATGCAAATTCAATCTTTTGTCTTGCAATGCGCTGTTTAAACATAATATTTAAAATTTGAATGCAAGTCATACAGAATAAGACAAATTATCTCCTAGAAATGAATTAAATCCTGTTAAAAATAAGACAAACAGATTTAAATTTAGTATTATACCATATCTTAATTCCAATTAAACATATTTTCTTTTCATTTTGTTCAATATATTAACTTTAAACAGCAGAAAGAATCACTTCATACTTATACTTCCATGCCTTTAATTAAAATAACAGATATTTTATCAATTTATTTATATTATTGAATTATTCATTCATGTTATAAATCGGTTTTGATGAAAATAAGCCACTTATATGGAAGAAAACACACTGATTTCGAAAACGACAACATTTTTCACATAACACGTACAGTTTTTATGTAATTCGATATTTTATATATGCTTTTAATATATTGTACAATATATATATATATATATAATTGCGATTATAAATATATTTTTGCAGCAAAGGATGAATAATAAAGTAACATATTATGCATCTCTATGTCGTATATATATATAAACCACCCCCTGTGGGTTTCCCTGTTCTGTAGCCCTTATCTTCCTAATGCAATGAGCTGATGACAGACGAAAGACAGTTTCTGTGTCGAGCGGCTGGGATTTATTTTTCAATGCGTGACCCTGTGCAGGCAATAAAACTATCAACCATTGCATGATAAAAAAACCACATGACACTCACCCTTCAGGGGCTTATGCATCTTAAAATCTCAGAACCTTGGTTGCTTTCTATAACTCGTGGTGATCGGTATTGTGGTTTCCAGAAAACATTCATTGTTATTTTGTATTATTAGTACATGTGTGTAGTTATATAATGTTCACAATGGCTTCTAGCTCTTCTGGGAGAAAATGTGTGAAAAATCCAAATAACTTTTGTTACATATGTGGTTCTTTCTTGTTGCGGAGACAGAAAACTAACATTACACCATTTCTTCAAGAAAGTGTATTTGGCATATTTTAAAGTTAAGCTAGGAGATCAAAGTCAAACATGGGCTCCTCATACTGTTTGCAAAACATGTAGTGAAGGACTAAGACAGTGGTACCATGGAAAACAGAAATCAATGAAGTTCGGGATTCCTATGAAATGGTGTGAACAAAGAAATAACTACAATGATTGTTACTTCTGCATTTGTAATGTAATGTAATTAATTGCATCCAGTTTATCAACTTTACATTGACTTTGGACATGTCAGCCTTATTCCTAAAGTATACAAATTATTTACAATATTTTTACATTTTTATATATTTATAGTTCATTTAAGTTATACAAAGCCTTATTTATTAAGTAATCTTGTAGTTTAGATTTAAATTGTTTTTTTGAGATGTTAGCAATATTTTTTAATTGTGATGGTAACTTATTAAACAACTTGATTCCTCTTACGCTAACATCTTTTTCTGTAATACCCTTATTTACGTTATGTCTGTGGAAATCAGAATTGCTCCTCGTGTTATACCCATGTAGGTCATTTATTCCTTGTTGAGCTCTGCTTATCTATCACATACAATATAGTCCTGAAAACATACAGAGAGTAAATGGTGAATATTTTTTTATTAATGAAAGTATCCCTACATGAATCTCTTGGTTTTAATTGGAACATATATCTAATGCATTTTTTTTGAAGAATAAAAAATCTGTCCATGTGTGTCTTTGCACAGCAACCCCAGACTTCTACTCCATACACAAGTTGGGAATAAATGCAACCAAAATAAATAAGTTTCAAAATATATAAATCCCCATATGTCTGGAAATGTCTTAGTAGAAAAATTTATTTGCTGATGGTACTGCAAATGTGGTTAATGTGTTCTACCCATTTTAATTGATTATCTTCTACTATGCCTAAGAATTTGTGAGCTTGCACTTCTTCAATAGTGTTACCCTGTAATTGTAGGCTCAAATTGAAGATATTTTTGTTTAATGAGTTAAATTGCATCACTTTTGTTTTTTTCATATTACATTTAAGGTTGATAGCCTCGAAGTAGTTTGCTATCATGGAGGCAGAGTTGTTTATATTTACATTTAATCCCTGTATGCTTTTACTCCAGCAGATGGCTGTTGTATCATCTGCATAAGTGACAACTGATGTATTGAGTGGGTGCACGATATCGTTAATATAGATAATGAATAGTAATGGTCCCAATACTGTCGCTTGGGGTACTCCATACTTAATGATTTTTACTTTTGAGTGTATTTTATTGATGAACTTACCTGTTTTATGGGATATTTCTGTTAACTGACTTCTTCCGATAAGGTAACTACTTATTATTTTCTTAGCTAAACCCCTTATCCCATAGTTATCCAGTTTACTCAATAGGATGTTATGATCAACGCAGTCGAAAGCTTTAGACAGATCAAAAAATAAAGAGCTAACCTTGTCATCATTTTCCATTTTTTTTTGTGACTTCATGAATAAACTGGCTAATAGCAGTGGATGTAGATTTTCCTTTTCTGAAACCGTGTTGAAAGTTTTGAAGAAGTTGGTATTTATCAAAGTAAGGAATTAACCTTTCCAATAGGACTCTTTCAAAAAGTTTGGCTACTTCAGAAGTTAATGAAATTGGTCTATAATTATTAACATCACCACCATCTTCTTTTTTAAATAATGGCTTAATTAGTCCTAGTTTTAGTATTTCCGCAAATTCTCCTTCTTCTATAGAGGAGATTATTAAATGCATTAGTGGTTTAACCAGACCGTCCCTACAGTGTTTCATTATCACTGGACTGATCTCGTCCCACCCACTGCTTGATTTACTTGCTAAGTTACTAATTAATTTACTGATTTCACTTTCTGTTACTGGTCTAATAAAGAATCACTGGACTGGAGGTGTAGTAATAGTAGTAATATCTGAATACTTGCTTCGGTTTAATGTTTGAGAGGCCACATTGATAAAAAAGTAATTAAATGTATTACTTACAATTACTGGGTCCTGTAACAATTTCCCATCTATGTTTAGCTGAATATTTTTGTGCAACTGTTTATTCTTTCTAGTATCATTTATCAGACTCCATGCTGATTTGTTAATATTTTTCAAATTTTCCATTTTCTCTCTGTATGTTTTTGCTTTTACATTCTTTAGTTCTTTTAAAGATTGTTGTTTTATGGCCTTATACTTATTTTTATAATAAACAGTTGATGTGCTCTTATATTGTACATACATATCTTTCAATTTCTCTTTTAGCCTTACTAACTCTAATGGTAATACAATTCTTTCTTTTTTAATCCTATTTAGTGTACCCTACTTAAGTGGACAACAATCATCAAAGTGTAATTTAAAAACCTTATACAAATTATTCCATTTATTATTTATACTATTACAACTAAAGATAGAATCCCAGTCTTCAGTATTTAATTTATATACCAATCTAGATTTTAGATCCCGAAATGCCCTAACTTCTTTTGATTGTGTTTCATATTTAGCTATGTTGAATTCGACAAATTGAGCATAATGATCTGAAATGTGAGTAATAATTATGGAATACGAGCGTTCTGGTATATTGGATGCTATATGATCAATAGTTGATGTATTTAAAGTTACTCGTGTTGGTTCTTGGATTATATCCTTAATATTGTACATATTTATTACAGCTTTTAATTCTTTATATGAATTGTCAGAGTTATCTAGGCTTATATTAAAATCACCTCCAAGAATAACTTTAACATCTTTGCTCAGGTGTGTATGTAGCAATAATTCTAATTGTGAAATAAAGTCTTTCGGAGAAGCTCAAGGTGACCTATAGAATTCAATCATGAGTATATTCCCTTGATTTGTTCCCATCTTTATAGTGGTTGCTTCAAATATTTTCTCTATGCAAAACTGTTCTAAATTTATTTCTGTAGTTATGTTATTTTTGGTGAGTATCATAACCCTGCCACCCTTATGATTCAATCTAAAATATTTATCTGGAACTTTGTAGTTGTCAACTTTACAAATATCTTCCCTACCTAAGCCATGCTATCTTATGATGCATATATCTGCATTTAGTTCATTTAAAGTATGAATTAGTGCTGTAAACTTAGTCCTTATATATTGTATGTTGAGGTGAAAGACATTAAGTGAATGTTTATCATGATTTGCATGCAAGTTAGTAACATGATTTTCCTTTGTTTCACTAGTTGACAATGATACACTTGCTTTTTCATCCACCTTTATGGCTTTCAGTTTCCTTTCTTGATGGAAGATACATTACACAATAGGTTACCAAATATGTATGAACCTGCACGGTTTAAATGTACACCATCCCTAGCATAGTGTTTATCTTTAAACCAGCAATTACCATCCTCCATTACACATTGTTTCACACCACACATCCAGTCTAAGTTGCTGTTTATTATGGATACACGTCTAGCACTTACATCATGTCGTCGTAGTATTCCACTTACCATCACCTCTCCCACCATCACTCCTTTATGGATGTCATTTGTCCCCATGGACAGAATGATTACCCCTGGATCCATTTTCTTCAGGTCTATTCTCTCTATTTTGTGCTGAAGTTCTGTAGTGCGTATTCCGGGATAACAGTAAACTGCTTTATTATTTCTGAGTAAGTATCTTCGGTAGATCCATTCAATACTTCATATCTATTCATCAGTTTTAAACTGTTTTCACATTTCCTTTCGCTTACCATGTTTGTTTTGGAATGCCTTCACACTTTGCATCTTGATATGAAGCTCATGAATTCTTCATTTTTGTTTGCATCCTCTTTCTGTTCTATTTCTTTTGTATGCAGCAGCTGTGCTTTTAGTGTTTCATTTTCTGTTTGTAGATTTACTATTTTCTCCTGTGCTGCTTTTAAATCCTTATTAAGAATATCGATAATCATATGTAGTGACGCCATTTCACCGCCATTTTGTTTTCCTGAAGCTGATGTACCCACGCGTTCACCTTTATTAGCCCTTTTTTCTTCAATACTTCCACCTTTTGTTTTACTTTCATTTCCATAATCGTCTTTTTTGCTGTAATATGTCTTGTCACTGTTTTCTGTTGGTTTTACTATATAATTAACGTAAGTTTCTACAGATTGTTGTTGCATGCTACGTGTAACCATTCCACCCGCCGTCGCCATATTGGAAAGTATCGGGGTACAATAAGACAAATAAAACAAAAATTAAATATCCAGATGGCCTTGCTTTAGCTATTAGACCTGTGCCACATGAAGCAGATGTCCCTATTCCACCAGGTCAACTAGAGGATACTGAGAGTTCAGTCTCTGGGTCAGCAGAAAATTCCAATACAGATGAGGATTTCTCAGCACACACTGGTGAAGACAAGTCACAGCATTTTACACAAGAAGAGTTGAACGACTTAGTAAGAGATTTAGGTCTTACCAAAGAGAAGAGCGAATTACTTGGATCAAGGTTGAAAGAGAAGAAACTCTGGCTCCAAACACCACATTTTCCTGGTATAGGAATAGAGACAAAGAATATACAAAGTTCTTTAAGATGCAAGGTCTACTTGTTTATTGTTGTGATGTACCAGGCTTAATTCAACAACTGGGAATACCAACATATGATAGTAAAGACTGGCATTTATTTATTGATGCTTCGAAAAGAAGTCCAAAAGCAGTTTTATTGCACAATAGAAGTGAGTTTCCCTCAATACCTGTTGCATATTCTGTGTTTCTGAAAGAATCATATGGAAATCTTCAAACCATTTTAGAAAGAATTAATTACAAGGAACATCAATGGCTATTGTGCGGAGACTTAAAGGTATCCAGTATCATACTAGGGCAACAAAGAGCATATAAAAATATCCATGCTTTTTGTGCAAATGGGACACTAGAAACAGGTGCGAGAATGGCCTAAGAGAAAAAGTTTAATACCAGGAGAAAAAATGTCATTCGTGCCAGTCTAGTTGATCCGAAGAAAATGTTATTGCCTCCTTTGCATATAAAATTAGATATTATGAAACAACTCGTGAAAGCACTGTACAAGGATGGTTCGTGTTTCAAATACCTGAGCAGTAAATTTTCTGTGATGTCTGAAGCTAAGATCAAAGAGGATATATTTGATGGACCTCAGATAAGACAATTAAGGAAGGATAAAACATTTTTGGACAACATGAATGATAGAGAACTGCAAGCATGGTGTGCTTTCAAAAAGGTAGTTAATAAGTTTCTTGGAAATATAAAAGATCCGTGATATGAAGAAATAGTGCAAAATATGCTACAAAACCTGTGAGCTTTTGGATATAATATGAGTTTAAAGCTTCACTTCTTGAATTCTCACATAGATTATTTTCCTGATAATTTGGGATCCCTCAGAGATGAACAAGGTGAAAGATTTCATCAAGAAATCAAGAAGATGGAGAGGAGATATCAGGTGGGTGGAACATTGTGATGTTAGCAGACTACTGTTGGTGCTTGAAAAGGGAAGTTTCTCAATCACTACATAAACGTAAATCAATGCAGCCATCCTTCCAGCCAAGGAAAAAGTAACTTCATGTCTTCTTTTGCAGGTATGTCGGTGTTATTATGTATTTATTACAAAGAAATTTTGCATTATATATTTATTTTATAATGCACGTTTTTTACATCAGAAACAGTATTTTCAAAATCCTTAATTTGTGATTTGTGAGAAAACCTTACGTGATGGAGAAAAACGGAAAGCACCATTCAATTTAGCACATCAAAGTTAGTTAACATTACCTTTCAGATCGCAAACCAGCGAACAAAATGTAAAATTTGCAGGACAGTGTAATTGTTCATGACAAAATCTGCATTCTAAATGGTAACCCCCATGAATAACAGACACACCAAATTAGTACATATTGTGATGTCTAAGTTATCAACTGGCACTGACCAGTTGGATGTTATAAGACAGACGATGACAAACAGTGCTCTCATTGGGTGGAGACATCATGCTATCAAGAGAAAATTATGATCTTCTAGAGTTTTCTCCTCCTCTGCTTCTGGAATACTTTCAGAATATTTGTTAAGGCTCTGCAAAGGTATCAATTGCTCTACAAGGATTGTTCTCATGTGATCAACTATCACTCTCCTAGCGAGTCCAATGATGCCAGTGATGAGCAGTGACCTCGCCCTGCAGCCATAACCGCCAAACGTATGTGAACGGCTTGCTTTGCAAGTCCTAGCTGACTGTTTCATTGTTACACCTGTGTTAGTAGGCAATTTCTTTTGATGCTGCAATTCGACACTTTGAGTAGGCACATGTAGTGTTGACAGGTTCTTTTACATCAAAACTGTGCATTGTTACACCTGAAAAGAGTTTGTAACACCTGTGGTTTGCATGTGCGACTACTTCTGGAAGTTTCCTGCCTGTGGCTGACATGTATAAAAAGGAGAATGATTCCCGCCCAGAGCTTAGTTTTGATGGCAAATTCATTATGAGCAGAGTAGTCACTGCTACAGTGGACATATAATGCAGAAGCATTGAAGGAGGGCACATTATTTACAAATGAATTTTCATTTTAATTACCGAAAGGAATAAAGAGTTGTCTTTTGGATCAATGAAATACAGTTTTTGTTGCATGGTGTCAGGAGTGGGATTTAACATTACAAGGAGATGATTAAAACTTTATTTGCAGAAATAAAAATCACAAAAACTAGAATGGAAGAAATAAAACAGAAATGCAATTGGGAATGGAATCAGGAATGGAAAAGTGGACCTGAAGATGGAAGCCAGAATTAAGAAGATGAGAAATGAGATAATGACTATGAATTGTGCAATGGAAAGATGCAAGAGAAAGTGAAATTGAGAATGGAAAAGATGCAGGCAGAAATGAAGACAGAAAACAAATGCAGAATTGGGAACCTGAGGAAGGAGATATTGAACAAACTTGACAAAAAACTGGCCAGCGTGAAAAAGGAAGAGAAAGAGCTTGGGAAATAGAAGAGCTTAAGCAAATGGTAAAAGACAATGACAACACCTGGGAGATGTTGGGGAAAGACTTACTGCCCTGGAAAGAAGGGCTGACTCTAGCATAAAAGAATTGAATGCCATGGTGCAAAAGATGCTCAGCAAAGGCTGAAAGACATGAAGTTCATGACCACAGGATGCAAAATATATGTGCATGCATTAAGCCAATCCCGCTCAACGGAACATTCACCTTCAAAGTCTTCCACAGACAGTTGGCCACTGTTGCCACCACAGCCGAAGGTCAGCAAAAGAGGAAACCAGACAACTGATAGCATGCCTCCAGGCATGGGGGGCAGAAGTACTGAATGTGACTCCAATATCAACAATGTCCAGAGAGATCTGGAAGGCCCTCAAAAACTGCAGTGGGAAACATTGGCTGGTTGTAGCCCACATCAAGGCTGCAACAGCCAGGGGAGACAACACAGAAGCTGGCCCTTGCAATTGGACAGCTGGTGAACAAAACCCCTATAACCTACCACTTAGCTTCTTGTCCCAGGAAGGCATTTACTCGTTTGTCCATGAGTGTGTGACAAGATACAGCACCTTATGATCAGCGATTACAAGACCATCCAAGAGGCATTAATGGCAGCACTAAGGATGGAGGCAGCGAAGAAAACTGTAGCGCCAATCTTCAATACAAAGAGTATTTGGAAAGCTGTGCTAGATAATAGTAGATACAGGTGCAGCCGTGACTATAGACAGACCTGACAAGATAAAGGGCTTGCTGACACTAACACCAAGTTGGTACTTCCAAATAGTGGCAGCATCATGCAACATCTTACCTGTGGAGGAGGACCTGCTAGATTTGACACTGGCAGGAGCATGGTGTACCTGTTGATGTTTGTCATGAGCATGACTGAGGATATGATACTGTGACTGGATGCACTCAGGAGCCACAAAGTAATGTTCGACATCAGCTGGAAGATCTTTGACTCAGCCAAGATGATGTGTTGCTCCGGAGCCCCCCACAAACATCTGGGGATCTGCAGGGTATTCCTGAGGGATGATGTAGTTGTGCCCAAGAGATATGAGGTGATGGTGAAGGTGCACTTTGAGGGCCAAAAGTCAAGGAACCTTGTACTGGATCGAAAAACAAAGGACTATCTATTATCTGGGCATTGTTGTCCTGTTGGGAGAAAGTGCCCATGAGGCTGTTGAACCCATTGGACAGTGCCAGGACATCCAGGTTAGAATGGAGTTAGGGAAGTGCAAGTCAGCAGCAAGTGTATTGCTGTGTGACAGATCCAAACCGATGGCACCATCGCAGGATCTGGGACCCCAGCTGAAAGACTTGCTGAAGAGGGTGGCCAACCTTTTGGCCACTTTACAATTGGAGAGTGTCAAGCATCTACTTAGCCGATATCAGTATGTCTTCAGCAAAGGGAATGGTTGTTATGGCTGCACTACTGAGCACACCATAACATGGCACCAGAGATGCTTGACCTATCAGGCAAACCACCAAGACATGTTCCTTTGGCAAAACAGTGGAGGTACAAGAAATGCTGGAAAATAGATCTAGGGGAATCATTGAAGAGTCCAACAGCCCTTAGTGCTCCCCAGAAGTCTGAGTGAAGAAGAGCAGTGAATTACACTTCTGCATGGATTACAGAAAGCTGATTGGCATCAAAAGGAAGGACTGTTTCCTCTTATCCCAGATAAATGATGCACCCAGTGGTTTTTGACTTAGGATTTGAAGTCGGGATGCTGACAAGTGGCTCTAGAGCCCAGAGATAAGGAGAACACCCCATTCTTGACTGGCCAAGGGCTTTGGTAACTTACAGTTATGCCCTTTGGCCTCTGCAATGCACCAGTCATCTTCCAGCGCCACATAGAGTTGGTGATAAGAGACGATGATGATGACAATGATTGGGATTTAAGGGCATTCAACTACTAGGTTATTAGTGCCTTTATAAAACTAAAGGTCTCAAGAGACCAATGATGAGAGAGTTGACTTATGCTACCTGACTGACTGCTGTATCTGGATGACATCATCGATGTAGGCCACAACTGCACAGACCATCTCAAGAAACTGACCAAGATAATGCAAAGGCTGCAGGCAGCTGACCTGAACATGAACACAAAGAAGTGCTAATTCTTCTGCAAGAAGGTGAACTATTTGGACCACTAGTCTCAGCATCTAGGGTGACCACAGACCCTGAGAAGACTTGATCTGTGAGAAATTGGCCTCATTCAAAAGACAAACAAGAGCTGCAAACTATCCTGGGCCTATGCCACTACAGCCACTGATTTGTCAGAGGTTTCTCAAGCAAAACTCCTCACTTGTCTCACAGAAGAGCACCGGACTTACTCATGGTCAAAAGGGGCAGAGCATGTATTCCAGATATTTAAGTCAGCACTCTGCAGTGCACCTACTTTAGGATTTCCACAACCTGATAGTGACTTTAGTGTGACACCGACATTGGAGGCTATCCATCTCCGGTGGATGGCTAGGAGCAGGTTATAGCCTACTACAGCAAGACACTCTCCAAGGCAGAAAAGAACTACTATGTTACCTGGCAAAAGCTACTGGCAGTAGTGATGGTGCTGGAGCACTTCCACAAGTGCCTTTACAGTCATCCATTCCACCTGAGGACTGACCACCCCACCCTCACCTGGCTGCTGAACTTCAAGAACCTGGAAGGTCAAAGAGCCTGTTGGGATCAGAGGCTCCAAGAGTACAGCTTCACATCAGAAAATTGGAAAGGAAGGAGCCACAACAATGGAGATGACATGTCACGATGACCCCTGTCCAAAGCAGTATAGCCATTAAACCAAGGTTGACGAGAAAGGGCACACTGCAGCTCTCCGTGTCATTTAAGTGGTGCCTGCAGCTGGATGGGATAGTGCAGATCTGAGGAAACACAGGCCACTTCTGAGAGAAGTGGAGGCAGGCAATAGAGTGAGTTCGGAGAACATTGCACCCAGGAGTAGTGTGTACAAGTCTTGATGGGCCCATAGGACTCACTGAAGACTAAGGAAGGTGTAAAGTTCAGAGTATGGCAGTCACCTAATGGGAAGACCCAAAAAGAGCAGCTGATTCTCCCTCGAGTAAGGTCGCAGAAAACCTGGGAGTAGTATATGCAGGGATTGTGGGAGGGCATTTTGGAATCAACTGAGCCTTTAATTGGCTAAAACAATGGTACTACTGGCTCAGACTATAGGCAGATGCTGAAAGGTGCTGCTGCCAATGTCATGTATGTGCAGCAAGTCACGGTTCACAGATCAGGAGCCAGGGCCACATGCAGCAGTATAACATGGAAGCATCTTTTGAATGTACAGCCATTGGTGTAGCTCAGCCATTCCCTTTGTCAGGCAGGGGCAACACTTAATCTGTTGGTCGCCTGATTGCCTAGCCCATTATGATGCTGCTGGTTAGGATGGCCAGCCCTGAGGAGTGAGCAGCCATAATTAGAGAACATGTGTGAACAGCTTGCATCATAAATCATAGCTGTTACACCTGCATTAATGGACACATGTGCCGTTGGTAAGTTCTTTTGACTTTGAAGCTGCACATTCTTACACCTGAGTGAGCTTGTGATGTTTGCAGTGGTTTGCAAATGCAACTGATTCTGGAAGTTTCCTGTAATGTGATCAATAGGTATAAAAAGAAGAATGAGCCCTGCCTACGAGATCAATTTCGATGGGAAATTCAAAGAAAGTAGAGGAGTCACTGCCACAGCAAATGTCTAAAGGAATTTATTCAGCAGAAATGTTGCAGATGCATTGAAGAAAGATGATTATTTGTTAACCAATTTTCATTTGTAATCACTGGAAGGAATAAAGACTTGTTTGTTGGAGCAATAAAACAAGAGATTTTGTTAAAGTATTTTGTCACAGTACATATTATGAAGTACTAAGCTATCAACTGGAGCCAACCAGTTAGACTGTTAAAAGAGATAAAGAGAGATAGATCAGTGCAGACATTACACTATTAAGAGAAAATTAGGATATTCTGGAGCTTTTTCTTCCCCTTCCTCCAGAATGCTTTCAGAATGTTTGAGAAGGTTCCATAAATATAGCAGCTGCTATACAAAAAGTGTTTTCATGTGATCAAGTTAGTATGGAAGTCAATTAGTGAACAAGTGAGTTAGCAAGAGCATTTCTGGTGCAACAAAAAGTGCAGGTTTCCTAGTGAGTACCTGATGAATTCTGTGACATGCAGTGAGTGCTGCTTCTGCAAAATACTGGAGAAGCATTGTGTTTGACTGCCCAGCAAGTGAGTCATCAAGAGAAGAGGCTAATGCCATGCATATTTCATTATGTGGAGACATCACAGAAGAAAGTGAAATGATAGTGGTAAGTAACAAGTTTAATTAGACTACATTAATGAACAGACAATGACAACTTAGAGAAGTAACAGCTAAAAACAAAACTAGACACAGTCATACTGATGTCAGGAATGGGATTAAAGGATTACAAATCTAAGATGGAGGAAATATATTTCAAAAGTTATTGGCTTAATGCAGAAGATGAAATCTGGAATGGAGGAAATGAAGACTGGAATGGTGAAACTGGAGAGTAAAATGAAGAGTGTAAATTCCAGCATAGAGAAGATTGGTACAGAAATTAACAGTGGAAAAAGTGTAGAAGAGATGGAAAAAATTATATCTGCCCTATGTGCATGTGTGTCTGTGGTCAGCATTACTCCAAAACGAAAAGTTGGTGAAATACCAAATTTGGTGTTTAAATTCAGCATCCTATAAGGTTGCAATACAAAGATTTTAAAGAAAATCCTCCAGTACCAAACTACTCCCTACGTGGAAAAAATGTTATTTTTTACTATCTCAAAAAGGGCTATAATGATTTCGACTAAAATGCTATATATTTAAGATATTTATATGGGGGAAAGAAAATATTTATCTTGAATTTTCTGGAAACAGCCTCTGGCATTGCCTTCGTTCTAAATACATTTTTTATAGCTTGTGACCACATTTATATACAAAATCTTTCTGAAAAAAAAAGATGTACCTCTTGTTATAATTATGTCACACAATTTATGTAAATTTAACAATTTTTGTGGCATTTCTCCTTGTTGAGATATTCTTATTGTAGTTCTAAATTCTCAAATACCTTATTTTATGTTTCAACTGCAAAATTATTTATTTGTTCTTTCTTTCTTTTTCTTTTTTTTTTTTTTTCTCAGGGTCTTGTAACAGAATAGAACTTCAAAACCATTACATAATAATCTATTTTTAAAAAGAGTTGATTACCCGTATTCCCTTGTTTTCCTTGTATCTGCAATGAAATGTTTAATAAAACCATTTCTGCAAATATTTTAATTAGCATGGAATAGAAGAATAAGCTTTTGTAAAAAACTTATGAATGTAATGTCAGATATTGTTTTGCCATTTACGTTCCTTAAACTTCAATTATTTCTCCAGTAGCATCAACCTCTGTAATTCTGTGATGCTGAGCACCTTTGTCTCATCATCAGTTTGTGTTTCTATGCATTTTGCAATTTAGGCTCGTTTTCACACTACTTTTTCCACTTTCTTTTTTACCCAATTATTTTGAACCAATTGGTGTGCCAAAATTAATCTTAAATAAACATATGGCTTTCTAAATTGCTTCCCCTTTCCTCTTTATTGCTTCCAGAAATTGGATTTCTCTAGTACATCAGATACATGTTTAAAACCACAGCTAAAATGCTATTGTATTTTCTACACAAACTAAGCTTTCATCTTAATCACATGATGACACTGAAGACATTTTAAACAAGTCACACATGCTCATTTACAACAAATGAACCAACAAAAGCGTCACACCAAACGCAAGGAACCAGATACTTATTCTTAATTGACACAGGTTGATGTTAATGAATATGAAGTAAATTGCTAAAAGTGTTTGCTTTTTTCGTAGAAGGTAAAGGTAGGACGAAAAGTAAAAGATTATTCATACAATGTGATGCCAAAGCTTCACTTCTTCCTCTTGCTTACATGCAAAATCTCTAACTTCCACCTTGACAAAATATAAAACATTGTTCTTTGTAATACTAAGTGAGGAATGTTCTGATAATACTTTGCACAGCTATTTTAGCTCATTATGAAACAGAATAGTATTCTAGGACAAAGCTTCAATGCATAGCATTCATTGTATATCTTTCCAAATATGATACATTTTTGGAGTTGGTTGAATGAGCGTGAAGAGGTCATATGAGTGAGACGAATGCTGGTTATAGCAGAAAGGCAGGATATTGCTACTGTTGTATAGAGCATGCATCACACTGTGTAACAGAATGAAAATAAGCAATCCGAATGGAAATAAAGAAAATGCATTACAGATGCTAAGTTTCTGGAATGCGTTAGTGCTAGCAGTCCTACTAGTAATCGAAGGCGTAGAACTCAATCCAGGACCAATTTTAAATGGAGAATATTAAGCAATACAAGAAACCTGAAAGGTCCGAGAATATTTATTGAGTATGACTGCGGTAAAAAAGAGCGAGAAATAAGACAAAAATTACTAAAAGATATGAAAAAAGCCAGAAATGAAGGAAGAAGAGCATGTATGTGAAGCATGCAGTTATACGTTGAGGAATTCCTATAACTCAGCAAACAGCCAAAAGAATTCAGGTCAGTGGAGAAGAAAGAAGGGGAAAAGAGGCAAGAGCGCCACAGATAGGGGAAGCAGCAAGCCACAGATCACTCAAAGATGTGACGTCACCAGCGAGGAAGGTCAGCCCACATAAACAGCTGATCGACAATGCAAAAAGTGACACATAAGCGGTGACAGCAGGGATACACATATGGAAAGATGGAGAAGGGATGAGTGTAGCAGCAACGCCAGGAGGAAGTATCCTGATAATTAAAGATCATGGGAGACTTGAGAAACAACAGGAGTGGAGGTTAACAAGGACAAGAGCAACGCTGCAACAATTCAGACAAAATAGATGGATTTGGTATAAGATGGGCCAATGCTGGTGCTATTATGTTGGAATGTGGAAGGATTAATAGACAAAACCACCAAATGTGAATTAACACAAGTGTTGAAGTGGGGCGATAAGATAGCAGTGGTGGAAACATGGGTAACTAAAAAGAAAGTGATAAGTATGAAGGATTACGAATATTTCAGAAAAAATGCAGTGACAAAGAAAACGAAAGGTAGGGTCTCAGTGGGAATAGGAGTGTTTATTAGAAGGGAAAGAAATTTTGGAACAAAGGAAATAAAGGGTGTAGGTGATTAGGGAGTGATGTGGTCATATTACAAAGTGAAAGTGTTGTTGAAAACAATAACATTTAGACATTAATCGTGTTTCTGCTGCACTACGATGAAATTATTGAAGTAACTGAATTATGTTACTTCAACTCATTTCTAATATCTATACAGAATATAGGATATTCCACTTTTCTTAGAGACAATAAATATTATATACTAATGCCATACACAAAATAAAAGCATAATTTGAAGTTTTAGCAAAACACAATCTTGGTATATTTTGTAAAATTTAAAAAGGATACAAATGTGATTAAAGATGTCCAGAATTAATGCTGCTATTGTAATAGCAAGGTGGGGTTATAAGTTTTTTTTTTTTTAATTTATTTAGATTCATTCAGCATTAATTATGCTATACAGAATTGAAATAAAATACATTATAACTAAAAGTAACAAAGAACATTATATAGAGGCTTAGGCTTTCACGGCCGGCATTATCAATCTTATTATCTAAGTTTGCCGGGCTTGTAGGCCATGGTCCAGCAGTTGGTATAACTGACGTTTCGCCGAAAGCTGCGTTCGGCATTTTCAGGGTGAGAGTCTAGCTCCGGAGTCCAGGCAAGACAGTCCGGAGCTAGACTCTCACCCTGAAGATGCCGAATGCAACTTTTGACGAAATGTCGGTTATACCAACCCTGGACTACGGCCTACAAGCCCGGCAAACTTAGATAGTAAGATTAAAGAGCATTATAACTTGTGAGGTCAGCCACATGAGGCCCCTCTGGCACTAAACAGTCAGAGATGATTCCACACATTCATTCAGTGAGAGTCTTCTTTCTCGGAATCACTTCCTGAAGAAAACAGCAAATCTTGTGAGAGACAACTCTTTATCCGAGGAACTGTATCAGATCTTTGTCCCAACGAGAAGTGCACTACGCCAGGTACTAAGTGAAGATGCTGAAAAAACGTGCAAGTCTGAGATTGAATATGTGCAGAGATGGTATACTGAGTCCAAGTTCATGATGTATCTGAGAGTTTCTGATATACCAAGGTGCATTCACTATGAGCCTTAACACTTTATTTTTAAATACCTGCAGACGATTAATTTTGTTTGCAGCTGCACCTCCCCAAATCGGACAAGCATAGGTGAGTAAAGGATGAAGTAAAGATTTGTATAAAAGAGAACCACTTGAAATTTGCAAAGAAGACTTGCGGTTAAGAATGGGATTCAATTTGCGTAATCTGGAATAGGCAAGATTTAATTTTGAATTAATGTGACAGTTCCAGGCCAGTCGGCGATCAAAATGCAGGCCAAGATATTTGACCGTGTCATCAGCACGTTTCCAAAGTATGGGAATGTTTTGTAAAATCATAGGAGTGGGAACAGAGGGGTGATGACATAATGTAAAAATCATGGCTTCACATTTCTCGTGGTTCAATGAAATCCTCCAGTTGTCAATCCAGGACACTAGTATATTAAGAGATGTCTGAGTCTGTGAACAGCGGCATCAAGTTCATAGTGCACTGTAAAAATTGCAATATCGTCAGCATACATGGCGATGTTGACATCTGGTAAGGTTGGTATGTCATAGGTGAAGACACAAAACAACAGAGGTGCTAAAATGGAACCTTGAGGCACTCCTGACATGACTGGCCGCACAGAGGATAGAGTAGGACCAACCAGTACTTAAAAAGTACAATATGAGAGAAAGCTATCAATGACATGGTAAAGATAATCTGGTAACCCAATGCTTCAAAGTTTATAGAGCAGACCAGTGTGCCACACTCAATCAAAAGCTTGTTTGAAGTCCAGAGATGCTGCAATTGTGTGCTGTTTATTCTCAAAACCATGAGCAACTGTGTCAGTTAATCACAGAAGCTGATGAGCTGTAGAGTGGTGACTGTGAAAACCAAATTGCTGTGGTGGTATCACTGCGTTGTCCATTAGAAATTTGTTTAATCGTTGTGTATGACTTTTCCAAAAAGTTTGGACAGTGTAGGTAATAGACTGATAGGACGATAACTAGAAGGTAAGGAAGGTGATAACCCAGGTTTTGGGAGAATGATAACCTCGGCATGTTTCCAAGATAGTGGAAAATATCCAAGGCGAAAAGCAGCATTAAATATGGAGGCTAAGTAAGCACAAGCTTTTGTGGTAAGGTGCTTTAAAACAATATTTGGTATAAGATCATGACCTGGCGCTTGTTTAGTGGGTAGGTATCAAGTGCAATTTTAATACCTTGACTGAACACAACATTCACGCTGGGATTGGGCATAAATGTAGTTTGAAATATATAGGCAAATAGCTCACATTTTGCATCTTCGTGTTCAAAAATATGGTCCTGGAATTTTAAAGGGTGGTATAATAGTAGGTTCCCAAAGCACCCGTTTCGTCTCCTTCCATAGAGAGCAATCTTCTGGCGAAAGGTTAGACAAGTAGTGTTGATAAGTAGCAAAACGATATTCATCTAGAGCTCCCCGGATTTGTCGAATTAATTGATTCAATCATTGTGGCTGCCAAGGCAATCTATGAGATTGCCATTCTCAACACATTTTATGTTTAGCTTTTAACAAAGCTACAATTCTTGAGGGAAGCGCTTGGTGATGAGCAGTATTCTCGTGGAAACATGACATACTGCTAGCAGTTTTCACTTAATTGCAGATTTCATGAAATTCTTTACAGCAGCATCAATATCAGAACAGGTCTGTAGGCAATATGCAGCCTGTAGCTCAAAATCCAACTTCTATGAAAACATTCCCAGTTCACCATACCTTGGATTAGATGAGGATGGAATGAAGCACATAGCACTTCACAATGAAATGTAGAGATGACTGGGCAGTGATCAAAATCCATTTCGGCAATAGAGTGCATGTGTAAGGATTGACTAATATTCTTCAAAAGTGCCACATCTAAGATGTCCGGTAAGACCACAGGATTATAGGAGTAGAATGAGTATACTGTTGTGGTTGGCTGCCGGGAGAAGACGCCTTCCGGCGAGAGTAGTTATATGGCATGTGCTTACTATTTAAGTCACCAAACAAGATCACAGGAGATGGAACAGAAAAGAGAAGCTGTAGATCTTGTTCCTCTAACTGAGATGAGGATGGTCAATAAGCTGCAATTATAAATATCTCCGGGCAGTTTAGTTGATGAAGCTTGATTTTGCAGGCCTCTAGGCTTGTTAATTGAGGCAAAATGCTATAATGTGCCAGTTTTCATTTCACAATAATGGCTATGCCTCCAGAAGCAATTCGGGCGTCAAGGTCAGATCTATAAATATGATAACCAGTAAGAGTGAATTTTTCGTAAGGAAGACAATGGATTTCAGAGATACAAGCAATATCAACATTGTGTCGAGATAAAAATTCAAGAAAAGTAGCTCGCTTAGATTTTAAGCCATTGGCATTCCAGTTTAGAAAAACAAGCTGAGAGAACGAATGACGAACTGGAACTGAACTATTCATTTTGAAAAAGCTCTTGGAATAGTGAAATTATAAAAGATTTGATATGAGAGAGGCATAGCTTAAAAGCTCTAATCAACATGCGTATCATGTCAGTAAATGTGAAGGATTAGGAGTAGGACTTTCTTTAGGCATCTGACTGCTGTGAGCAGACCGAGGTGTTTTGTTAGGTGGCCATGCTACAGGCGGAGTATTTGCACCAGCTGTGTTTGGTAAATTAGGAAAGTGCTCTGCATCAAACGATGGTAGTGTTGAATTAGGCGCATTGCAGCATTCAGAATTAGGCCACAGTTGAGAAGTTTCACTAGAAGCTTTAGTGCAAAGATTTAAGTAGTAAGGGCATATCAATGCTTAATACAGGAGAAAAAGAAAAAGTGGACTGATAATTTGTGCAAAAGATCTATGAGGCAGCAAAACAGGATCATCACAAAACGATATAGGAGTTGGTAAAAAAAAGTATCTAAGACAAGGTTATGGCAGAATAAAATTGGCCCTAATAAATGGAAGGAGTATTTTGAGAAACTACTAGGTGAAAGTAATGTGCTAATGCTAACAAAAGTACCAGGGGAGTTCCACAAATGTGTCGAAACACTAGATCAGAAAATATTGGAGAGTGAGATAACAGAGCTGGTTAAAAAATTAAAAAGTACGAAAGCTAATGGAATATATGGAATACCAGGAAATTCTGGAGTGTGTGGTATGAAGATGCCAAAAGAAGGGTACTGTTAGAAAAACTGTTCAATGTGCTTCTTGAGGGAGGAAGGTTTCCACAAAATTTAAAACGGGGAGTGACAGTGCCAAATTTTCAAGGAAAGGTGAGGTGAATAACCTACATAACTACAGAGGCGTTAGTCTATTATCAGTGATATCAAAGTGTTTACAGGGATACTAGCAAAGCAACTACAGGAATGGGCAGAGAGAGAAGATAAATTATCTGATCTACAAGAGGGGGTATAGAAAACCAAAATTGACAATTTATTTTATAATAAGAACAACAATACAACAACTGAGAAAAGAGGTAAGGCATATTTATTTATTTTTAGGTCTAGAACAGGTCTTTGACACCATTCAAAGGGATGCACTTTGGCACAAATTAAGAACGAAGGAAGTGAGTGAGAATTTGTAAGACTATTAGAGAGGTTGTATTTAGATAATAAATCCTATATTAGGCTTGCCAATAACAAGTAATGGATTGGGTACCAAATACAATTGATTTAAGGCAGGGTTGATTTAATTTGTTTATTGATGACATACTTCAAGAAATAGCTAAGAAAATTCACAATGCCCAGCATTCAAAAATAGAGATATTTCAGGTTAGCTCTTTGCAGATCTAGTAGCAGTAGCAATCACAAGTAAATGTTTAAAGAAAACAATAGAAGCAACAGAGAAATTCTGCAAAAAAATTGGAGTTTAAAAACAAATAAAAATAAATCCAAAATCATGGTATGTAAGAACAAATATAAACTCAGCAGAGAAAGTGGTTAGAGGGGGTGAATTTGAAGTTGTAAAGAAGATTGATTACTTAGGAGTAACGCTAAATAACAATGGAAAATGGATAGAGCAAAGGAAAAATGCACTACGTAAGGGGAAATTAGCTATTAATAGCACAAGAACATACTTAAGAAAATACCAAATATGAGAGTAAACTGGCTATAGAGAATATACGCAGCAACAGTGAAATCAAGAATGAAGCATGGAATAGAGATTTGGGGGACTGAAAAAGGGTGGGAATGTATAGATCAAATTCATAGATCCTTTTGCAAAATGATATTGGGATTATCAAAATTAGCTCCTAATGGGGTAGCACTAGTTGAATTGGGAAGAGCTGGGAGGAAGGGATCAGTGGTCAAACGGATAGTAATGTATTGGAACAGGATCCAAGTATTAAGGGAAGGAAATATTGTCAAAGACTGTTTTAGGACACATGAATCAGCAAAATGGAAAAGAAGTTGAACATGTCAATTAAAAGAAATTGTAACTGAAGTTGAACTCGGCGAGCAAGCCTGTCAACAGACAATAGGGGGACAAAGACTGTGGAATAAAGTAAAAGCTAGGATAGATAACATAGGGAAACGAAATAATAGATAGCTTAAGGGATAAGAGTACTTTAATATTATAGGAGTGTTAAGAAAGAATGGGGAAGAGAAAAATATATTGATGTTTGTGAAAAAATAGAAAGACGGTGCAAGAAGAGGAATAATGTTAAAGTTCTATGCCTACTATGTGGCAATGTTAATAACAATTTACACTGTATAATTGAGTGTGAGGAAACCAAAGTGTGGAGAGAGATAATTTGGAACAAAAACTGGGAAAAGTTACTGGCAGAAATATTGTACTCAAAATTTTTTGGAAACAATAGAAAAGAATTTCTGAAACAATTATGTAATTATACAGGGAAAGTAAGAGATAAATGGAGGAAGAAAATCACCAAAGAAAGAGAGGATCTTAATAATTGAACTGATGAGGTTGTAATTTATAAAAGAGGTAAATAAATTACGTTGGTAGGGTATAAAAATGTACAAATAGAGGGAAGGTACATATACGAGGCTGTTCAAAAGTTCCAGAACAATTGTAATTTCATGCCAATGGAGTATTGGAGCGAAATGCAGTTGGCATCCCTGCACATGCCTGTGTTTAATGTATAACTGCCAAAAGTTTCATTGTTGCATGTCTGTTAGTTATCGTTCAGTGCTGTATCGAGTAGAAAGTTGTGCCACACAGTTTGCAGATTTCGAGATAGCAGAGTTAGAGGAGCAATGCCTCTGCATTAAATTTTGCATGAAACTCAAGAAAACCTTTACTGAGACACACCAAATGATGCAGGAAGGCAATGGTGATGAGTGCTTAAGCCGTACTCGATGTTACGAGCGGTTCACGCAGTTTAAAAATGGCTGGGCGGAAGTTAAAGATGACCCTCATTCAGGATGCCCTTCAACATCTACCAACGTCACCGAAATTGTGCATGCCAATCGGACTGACTCTCCAAGAGGTTGCAGAAGAATGTAACATTTCAGTTGGATCGTGTCATGAAATCCTAAGACAACATCTTGGAATGCATCGTGTTGCCGCCAAATTCGTCCCACAGCTCTTGAGTCAAGACCAGAAAGATCATCGCCTCACAATCTGCGAAGAGCTTTTGGATAGCACAAATGAGGATGAGGTGTTCCTTAAGAGAATTATAATTGGTGATGAGGTGTGAGTCTACAGTTGTGATGTTGAGACCAAGGTTCAGTCTTCACAATGGGTTGGCAAAGATTCTCCAAGACCAAAAAAGCTTGTCAGTCAGGTCAAATGTCAAAGCCATGCTGATAGTTTTCTTTGACTTTGAAGAATTAGTTCATCATGAATTCGTGCCAGAGGGGCAAACTGTTAAACAATGGTACTATCGGGACATGTTGAGACACCTGCGAGAAAATGTGAGAAGTAAATGGCCTGAAATATGGCACAACAATTCATGGCTCTTGCATCACAATAACGCATCTGCACATTCATCCCTGTTGATGTGTGACTATTGCACAAAAAATGGTATCACTGTGCTGCCTCATCCTCCATACTCTCCAGACCTGGCCCTTACAGACCTTTTTATTTCCAAAGTTGAAAACCCTGTTGAAAGAATGAAGATTTGCAACAATAGACGAGATAAAAGAAAATTTGCAAACAGCACTTTGTGAGATCTAGAAAGAGGTGTACCAAGATTGCTTCCGGAAGTGGAAATGGCGTTGGGAGTGGTGTATTAATAGTGGAGGAGAGTATTTCGAAGGAGACCATGCACAATAAGTAAAAGGTAAACGTAGAAACATTTTGTGGACAAAGTTCCGGAACTTTTTGAACAGACCTCAAACATAAATAACAAGGGGTTAACAATATATGATGCCAAATTCAGCAACTCCAGGAAAGTAACTATATATGTATGATGTTTGTAACTTGAAAAAATGAAATAAATCATCTACAAATGTTTTGGCTTCTTATAAAAATAAAAAAAATGATTAACTTTTGCATATGATGCATATGTGATTAAAAGTCAAGTTCCAAGTTGGTTTAGAGGAGACAGACGTGTCAAAAGGTAATTGAATTATGTTCAAACTTATTCTCTGATCAAGTAATGATGTAAGTGAATATGGATGCAAGAGGTGAATGAGTTGCTTCCTATTATTCTTGGAATGTGTAAGGGTATTGTGCCACTTGGTGTGTTCAATATCCCCACTACTTGCGGTGACATTGAGGAAGAAGAAAATAGACACCAGTTATAGCAGAATTCTCCACCTCAAAGCTTTGCTATGCAATCACATTTTGCTTATGTATAACCTATACCATTTGTGTTTTTATAGTTAATTACCTAAAATCACCTAAATATTGTATCACTTATTTTTAATTTATTTTGAAAGTTATTGCAGATTGAAATTTAAAACATTTTACAACAGTGGTATATGGGTGTATTTATAGCCAATTAGAACTCCAGTCTGTGAAAAATCTTATGCGAGTTCCCTCATTCAATTCTGACATAAGTCTTTGTCTCTGCCAGAATTAACTAGATCACTATTGCTTAGAGCTACAAGCATTTCTGTTCAGTTCATTTTTTAAGCAAAGACATGCTTTGAACTTGCATTTCAGTTGAGGATAGGTAATGTTAGTCATACTTTATTAACAAGATAAAACAAAATAAGAAGATCAGTTCACCCTGAAGACGAGGAAGATGTACTTCTTCGAAACGTTGGTGTCAAGCCAAGTTTTTACCTGGCTAGAAGCCCGAGAAGATTTTGAATTAAGATAAAACAGTTACAAAGAGCAATTGGTTACACAAGAAGCACTCTCTACAGCTTATTACAGCTTTAGAAAACAATACAAATGCACAGAAAATCTATTTTAATTAATTTTACAAAAATCAGGGTGTTTCCTATAAAAAGCAGTTCCAACTGTTATATTAATTGCTCATTTTAATTTGCAGGAAAGTATATAAAAATATTCTTTAATTATTCTTACTCGGAACATTTTAAGACTTATTTTTCATGCTGGCTGGAATCTGGTATATGAAATAGGAAACTGTCCTTCATAAGCTCACCAGACAAGAAAATTAGTCACCCTTGTGCACACACATCAATGAATCATTAAGCCTTTACAGCTGGCACAGTGATAAACTCATATGCTCAACCATGCATGCATTGTCTCTATACGAGTCTAAGGCAGTAGCGATCAGTAGGACATTTATGTTTAAAGTGGACACTGTATGTAAACCAGTGGCATAGCGTGAAATAAAAAAAAGAGAATGCTATAGTTTAAATGCCCCACCGCTAGAAATGAAAGGTGGAGGTGGGCAGTTGCACATTTTATTGAGTATTGCACCTATAAATTAGGTTTAAGATTGACAATGAAAGCAAACAAGGTTAATATAATGGTTATATTGAAAACAATAACTCTCACCTAAACTGACATATGAATACACCAAATCCATCTGTCGGTTCTTCTTTGTTGTGAATGTGTCAATTACCTTTTCAATAAATGCGGCATCAGAGGACAGTTAACCCAACAGCTTTTTTTCTACAGCTAAACTGCTTGCATTACTCAAACGGTGATTGGTCATTGAGCTTCTTAGGTATATTTTAATTCTCTTGAGTGTACTTATGGATCTCTCACTACTTGTTGTACCAGGATATGTTACAACTAAATGTAATAGCTTTGTCATCTCCTCGTACACTGAGTCTACGCCATTTACAACTAAATATTTCAGTAGATTTTGTGGTAATAGATGCTTTTGATCATCTACATAAATATTGAAGAGCTCATTTTCAAGCTGGTCTGAATTAAAATAACCAGAATACTGCTTTATTAGTTTGGACATTTTTTTCTGAGGAAATTCTTTATGTTCCATGATTTTATTTTTTCGTTCAGTAATTCTACAAACTCAAGCTGTAGAAAATCTTCAAATCTGGATTTCATTTGAAGAACTTGGCAGTCAATGATTTCATATATCAGCATTTTCAATCTAGCCTTTTGAGAGCCACTGAAACTTACATTTCTATTCAACTGGATACTATTTTGCACACACTCTCAATGAAAGCCTCGCAATGGTGAGTTGTATTTCATTACTGCAAGCATTACTATTAACCAGTGACTGCAGAACTTTAAACACAGGGTCAGTGTGAACAAAGTATGCCTCATAAACTCTTAGCAGGTCCACAAAATTTGCGTCATCCATGAACTTAATGAGTCCCAGGGCACGATTTCTGGTGTCTTAACCCCAGTTAGAATGTTCGTCAATAATTATTGTATTAAAAATTTGGTATAAATAACTAATACATTTTCACCTGTGATGTCACAAGTAGTAAAAGTGGGTGTTTAACACTACAAAAAAACTGAAATATTTAATTATAGTTGTGATGGCCCTCGAGTGGAAGTTCCATCTTGTAGTGCAGGCCTGTGGCAACTTTAATCCTTTTTCAGTAAGCAGTGCAGTACGTTTGGACGACTTGCTGAAAAAGCTATGAAATGCTGGAAAGTCAGATTTAAACAAATGTATTTGTTCAATTGTTTTTGAATCATACAAAAGTACTAGATTCAGCTGGTGTGAGTAACAGTGAATAAAGATTATGTGAGGGCAAAACTCCTTTGCTATATGCTGTACACCCCTTTGCTGGCCTGCCATTATGGAGCAACCATTATAGGTTTGAATTATCACTTTGTTTTTATCTATGTTTCACTCTTCCAAAACCTTAAGAACAATACCTGCCAAACCTGAGCCACTTTTATCACTTGAGACATCATAGAAACCTACAAACCATTCTTTAATCCTGTCTTAAACAACGGACCAGAAAATGATGCTAAGTTGGCTCTTGCAAGACATATTTAAAGTGTTGTCGGCTTGAATTGAAATAAAAGAACTCTCTTGAATTTTTTACCTAATTTTGACCTTAACAACTGAAGTTATAACTTCAATAAATTCATTTTGAATATCTGGTGAAGTTCCTTTTAATGTTGATGTGGACTGTAAATGGTCTTGTATAACCAATTCATTTTGAGCAAGTAAATTTAAAAGTTCTGAATAATTGTCCGTTATTTGATTCGTCATCCTCTCGTTGGCCACATAAAGGTAATTCTTGTTTGCACAGAATTATTGGTTGAATTATACTTCCAAGAACCTATCTATTTAATGTTATCTGTTCATATGTTTTATTGCCTGAAGATGTGCAGCTTCGGAAAAACATGGTCAATCTGTTGTCTTCCTAAGAGCTGAAATTTCTCTATATTTAAGAAATGCACCTTTGATTCCTGATGTTTGATTGCTTTTTTTTATAAAGCTACTTAAATCAGATATTCCTTTTGTGCAGCACTCCAAGTCTTTTTCATCAAACATGATGCAAACATAACAATACATTTTGTTTGTTTCACAACTACCCATAAGCCAGTACAAACTTTCATACCATGAAGATTGAAATTGGCGCGTTTGCTTTTTGTTAACCTCCTTAATATTTAAATTTGGATAGGATGTTTTGCTTTCAGCTTGCATTGTTCTTCATAAGAGTAATCTGATAGAGACTTTAAAAAATCTAATGTTTCAGGTATCTCACTCATTGTTATGACGATTTACATACACTTTATTACACTTCATAAATAAAATTAAAATATGCAATAACACTATAGCTGGTGTGGTGTGGTATGCCACTCATTCTTGTGGGGAAAATAACACATACTTTCAGTTTACGTACTACAATTTTATTCACAGAATTGCACAACAGCACTCCAGATACAGAAACATGTCAGGATACACGGCTGAATGCTAGCATATGCACAATCGGTATGTGAGGGGTTTGCGGAAGCGAGAGGGGTAGGCAGGAGGATGGTCAGGGGTTTGTGGGTAGGTCCTGCTAGCCATATCACATACAGACAGTGAAACGCTGACTCGTCTCAGCATATGCTGCTGTTTTCAAATGGAACAGATTGACTTGTAAATCTTGTGTTTTGCTAGCAAGTCTTATTACAGAAGCTCACAGAAGCTCAACAGTATGATCTGTGAAAAAAAATCGCTACCAAGTGATTGCATACTATATTTGTCCTCCTTTAAAGCTGTTAGAAAACAAACAAAAATATAAAACATTAAACACACAAAAATAAGGGGAACGCTCAGTGTACTAGCCCCTCCTAAAACAATGCCCCTGACAGTGTGACAAAAAGGGGTAATCATATTTGGCCTTGCTCATGGCCATGTGGTGTGAGAAGTTGCTGGAGTTTTTAGTGTTTCACAGCGGACTGTTCAATACATCTATAAGCAGTGGTAATATACACATGGCCATGAAACATGACATCAAAATCGTAATCAGAAAGAGATCCTGACTGAGAAGGATTTTCATGACCTCTGAATCAAATCGCTTCCAAACCCAATAGGAATTACTGTACTCAGTGAATGAAGGGCAATTCCCACCTGTTAGTGAGAAAACATTGCGACAGAAACATTTAGAGTCTTCAGCTCTCAAGAGGCCATTGCTGAAACAGATGCACAGAGCTGTGCATCATTTTTCCGCAACAAGAGATGAACGATTATGTGGGTGCTTTCAGCAGGACTCGGCTACAGCGCACACTGCTGCAAATTCTTTGCATGAATTGCAAAGTGTGTATGGTGACAGAATAATTAGTCAAGGATTGGGACCATCTCTTCCCTTACCTATCTCCATGTGATTTTTATTTATGGGGAACGTTAAAGAATAAAGTATAGACATCAAATCCACACATGTTACAAGAATTAAATGACAACATCACGAGAGCAATACAGGCAATCAGTCAAGATGAACTTCGAGTGAACCAGAACTGTTTTAGGAGATATAGGGAATGTATTCGCATTGAGGGTCATCAATTTCAACATCTATTGTGATTTCAGGTAAGCCTAATGCAAATTAGTACAGTAGTTAGAGTTACATACACATTACCTGCTGGTCCTTTAGGCGTAATTCTAACGGACAGCGTGCCAGCCCTCACCTGTTATGGTGCAGCCGCAGGGTGGTTTAGTCACTCAGGGAACACACTGTATTACTGTCTACTTTAAGATTTGAGTAACACTACATGTTCCAACCACCGTGCATATAATTAGAAAGAAAGAGAGAAAGAAACTGAGGGCTTTGTTGCCATGCTAAATAGAACATTATCATCCACAATAGCTAAATTTTTGTAGCAGTATCTATGTTTTGTGAATAGCTTCACCTCATGCTTAATACAAAACGTTCATTTGCGTCCCATACGTAAGTGAAACCCAAGTAATAGTATATGTGTGCACTTAGGGCCAGTTTCACCAACGATAACTTTTCTTGTTATTCTAGTTTATATAATCGCTGATATATTGGAAGCACGTTTCACCAAGAGTTTATAAACCCTGTTAATATAATCGTTGACTTGGTGTACATCTACAATAGGAACTAGAAATTTCTCATATATAACAAGTGAGAACCACCATCCGCCATTTCCGGTTTTTCATTCTTCCGGCTCTTTTTGAAGCTAAAACAGCGTGTGTAGAGCATTAAACTGTGACTTTCGTTTAGTTAAATTATCAATGAAGAAAAATGTTCTCTGGAGAAAAAAGAAAGAAAAGCCCGAAAATGTCCGGGACTGAAAAGTATACTCTTGTAGAGAGTTGGTGAAAGAACATTTTCACGTCGTGGAAAATAAAAAAACTGACAGCGTGTCCACTCAAAAAAAAAAAAAAACAGAATGGGCTAAAATAGCCACAGAGTTCAATTCTCAGGGTTTAGGAGTCTCCAGGGATGCTAACAATTTACATGGCACATGGGATAACCTAAAAAAAGCAGCAAGAAAGACTGCTGCCTTCAAAGAATCGCAACAGGTAAGGGAATTTTCAGTGTTATTTGCATTATCTAACTTAACCACATTTATTTAATAAGAACTGATAATAAGGTGGATCCCAAAAGTCATATATATAAACAAACATTAAAATGAGCTCAATAATTACAGTGCATAATAGCATCCTATGGGTGAAAAAAGAGCACAATGCACAAATTAGCAATAGAAATGTTATAATTGTGCAGTAACCAGATTCTGGATTGATAAAATCTTCCAAATAATAATTGTCAGTTATCAAAATAATGAGTATTCTAACTTTTAGCTGTTCTTGTATAATTATTGTATATTAAATTTTGTTAGGTATGAAGACATTGTATACTCAGCTGCAGCGACATCTTTTGTAAGCTAATTTTGCAAAAAAAAGTACATACTATCACTGTCCAAACCAATAGTAATAATTGGGTTACATGTTGTACTACTATGTGGATTCTCTTATTATGGGCAATGATCCAAGCATTCTTGCAACCCTACTATAAATACAAACAATCATAGCCCAGTCGATATAGCATTGAGGGAACTATATATATACTACTAGATATTGTAGGTATTATGTATTGTTGGTATTATTTACATTGTAGGTATTATCCTTCGGATTCTGTTATTATGGGCAATGCTTCAAGCATTCTTACAACCCTACTATAAATACAAACAATCATAGTCCAGTTGATATAGCAGTGAGGGAACTACATATATACTACTACATATTGTAGGTATTATGTTTGTGTCCTTTGGATTTTATTATTATGAGCAATGCTCCAAGCATTCTTACAACCCTACTATTAATGCAACCAGTGTCACAGGCCAGCCAATATCATAACTGTGCACTACTACATATTTAAAATTAAGGTATTACTTATTATTAAAAAGTGCTGAAGTCCTACCCATCTGTGATCATGCTGTGCTTCATCAATTATTACATGTTGTGGCAAAACAGTGCCATGCAAGTCATGACAAAAAAAAAAAAAAAAAAAAAACTGTACAAATATTAAAACCTGTATCTGTATGCATATTACCTTACTTCATAATTTAAAATATTGATTTATATTCTGGAAGCTCTGGATATTTAAAAACACCTCGAGCATTGTAATACACAATAATTCTAGTAAAGTTGCATATAAGTTATAAATGCGAAATACAGTGTAAGAACTTCCTTTTATGAATCGATTGCCATTACACATGAACAGTAACAGAAAACATTTCTTTTTTCTTCTGGTGTGAACTAGATGAGATATATAGGTTTAAAATCTGACACTTCTAATATGTTTCTAAATTTATAAAATTCTCAACAATTATCTGCAGTTTAAAAAACTAATCCAACATTAATTTTATTGGGATGACAAAAAGTGATTTTTCAGCTTGATTTCCTGCAGTGCCACAATTGTAAGTCATATCACCTTTTTTCTCAGAAGAGGCTATGATATGTTTGAAGTAATGTTAACTTATTTTTAAAGACATAATTATACTTAGTTACCTTTTCTTTTGTGACTATATTTTTAGGCAGGGGGGTTCAGAACACATGTACTTAAAGATATTCTTTAACAGAATATGGTTCTTCCACTAGTGTAATTTTATTACTTCAGTAGTGTAAGCTGAATTCATTTATATTTTTTAACATCTGTTTTTCATACATATGGTGACTGGATGTTATATGTTTAAGATATTTGAACTGGATGGGATAGATCATATCTCATATATATATACAAGCATGCAAATTAGCTGGGATTCTAAGAACTGGCACTGCCATTCATGCAGTTCAAGGCAGGAGGGGGGGGGCAGCTTAAACATAAGTGGTATTGCAAACAAGGCATATATAATTAGTGGCATGTATGTCAAATGCAGTTGTACTAATGAAATAAAATACATAGATATTTAAAGTTATGCTTGGGAGTACATGTTAAGTCTTTCCTCACCTCACTGCAAACTGCTGTACTATGTGAGCTTGGTTTCATTCTGGGAAGAAAGGCTGTTAAGCTTTGCCCCCAAATGTATAAAATGGATACTGCTGTATTCTGTTTACAGTTCTGCAAAGTTCAATATATTGACTGTGTATTTTCCAGGTGGAGGATCTCTTAAAAAAGTAAAAACTGATACAGTTCTGGAAATGGTCATGGAGCTGCTGCGTGAGGTTGTAGATGGGCTCCATAACCCTCATGATGGTGACAGTGAGGACACCCTTGGAGAGGTCCAGCTATTAGCTGTAGGGCAACCCATTGAAACTATAGTAGAAGAAACTGACTCGAACCAATACAGTGTCTCCATGCTGAGAACTCCAATGCATCCAGTATTGTCACAATGAGGCAATGAAAATGCATCATCAGCAAGGCGCAGTTATCCACAACCAGTAGTGGAAATGCCTACAGAAGTTATGCCTACAGAGGAAATGCCTCCTCCTACTGCCAGTGCCTTTACTGGGCCCCTGCCTTGTGAATCCTCAACTCCAAGCTGGTCCAGGAGGAGGAGACCGGTGTGTAATAAACAGAAGGCCTTGGACCAACTTTACCAAACTAAAATACTAAAATAGAGGCTGTGAACTGTGCAAAGAAGGAAGCAAGTGGGGAGCAGTTATGGAAGCAGGAGTTCCATAAGTTCTTGCTCGTACAAGAAAAGTTGAAAGAATCCATTTTAAAAGAACAATTAGCAAGGGAAAAAATGTTAAATAAATGGAAATGGAAATTCAAAATTTGTAAATTTAATTTTGGTTTTATAAAATTGTACAATGAAACCCATATTTTACATATTTTCTTTACTGGTAAGGAAACCTAATCCTACATATTACAATGTGTTTTATTTTGCTGATCAGGAAAACTTACAGGCATATCAGTTAGTATCTCGGAAACACCACATGACATGTTTTTTTAGAGGGCTATCGTAAGGTAGTAAAACACAGAAGCTATAATCTATACATATACTTCATTAATGAATATTTTACACCATTTTATATGCACAATGCTTAAGTTACTGGAATAAAAACTGCAATTAAAGCAAAACTACCAATGTTAATCTAGAGTAATCAATGAGATTTTTATTATGCACATACAGGGATTTAGGCACATACTTTTGCCACAGAATATGTATAAACTACACCTTTATTGTTTGTTAATGTTGCTTCAAAAGAAGAGCATTGTTTGAATAAGCTCCCATATATCTGGGTCACATTTACAAAACTCGCACAACATCTATGGTCATTAGTGTACAAATATGGGAATACATACAAATACGACTAACTTCTACATGGCATGTTTCAGCAACAACTTGATTCAAGTTTGACATGGTAAAAAGATGCATCCACAGAGCTCATAGCATCATGTCACATGGAATTAGGAAAGGTGATATCAGTTATGAATATTGTCTCATAAACATAAAATGTTGCTTTGACTTAGGCTTTATATGTGAAATTGCCATCATTATAAAAGTTACCAATATTCATACACTCATAAGGATATTAAATTTGGTTTAATTCTTACCTGAAGAGGTTATTTAAAGAACACATCTTATTGTAAAGTTATAAAATATCTTACATTATAAATGCCTTGCAACATTTCAAATTATTTTAAATTAGAATTTCAAAATGTATAGCATGACAGAATCTACAATGTTAGATTCTGGATATTTTGAAAACCAAGTACTTTGATGAATTACATCATTCAAATACTTAAATCTCACATTTTCTAATCAACTAGTTAATGCCATGCTGTTAAAGCTGGAAAACAGCTTTGTATTGTACATGATATTATACCACTAACCCAAAATGCTGCTTCAACATTTTAACAGATTAACATTTTATGTTATAATATAGATAACAAAAAGGTAATGGGTCCTTTGCAGTTTTGTATTTTGAAAACTAATTGCATGGAAGTGCAACCCTCATCTGTCATAATACTGCTGCTAGTGATATGCCAAATAAGCTTTGCCTACTTATACAAATTACTCCTCTATTTTCAGCAAATGCACCACTCTCCTGTATTTCAGAAGCCACTGTCGAATCAGACTGCAAACTAAAAATTAACATTTTGTAATGAATTATCAGATCAGCTGCCCCCATATTAGGCAAAAATGCTCACAAAATATGGACATATTTGTAGAACAACCTTATTGCTGGTTATGTTGCCCTGCAAATTTTATGATTGTTGGAAATTTAAAAATGCCACCATGCACACACGTAAGGTCTGTTACAGTGTAAATTATTAAAATTCCTGCTTAGCTTCTAGGTTTATCTGGCTTGGGAATTACATCATATTTTTTTCAGTGATATACATCCTGTTCATGTCATCGTGCAAATTCTAATTTCCTGCCTAATTTATTGCATATATGTGCATGAACTGAATCAAATTCCTAAGTTTTATATATTTTTATTATTGCATACTTGAAATATAATTATATTTGAAACTTGGAATGTCACATTTAAATATTATTTATGGATTCACTTCCTTTTGTGAGTATTATGATTTAATTCATCCAACCGCTAATTATGAGCTGGAACAACAACCAGGTGTGGGTAATTCACCAATTCACTCCAAAATTTTAATGTTGCTGACCTTGGTATTGGTACCATCATTAAATAGTGGATAGAATTATTCATCTATTTTTGTATAACTACTATTTGTAATATTGATCATGATAAAAAAACAGTACTGAATTGTTGAGTGTATTGGAGGATCTTCTAAGTAGAAATAACTGCAGGATATTACATAATAGATGTGTTATTATGTGGGCTCTGTTCTATTTGCTTTGAATTAACAAAAATAGACTCTAAACAAAGGCTATGAAATTTCTAACAGGTAGAAACTACCACACCTTCTAAAATAGTTCTCTAAAATCATGTGACGAACAGCATCATGATGCCCTCTGGCTGGCTCAGCTGGATGTTCCTGCATTTCTCCCTCACCGAGTAATGCTTCCCACGGTACTGGTGGTTGTAGATGTGGATCATCTGGGGGCATTTCTTCCCGTATGTGCCTCAATATATTGTGCAGCACAGCTGTTGCTGTGATAAGTAGAAAAATATTTTCCAGCTTCAGATTCATTCCGAGTGCAAGCACTGGGAATCTCCTTTTCCAGCAACCGAAAAGTCTTTCTACAACATTTCTGGAGCAAATTTGAGCCTCATTATACAGATTTTTCCTGGGGATACTGTGTCACATTTAGGGGAGTCATGAGGTATGATGACCTGCAGAGATATCCTGCATCTGCCAACAGCACAGAATCCCCATATGCACCCTGCTCAAAACGAGCTCTTTGAGTACAGATATTAAAAATGGTGCTGTCATGTGTGCTGCCAGGCCACTGTGCCACAATATCTGCAAATTCCATGTTGGCTGGGCAGATAGCCTGGACATTCAATGAAAAGTATCCATTTCCGTTTTGGTACCGCTCAGCATCAACACCTCCTTTGAAGAAAGGAAAGGAAATACAAAATTAGAATGCAAAAGATGCAGCTATCATTTTTGGCCCAAAAGAAATAAGAAACAGAAGCATGCCTTAAACAACTTAAATGCCATCTTCGAAAGTAATGTACTGTATATGCTTTTGTCCTTATCACTGTATTAGAAACAGAATAGAGGTAGAGATTTGTTTTAGATCAGGTTCTTGTGAGCTAGCAGGGTATGTGCTTGGTAGTATTTTCTATTATTTTTATGGACTTTCTTACATAAGTACTTCTTTTCTACCTGCTTACACTCCACATATGGAAGACTTACACCACCCAACTCCCAGGACTTAAAAGCAATGTCTGGGATCAGTGTCTGTTGAGGACAGCAGACTATGGATCTGATAAGAATATCCAGGGATGGGGGACCAGCCCAATGCCTGTTATGAAAGTGAGGAAGTGGATGAGATGAAATGTAAGTGAAATGGATGACAGGAAAGGTGATGATCGAGCAACTGGAGGAATGAGTGGTGGGGCAATCCAGAGAAAACCCACCCAAACTCCACCCACATCTACCACAAGTCCTATATGTGGTCAGCTGGACCCCCTGCCTAGTCTCTTGTTTTCAGTAAAACGAATTACTTCACATCAGAAATTCTCAACTGAAATACTCATATCCTGTACAAATACTGTAATATAAAATGTATATAAAATTGTGAAACTTGCCCGGATTTTTCATTCTTATGTGTGTGAAGTCCAGTGCACCTATTGCCTTTGGAAAGCTGGCAATATCAAAAAATTCCAGTTGGCTCTGTTGAGTAGTTTCTGCATTAGTGGGCAATCTTATGTATTGTGCACGAAGTCTAGCCAATGCACAGCTAACTCTATGCATAATTCTGTGAGCAGTGGATTTACTTACACCACCATAATCTGCAATGGTAAGTTGCCCATTGCCAGTGGCATAATACCTCAGTATCATTAGGAACTGGTTAACTGGAGACACAGCTGCGTTTCTAGAAAGTAAAAAACTTGGTTTTATTATCTCCTTAATTTATATACATAAGGTCTTTGTTGAATATTCATGTTTAAATTACTGCAAAGACATTAAACTGTGTTTGAGGAATTCTGCACCATCACCTTGGCATTACTTCCACACATGATCCAGACATAGTACATTTGTTATTGTGCAATTATAAGGTGGTTTGTAGTCGATTTCCAGCCTGTTATAAACGTTTAGGGGCCAAAGTCGCAAAGCATAGCCCAAGGTGGAGAACCCTTAGCCACAAAGCATAGTCAAGGGATCTGTGAGGCTAAAACTTCAATAATCCCAAGAAAAAGTCAAAATGCAATCTAATGGATTTCAAATATGGACAGTTAAAAGTTTGCAGCACTTTCAAATCTGGATTGCCTGTGGAAGTTTTACCACCACCTTTATTTTTGTTCATACCAATTCAAAATGTAGTAATTTAACCTGCAGATGGTGATTGGGAAGGAAGAGAAAATGTCCTACAAGTATGTTCGGGTAAAATATAATAGATCGATTTTATGAAGTCACTGTAAAGTGATTTTATTCTTTTGACATTATGGTATAGTCAAATTCTACTATTGAAACCCGTGAAAATAGTGTTTTTGAGGCTGGATTTCCAGTCTATCACTACGACAAGTAAAAATATGAATAAATCCCAGACAAAAAAAAAGTTATTAAAATTTCAGATAGCAATACGAAGTTATGAAATGAACTTAAAATTCTATTGGCCACTTCTTGGAAATGGGAGAGTCACTTTTTATTATATTACGACATATTGTCTGCAATTAACCTCTGGACATGACAATATACAAGTATTCAACAGCATAAAGAGCTGTGCGTTTTCAACCAGGGCGGTCTTCACAGTGCAATCAGAAATAGAGGTTAGGTGTGGTAACACCAAAACAATTTTTTTTGCTACTATGTTCACAAAACTCTTAATTTTTTATTATCGTTTACAAATTATAGCTTACCTATTTGATGGAAATTCCAACTTTTGTTCTATTTGTTCTAAAATAGAGAACAGATTGCTTGCTGAGATGAAATCGAGTAACAAAATCTATATCATCATACTTGAAGTAATTGGAACGATGCTTAACCCATCTTGGTCGCCATATTCTCTCGTTCTGCAGCCATTCTTCATCATTGCTTTCATGTTCATTCTCAAACACCAAGTCCATTACTCTTTGTCTTGCCATTTTTGTTTTCTGCTTTTAACTTCGTTTCCTAATCCTAAATGCTGAAAAAATGTGCGGTAATGCTAAAACCGGCATAACAAGCTCCATAAGTAATCAACTCGTTTGGTGAAACAGCAATTTTACCAAATCGGGATTTTCACAGATTTAGCCCAGTTAAGCAAAATTATCGTTATTGGTGAAACCGGCCCTTAATATCACTGAAAAATCTAATAGAGTATTCAAATCATGCTATGCTTTCTCCAGTTAAAGCCTGGTGACAAAAAATGGGAAGGCAATATATCATTACATTATGGGTGAGAGTAAGCAAGCAAGAAATGGATGGGAAAAGTAGGTGCTATGTAGTCTAGCCACATCCCTACAGTACAAGCTTTATAACCAGATGCTAGCATTTAAATAAGAAACATATTAATTACAACAAATATCTGCATCATGTAGTTGCTTTTTCAATATCTGTGTTTTAACTAGGAAAAGGTATGAACTTCTGAGATATTAATTCTATACATTTACATTAAGAAAATGGCTTCCCATTTCCTGTATTATGATCCAAATGGTGAATAAACAAGAACATACCTAGGGTATTGGCCCAAGGGTAGGGCCTGTCAAAGAGCAAGCAAACTGTGAATCATAGCATATCTAGAATGAGTGATCAGCCCAATGGCTGGTTTGACAGTGAAGGAGGAAATGAAATATCATGAGAAAAGAGATGATAGGAAAATTTGGGGAAGAAATAATCCAATTCAGCATCCATCTAGTGACTGAGGAAAACTGCAAAAAGGAAAGCTTTGATTAGATTGGTCAGCCCCAGAGGTTTGAATCCAGGGCTTCCCAAATGAGAGCTCCATGTGTTTCCATGGCAACACCTTACTTAGTTGAATTTTATTACTGATTATCCAATGGTTAGGTGCATGTCTTCTGAAATGTACACATTCATATACACATTCAATCCAGAAAACTGCTTTGAATAGAAAATGGCATGTAATGTGCTTAATGATTTAAGGTGTACGCCTATCAATTAGTTATTTCTTTCCTTCCCCAAGATTTAAAAGGTTTCTTGAATAAATTATAAGCAGAATAAGAAGACTAATACACATTTTATAGAAAAAAATAGTATAGTTCTAAGGTGCAAAGATTTAGTCACACAATGCTGATTAATTTTATGACTTTTTTGTTATTTCATAATAAATTTATAGTAACAAACCTGTTTACGCAGTTCAGTCTCAAGCTGATGTTGTTGCTTCCTAAGAACCTCATTTTCCTTACGTTCCTGCTCTTCACGGCGTTTTCGTTCTTTCTCTTGATCTGCACGCAGGGATTCCAAATAAGCTTCATCTTGTTGCTGCCTCAATGTCTGGTTAAAAGATCGCTGATACCTCAAAATGAAAAAAGGAGTATATAATAACTGCATATTTTTAATACTTAAACCTTTAACTTATAATGTCTCTTACAAACATAAATCCATACCTTTCTGCTCTAGCAGCAGCTAGTGCACCTTCATTCTCTCTTACAAGATTATTTAGCTGATATATTAGGTCAGCTGGTTCCAAGGCTCCCTCTAACCTTTAAAATAATTAATACCATGAACAATTATTAGTAGATGTAACCCTTAAAAGCTGGAGTAAGAATATAAGCTGAAAATATATCATGTGTGCTGGAAATTTTTGTTCATAAGTTTCATTCACAACTATAATGGACATTCTTAGAGGAGCAGTTAAAGTGAGCAGCTACGGCTGAACTCTCACCAAGGTGACCACACCACTCAAGAAATCTAAAGCAGTGGTAGATAAAATATTTGAACTAAACGTTTCAGGAAATCATGAGTTCTCTGCCCAAAATATACTTCTGGTTATGTGTAATTGTTAGTTATTCTACTTATTTCATTATAGGTCTACAATCTGGGCAGATGCAGAGCCCATTTTTTGTTTGTCATACTGTACATGTAGTCAGTATTCAGGTGTACCAGAAAATTTCAATCAAATCCTATTGTATAAATGATCATGGTTATAGTTCAAACCACAATGTTTCTCCCTCATGCATTTTTAATTCAGTTTCTCTCGATATATTCAAAGGTATTTTAAGGTAATAGAAAACATTATATTTGTGATACATCATTTGTTATTTCTATTGCATTATACATCACAACCCATAACGCATTCTCTGGACACATATATTTCTCCTTCATTGCCCTAAAGATCTCCAGTTTTTTATAAGCATCTCTGTCTCCCTAAAAGCCTTCTAATTCTTCTCTTTCTTGTTCAGTTTCCACTAAAATACTCAGTCATTCTAGTTTTTTATTGAATCTACTCAACCTTGTTTTCACCATTGCCCATTACATCAAGCATCTAAATGTGTGTTCATTCTTCTTAAAAATTCCAGTAGTACTGTTACAAACTAGAGAGGTAAGAGTCAGACTGAAATATTCAATGACATAGCCAGGATTTGAACCACAGATCTCCTGGATTTCATGGAAATACATTTCTCAAATTTCCACCAAAATGTTCAGAGTTTAAGGAATAAGAAATTTAATTTTGGAACACCATTGCCTGGCCATTCTTATGAGCATTGGTTTACTGAAATTAAATATTAAGCTTCAACATCTCAAATTACTGTCTTTTTAGCAATTATTGCAGGAAAAGCAAAAGAAATGGGGGATCATATATCCTTCTTCTCCTAATCATTATCATTTACATAATTATTATTATTATTTTTTGTTAAATCGCATCAATTTTAGAAGCATTTAAGAATTACAAAATGAAGCTGCTGAGGAGCATTTTGAACCCAGTTTTTCTGAATTAACCATATATTAAATTAATAATTATTTATATGTATAGAAACCCAAGTAGTGATGTCAAAATACTTTATGAGAAATTAGATACTATCTTATATTCTATAGACAAAACCAAAAATAATGTTATAA
This sequence comes from Hymenopus coronatus, assembly GCA_030762935.1. NCBI lineage: Eukaryota > Metazoa > Arthropoda > Insecta > Mantodea > Hymenopodidae > Hymenopus > Hymenopus coronatus. The sequence continues at coordinate 281,613,529 of CM060900.1, read as the reverse complement.
GCACAGAGGATTTTAACATAATTTTTTTTAAACAAAATAAAGAAAAACAGGATATTAAACTTACAATACTTACATCAAATCAGTAATAAAATATTGTGGAAAAGTACTAATAATATCATCATACAGTAAAGGAAAACTGGAACGTTCACAAAATAAAGCACTTAGGTTAATAACTGGGGCAATTAAAGCAATGCCAATAGAACCACTGCAAACTGCCATTTCTAACAAACTACTGAATTTAGAACTTGAAGCTCAAGCTATTTTACTGTATGAAGAAATGATAAGATCTCCAAATTTCAATAAATGGAATAATAATTCAAATGTTGTATTTAATTTAAAAACACAATCTGGATTCATACAAGAAGTGAGTAAATTAGAAATAGCAACTCGAAGAGAAAATCTCATCACATGCATTAACCCTACTGAGACTATTACAATTGAATATCAACAAGATCTAAATATGAGCTCAACAAAAAATATGTTAGTCCTGTTACAGCTAAAGCCCTTACACTAGAAACTTTTAACTCCAAATTATCCAACTCATGAATGGACACATGTAGACACAGACGGTTCCCTCTCTGATACCAATGATGGACTCGAGCAGGTGGTATATGACAGTTCTTTTCCTGTTATAGAAATATTGGGAAAAATACTACAAATTTTGATGGAGAAATAGAAGCTGTTTATGTAGCACTACAAAATTTATTTCCTTGGCTGCATCAATGTAAAAATATAGTTATCCTTCCAGACTCACAGGCTGCTCTACAAGCAATAGTAAGATTCAATAAAATGGAAAAACTTAAAGAAATGCAAAGATCATTCATCAAATTAATAAACTGGGGGGGAAAAGTTGTAGTATAGTGGATTCCACCTCATTGTGGAGTGGATGGTAATGAAAAAACAGATTTCTTGGTAAAGAAAGGAATGCAAATTAAAAAAGTATTATAAAATGTCCTTATGAATCAAACACATCATAAAAAGAAAAATAAATACAAATTATATAAACAAAATAACACAAGAAAATAAAAATTCACAATAGCTACAAATTGTACAAAATTCTAATATAATACCAAAATTATCAAGGAAATCAGCTGTTGTCCAAGCTTTGAAAATGTATCCTAACACTGTCGCCAAATACTAGGAAGCTAGAAGGAGAATGACTTCACGCACATACACACCCACACCCTCCACACATTTTGTTATAGAGCAATGGGCTGCAGGCAGTCATAAACATTCCAACAAGTATAGCAAATGGGGATATAAGTGCTATTGATCAAATTATATTAAATTCTCATTTTTGGGATACAAAATTGAGGTTTCTGACACTACCTTATCTGACCATTATACATCTCAACAAGGTTTTGGAAACTGGGAAGGGAAGTAGTGAATTTCATTACAAATAATGTACTGATTATGTTGCTGAAAACTTGTCAGGGAAAAAGGTTATCGCTGTTTGTTTATCTCTGCATGGCAATTCCATCCCATCTGCATGCATACATAATTCCATAAGCTTATCTGACTAGAACCGCTGACTTTATGTGAAGTGGATGGCTTTGCTGTGTTTATAGAACTTATAGGAGTGTGATGTTAAGATTTCTATTAACTAGTATCCATTTGAAACTGTGATGGAGTGTTCTACATCTTTCAAGCAGTTAGAATTTTAAACTTTGCTGTGGTTGTTATGCTTAAACAATGAAGATGCAAAGACGTGAATATTAATTCCCAAATTGTTTTTGTTACATCTGTAGAGAAATCACAACTAATAAACAAAGGAAACAAATTACAATACTATTGAAAACTGCATATCGCCTGTCAGCTCGGTGACCAAGATAAAATGTTTGCACCACATATACTTTGCATTTGATGCTATGTAAAACTGGCTTGGTGCTAAAAGGGGATAAACAGCACATGCCCTTTGCAGTTCCAATGGTATGGTGCAAACAAGAAAATTGTACCAATTACTTGTTATTTCTGCCTAACCAATCAAAAAAGAAACAGAAAACCTCATATCCCAATTTGCGGTCAGCCATCAGACCAGTACCTCATGGGAATGACTTACCAATACCAGTAGCTCCTTTAAATTGGCAAGAACATTCAGAAACGGACGGCAAAGAATCAGACAATGGTGCAATGGCATCAACATCTAGCAAGTCATCTTACAGTGCTACGGAATCAAGAAATCTGCATTTTCCTATACAAAATGAACTTAATGATTTAGTGCGCAAATTACACCTGTCAAAGCAACATGCTCAAGTCCTGGCTTCAACACTTCAGGAGTGGAATTTACTGGGAAAGGACATGACAGTTGCCTTTTTTCAAAATAGGAGTCAAGACCTATTAGCATATTTTAGGCAAGATGGCTCACTCTGTTCCTTGTGATGCAATTGGCTTGATTTCAAAACTAAATATTGCGTACAGTTTTGAAGATTAGCGTTTATTTATAGATTCTTACCAAATTAGTTTGCAAACTGTACTACTGCACAATGGCAATGAACTGTCATCAGTACCTGTGGCCCATGCAGTTGGTATGAAAGAAAAACACAAAAGTATGTTACCAATTCTAGAAGCCATTAAATACAAGGAATATAACTGGCGTATTTGTGGTGATTTGAAAGTTACTGGACTTCTCTTAGAATTAAAGAGTGGATTTACTAAATTCTGTTGTTTCCTGTGCCTGTGGGATAGTCAAGCTATTGAGCAACACTACATAAACAAAGAGTGGCCCAAGAGAGAGGAATTCAACCAGGGAAGCAGAATATAAAACACAAGCCATTGGTGAACCCTTTAAATGAGTATCCTCCGCCTTTACATATAAAACTGGGGCTCATGATAAACTTGTGAAGGGAATGGACAAAACAGGGGAAGGTTTCAAATACTTAACAGAACTGTTTCCCAATATAAGTGAAGCCAAGATAAAAGAAGGAATTTTTTTTTGGTCCACAGATAAGATAATTGCTTAAGAATTCAGAATTTGATGCTAAGCTGAATCTTGCTGAATTTGTTGTATGGTTGTCATTCAAAGCAGTGGTCAATGGGTTTCTAGATAACTAAAAAACTATAAAATAGTGATGCACTTATCAATGATCTTTTAAATAACTACAGAAACTTAGTACACAGGATGTCATTGAAAATGCATTTTCTACATTCCCACTTCGACTTCTTTCCTGATAATTTGGGTGCAATTAGTGATGAGCAAGCAGAATATTTTCACAATATACTACAAATGGAATGTAGATAGCATGGTAAATGGGATCCCTCCATGATGAGTGACATTGTTGGTTTCTTCAGCAAGAAGATCCAACTTCGCTTAAAAGAAAATCCCATAGAAAAAGTTTCCCAACTGCATCAGGATCCGGAGTCTAAAGGTAATGTGCTAGTAAATTCAATATTTTATGTTTATTTTTTGTATGACAGACGAATAAGAACTTTAAATACATGAATTTTGTCTGAATTCTGTCACTGCATCAACCAAATCCGTGATGTAATAAAATTACAGAATTTGTTAAGACCTAGCTCATTAATGAGCCATTCATTCAGAACATTCGAGATATAGAGATCTGATATTTTTACAGGATGTTTATGCATTCTTTCTGAGTGTGTTACTTCTTTTTGATGATACAAATTTAATAAAATAAAAAAAAATATGATTTCCTTAATGAACTTTTCTAAAATTTTAAAAAAAAATTGATGTTTTATTTTTTTTAATATCTGTAGGTATTACAGAAAACACAATAAAAACAATTTCATATACTCACTGTATTACCTGAATTGTAAGATATACATTCTGTGCACATAGGTCTAGTATTATCTGCACTAATATAGTATTAGTGAGATATGGATTGACAACACCCCTTAATAAGAAAGGGTATCATAACAAAAGAACTAAGTGTGATGGAAAAAGGTGGATGACAGATTGGAAATCAGCATGGCCAAATTACTATAAATCAGGCTCTTTCAAGTCAGCTCCTTAAAATTTTTAAAAATGTGTACAGTTGTGTTATTTAATAAACAAAAATGCCAATTTAAAATGTCATCATTCGAAAGCAATTCATATATACAAGTATAAACAATGAAACAATAATAATAATAATAATAATAATAATAATAATAATAATAATAATAATTTATTTTCACCTATAGACAGTGTATACATGTTTCAGGCTTCGTCATAAAAAGTGTGTAGAACAAACATTCATTACAATGTCATATAACAAAGTACTATTTACAGTTTTGCATATCATTAAAAACAAGCATACAATTTCAACAAAAGACACTTTAAAGTACTATTTACAATTTGTCATATCATTTATACAGTAACGTATTCTGATATATATATTCAAATTTAAAATTCATCAATTCTGTATAGACTTTTACTTAATAGATATTTTTTTAACAATGTTTTAAATGAGTTACCCTGTTCAGTTTTTATGTATTGTGGAAGTTTATTAAAGAGTATGGCCCCTCTGATATATGGATCTTTGTTTGTTGCAAATTTTGTTGTACACACCCTATGGTAATTATTTATTCCCCTTGTATTATATGTATAATAGTCTTTGTTTTGATTATTTCTAATCTCATTTCTTCTAACTAACAAAATGATCTTATAGACATATAGAGATACAACTGTTAGAATTTTTGAAGTTTTAAACACCTCTTTTACAGAGTGACGCTGTCTCAGACCAAACATGCATCTTAGACATTTTTTTTGAATCACTAATACCCTATTTAGATTGGTTATGGATGTTGCACCCCAAATTTCAATCCCATATTCTATGAGTGAGTGGATCATTCCATAATAAACTGGTTTTAACATGTCAGTATCTAGTTGATTTACTATTTTCCGTAGTAAGTATAGCCGGGAGTTTAATTTCTTGCAAAGGTCATCTATGTGTTCATTGAAATTTAAGTTTTTGTCTACTGTAATTCCCAAAAATTTTATGTTGTTTACTTGTTCAATTTGTGTATTGTTGTATTCTATCTTACACACTTGTTCCTGATCCCTAAGTTGGAAAAGAATGCATTTAGTTTTATCTATATTGAGTTTGAGTTGAGCTGCATTCAGATAATCAGAGAGTTTTAAAAGGGATGATGTGGCCTTGGTTTCGAGTTGCTTTAATTCTTTGTCCGTGCATATAAAAGATGTGTCATCCGCATAGGAAATGAGATTATATTCTGGAGAAATAGGCATATCATTTACATAAATTAGAAATAGAAGAGGACCCAAGACCGATCCTTGTGGTACTCCTGTTCTCACCGTTTCATAATTTGATTTGCATTTATTTAAGCAATTTCCATTTTTCCAGTATATTTCTGTACATTGTGTTCGGTTTTGTAAATACGAAGAGAGGAAATCATGCATTTTCCCTCTAATTCCATAATGGGTAAGTTTAGTCAACAAGCGATCATGAGAGACACTATCGAATGCTTTAGATAGGTCTAGGAAAATACCATAAACCATCTAAATTATTGCCTATCAAAAGAAACATGGGATGCAGTTTACCAAGAGAATTTCATAAACAGAGCATGTATACAATTTTTAAACACTTTTAAATACCATGCTGATGTTCCTTAACCATCAAAAGAGTAAATGTTAATAAATCCACTAAAAAGCAGTGGGTAACTAAAAGCATCCATAAATCATGTGAGAGACTAAAATCTCTTTGCAAATGTGCAAAGAGCAATAAAATTTTTAGCATTCTTTCTTGATTGCTTACACACATATAAAGCTACCTACAATAAAGTAATCAGGACAGCAGCAGCAAAAACAAATAAATACATAAAATAAAAAAAAATTAATAAAAACAGTTTAATAATCAAAATATTTTGGAAGTACAGAATAAATCTTAATCATGTTGGCATATAATTAAACCTGAATAAGGACACTTAAACAAAACAAGAATACATGCCTCAGAAGCAAAAATAAACTAATAGTTAACAGACCATGAAGAAGTAACCAAGTGTTTTAATTAGCTTTTTGTTGAAATTGCAAATGTTATTCAAAATCAAATGAGTAATAATACTAACAGTAGTAATAATATTTTCATAGCTTTTCATTCATGAAACAAAACCAAGTATGTATCTGTTCCCACAAATGAAGAGGAAATAATCTCTGTGATTGCAAGTCTAAAAAATAATAAAAATAAAAAAAAAATCCATGGGTGCAGATGGGTTCTCATCATTTATAAAAACAGTGTCATCGCTTTATGCCTTTTTGTAATTTAGTTTGCTTAACATTCAGCTCAGAAACTTACCCAGATGTTCTTTAAGTTTCTAAGTCAAACCACTGTTTAGAAAGCATTCTGGTGAAGAAGTATATTACTACAGATTTATTCCAATCTTATCTATGTTTTCTGAAGTGATAGAAAAAAATCATGTATAACAATTAAGGTTTGCTTTACTTTACATAGTCCCATTTGAGAAAAGTTAGTTTAAAATTGAAACCAATAACAATATCTTGAAAATGGTCAACTTTACAACAAAAATGTATATGACATAAATTTAACAAGATCTGCATTTTTTGTGCCTTAAGTTTTTGTTTGTCTCGTACAAATTAACCATTATGCAAAATTTTGCAAAACTCATTTAGAATAAACAGGTCTTCAGAGGTTATTCCCAAAAAACTCAAACATTTTATTTGAAATGTAAATATATTTAATACACAATGTTTTAATCAAAATCGTTAGAGCCATTTTTGAGAAAATCAAAATTTTCGAAAATTTTTCCATGTAAACGGTAGTTGGGGGAGGGGGGGGATTTGATTGAAAATCTTTGTGTTGCATCCTTGGGAGAAACTAAATTTAAATGATGTTTGGTATTTAACAAATTCTTCGTTTTTCAGTTATGACGCATGCGCATGCGACCATGCACATGCACATGCACATGCACATCCACACCCACCCACACACACACACACACAGATCTTTTTCTAATTTTTTACTAAGAGGACCTCAGAACATATATTTCCAGCAAAATCTTGAAATCAAACTTTTGGGTGGAATACAATACTTCCTCTAGCTACAATGTACATTGTATGTACATATGGGTTAGAAAAAGTAAAACTTGGTTACCATAGGATTTCACCATAAATTAAAAAATTCTGTACAATTTAAAACTTTATTTATGCAACAAACAACTTTTCTATGCACCAAATACTAAACTTCTAGGAACATGTTAGACAAACTTGTAAAATGGGCAAAACAAATTCAACAGCTAGCATTGAAATTGAGTACAATTACATTCTTTATTAAATACATGAGAGAATCTGTGAATACAAATGTATTGAGAATTATATAATTTACTTACTTTCATTCTGTAATGTCTTATGGAATACTACGTTGAGGTAATGCATAAGATGTAGTACAATTATTTTAGGTTGCAGAAAAGAGGAATACACTATATTGCAAATATTTCCTCTACTTCCAGCTGTGAACCGTATTATACAATTTTAAAAATACTTCCATTCCTTTGATTGTATACACTGGTGTACAAAACCTAAGGACAAGATGGATAAATTAGCATAATATATGAACTACCTGGTGGAATGAAAGAAAGTGTAGGAACACATTGCCAGAGGTCTCTCACAAGTACACAGAAACCTGGATATCACATGGTTTAAGTGTATCAAGACTATAATGCCAAATGGGTCTGGTTCTGCAACACAGGATATGACAGTGTGTGACAATCAGTGAGCTGTTACAATGCACTTTGGTGGTGTTCTTCTTTACAACATGGACCATAAACAACATTTAGATGACTTCACATGGGAAAGAATCATTGGGAAACTGGAAGGATGACGTGTGATGAGCGTTACCCATGAATTTGGTATTGCTCACAACGTTGTTTCAGGTGCATGGGGAGCCTTAACATACTACAGGCACTGCTGTCTCAAGGAGTGAAGGTGGTTGACAACAGTCAACAGCAGTAGCAGATGACCGCTACATTGCCCAACAGGCAAGAAGGGATCCATGTCAAACAGTGGTTGCAATTATAGTCACATTAATGTAGAATACTCATTTCTTAGGAATAAGAAAAATTTTAATATGATGAAGAAAGTAAAACTAATAAGCAAACGAATATAAAAGAACAGGGGGAAAGAGATTGCAGTAACTAAATAAATAAATTATTAAAAATATTAAAAAGGAAATATATTAGAATAAGCAATACTGTTAAAATTTGTAGGGAATATTTATTTTGTACATAAAAAGAAATTATTGCTGAAAGGAAAAACCAGAGATTTAGGAATATAAGCTGCAAGATTTGTTTGGTAACGTGGGTCAGAAAGCCATTAGCATAAAGTCAATACAATAGAATTGTGGAAATTTTGTGTTCAGAGTTAGACAAAGGAGAAACATTAAACATTAATGACCAAGGGTACTTTAGATCTGAAGGGAGCGAACTGTAGTCTAATGCTTTAGTTGCGGTGCCAAACTTATTTTGAGAGCTGGGACCAATTTGGAAAAATCTTTGACAGATGATAGTAACCAATAGAAATAAAAAATTTTTAACTTCGGATCCATTCGTGTCAGGTCATAGAAAATAGGAGGGGCCATAAGAAATTTGTCTAGGCACGAAGGGAGGTTACGGTCACGAATTTAGAAGGGGAGAAGTTACTTATAAATTATCAGTGGTGCTGAGCAGACATGTGCCTATTGTAAAATAATTTTAACTTCAGTGCTGCGATACAAAGTATGTGTCTCTCTCCTTATATTAGGAAAGTGAGCGGTGGACAAAGAGTTCATTCTCCGAGTTCACATGGGAATTAGAGTACGGAATGGTTGGAAAATAGGGTAAATTTGGGCAAATTTACAAAAGTTTAATTGTAAGAAACTTATTCAACGTAGCTAATAATATTAAAAAATGGAAGTCAGAGGGGACAAATAATTTAATGTGTGAAAACAGATAAACTGGGGTAATCCAAAAAAAATACAGTGATTTTTTTCTTCACACATGCCCTGAGAAAATCCCTAAAGAGATCCTGCTCTTAAGCCCTTGCATGGGGTTGCATGCTCTTCTTGGATGCGAGCACTTTCAGTCTGAGTAGTGATTCTCAATGTACCTTCATCTGGCAAGAGCTGGGAACATGTAATGCATCCAGGAACATCCTTGAACATTATCATTTTGGTGTCTGGGTGTTATGGTAAGGGGAGGCATAATGTTGCATGGACGTTCCACTTCTAAATCTTTGAACATGTTTTGCTCACTGGTCAACATTATTGTGATACTGTACTCTCCCCCATGTGCATTTTTCAGGGGTGTAGTCAGCCCTGACTTAACTTTTATGGTTGACAATGTACGACCACATCAACAGTGCAGGTGGAGGTTCTCTTGGAACGAGAGGATATTCAGCAAATGGGCTAGTCTGCCTGTTGTGATTTAAATCCCATTGAACACATGCGGGATGCTTTGGGAAGATGCACTGCAGCACGTCCATATGCACCAATCACATCCAACAGTTGTCAACAGCACTGGTGGATGAATGGAACGCCCTAACACTACTCCTTACCAACATGGGAGCACAATGCACAGTATGCATTGCTGCCCTTGGTGACCTGCACCCTTTTAAGCAGCATGTTTCTATTTTTCTAATTCTAGAGGGCCATCATATAATATAGTGACTTTGGTGTAGCTTATTTTCTATGAGATAAGTGTCATTTCTGTTCATCTCATTGCATATTTTGTTTAGTTGCTTACTGCAGCATGCTGAAGCAGCTCTCTATGTATGATTCAAGTTTCATAGAGCTATGTTACTCAGCAATGGCACAGCTTACAATTGTTACTTTCATCCTTAGGTTATGCACATCAGTGTATTTATGAAGTCTTAGTTCTGACAAGATCTTGGCTTTCTCAGTTCAAAACAAATTCAAAAGTACACACTCATAATACAACAGGTAAAGCAGATCTACATATTATAAACCATAATACAACCTTCTTTACATATAGCTTTGAACATAACACAGTATTATTACACAACAAACTGCCAGATAACATTAAAATTATAAATTGGAATAAAGGTACAAACTGGCTCTAAAAGCATTTTAATGGAAGGTTGTCTTTATTCAGTAGAAGAATATTTAAATCAAAGTTTCTCTTGACAATACTTCCAAAAATGTTGTCTTTTGTAAATGATTAATGCAGTACTTTTTAAGTATTTGGTTTAGTTTTTCAAGTTTTGACGATGCCTATATCTTGTAATAGATTTAAATGGTGAATAAATTATGATATGATGATATGACATTCTGGATCCAACTGCAAAATCAACAGCAGGTGATGCCTTAGGAGGGTCAACTTGCTCACGTATGCCACTCTTCTTTGCTACAGAGACCCTATTAAACCCACCTAATGCAGAAGAGGCACCCCAATATTGATAGCCTGAAGTGCTCCTTGGTGAAGGCAGTGTCAGATTACACTATGTAGGCTGTGCATAAATTAGTGACCACAAAGACTTATGGGCTATGTGAAGTCCAAAGGTGACTATTTTGAAAAATGATTGGTGCTTTGCAGAAATAGCTGGCGTTCAGTTTCGTAACAGCATGTATGTCAAGACCATTACCATTAAGATTTTGCTTCCTTTGCTACCCTACTCATGTAGGATTTGAACAACTCCTATCTAGTTCTCATTTTTGGCAATCTTTCATCCCAAATCACAAAATTTATAAAACCTCCTATTTGAAACAAATTCCCTAAAAACACTATTATCATGTTCATATTTTCAGTGTCCCTCCATAAATCTATGATGACCTTCACTCCATAGATACAAGGTTGGTTTGATACCTACATAACTTAATTTGGTATTAAGATATCAGATACAATCCCGAAGTGTACTTCATATTATAGTCCCCTCAAAAATCAATGCACTTGCCTGGCAGCACGAGTCCCTTGTGGATATGGATTTCTCAGAGAGTCTTAAAATAGCCATTTATTTCATGTATAACTGTAATTTGTGCCCAGCCAAGAGAATCTTGAGTTTAAGGAACAGAGGGAAGGAATATATGGTGAAAACATAGGCTGTAGAAGCATTTCATGTCTAGTTCTGACATTCTCATGGAGAATGTCTTCATTTTGACTATTTTTGGATTATTTTTTTCTGCAATTGCTGTCTTGTGCTCTCCAAAAGAGTTGTGTACCATTCTCTGGTTTTAAACAATCTATAGAATTACTTTTGCCTCTCAAAAAACCAAATCCACCACCTTTCCACTGGATTGCAGACATTTCACTTTTTTGGGCGTCAGATTGCCTCAGGAAGTCAACCTTTCGGGCTACTGTTTTATTTTTGCTGCATAATAATTCGTATTTCATTCACCATTACAAAATGTTATAAACATTTATTGGATTCTTCCCGAAAAATTTTGCAGACAGTTGTCCACTGTTCAAGGCAAGTTTTGCTTTGGAGCAAAGCAAATACAGCACCCATCTTGTGCACAGTTGTTTTTGTGTGTAATCAACTATATGAAAATGATTTCATTTGCCTACTTGCCAAACCATCATCATTCACTTTAACGATTTCTAGATCCAGGACATGGTTTATCTTCAATCTGCCATGCTTGAACTCATTATCCAATATTATTAAACATATCTAAATACAAGACAGTGTTTTTTTTTCAAAATGTTAATGTTCAGAACTGGGGGGTCATCTTGCATTTGCAATAATTTTTTTCCAAATACCATACGGGGAAAAAGTAAGTTTCAAACTTCGTGGGTACAGCAGTGGCGAAGCCTGGGGGAAATGATATAGATTACTGCCAAGGTTGTGACATATGTGGCAGATTTTGGGCGCTTCATTTTATGCCAAAAATTAGCTGTTAAGGAGCCTATGAGCATTCTTATTGGAGAAAAAATTACTCTCCGAGATTAAAATAAAACTTTACATTACAGGACTTCCTTTCACATTGGTGGTTGCAGTAATGTTGTATTGGAAGTCAACAGTCAAGCAGAAAAAGAGGTTAGCTGCGCATCTCCCCTCCTTGGGCTGCACATATCTGCAATGTGAATTTACGCACAAATTCGAACTAGATAAAATGTTTTACAATATGTTATATTAAGTATGTTGTCATAAAAAAAAAATAGCATCCAAAAATAATCATTGTTACAGCTAGGCTGCCACCACTGCCATCATCACGTTTTATCAATGCATATACTGTACATTTCGTTCTCCCTTCTCCATCTCTCCTGCTGGCAATGTGAATTTCTGTGCAAATTCAAATTAGGTTAAAACATTTACGTGTTATGTTAAGTATGTTGTATAAACACAAAACCATATCCATTACTGTTGTTACAGTTACACTACTGCCACCGCCATGTTGTACCATCCCACCCATACTGTACATTTCCATACTCCCCTCTCCGGCAACTGCTCAAAGTGTAAATTTCCACACAAATTCAAATTAAGTACAACAAATAAATAAATAAGGGACTTAATCAGCTTAAGTGGCCATCAGTTTGTTTATTTTATTTAAAAATTCTTTTTATATACCTATGTCTTTTAAACATGTCTTATGTAGATGATAAGCTAAAGTCCAAAATTAAGTTCTGAAAAATGGGGGTTATCTTGTAATCGGATAAAACAGTATGTTAAGTCAAATGATTTTGGAGGGAGAGCATGGGCAATATTCTCTGAATTTTATCTTTTTCCTGTTTCCTCCTCCAACATAAGAACTGAAATACAACCAAGATTCCACTCTTGTCCATCTTTCATTGTCATTCATAAGGTTTTGACTAAACAACTGACAAACAAAGACATAACATCAGAATGATCTGTAACTACAATATTGATGTACAAAAAGTTATATTTGTGACCACATATACAGATATTTCGGTTCTCTGCTAGTATGCAAACAAAGTTATGTAGAGGAGTCAAATGAAAACCTTACAAATGTAATAAAAAATGAATCTTTATGCCATGTTAGCAGTAATGCTTTAAAGAACGCCCAAAAGGTAACAGCACATTGCAAACAAGCAAAACACTGCCACAATACCAGTGAAAAACAATGCACTGTCATATATTTTCTGAGCAGTGAAGTTACAAAATCCATTAAAATCCCTTGGCAAAAGAAAGTCCAATATGGTAAAGCATTGATTGTGTTTGGAGGAATTTAGTAACAGTGACGGTCAAGTTAATACCACATACGGTAATCCGTGTTTAATCTGCATCAAGTGTACGAGTGGAGTAAAAAGCTTAGGAATGGCATGACTACTACTTCTAACTTCAGATGCTCCCTGCCCAAGTAAGACACACCACATTCCACATACAGTCTATGGCAGTAATTGAAGCCCTTGTAATGGAAAACTGCATTGCATGTGATGGGATGAAATAGCCACAAATCTGAATATTAATCATGGCTTAGCATACCACATTATTAATCACATGCTTCAGTTCTGCAAAGCATCTACAAGATGGGTGATACCAGATCTGAGAGAGCAATGTGTTGACCCCTATGAATAACACTAGTCAACAAAATTTTAAATGTTTTTTCTATATGAAACAAAATTAAGGGAATCTTATGTAATTTGACCTAAATCAGAAAATGATGGTAAAAAAATTCTTAGTTCTTGTTTAGAAGATACAGGCAATACAACTTTCAATATTGTTCCTGCAAGAAAATATAAATAGCCTTTAATCACATACCTTATAAGTCAGATCTTTTGGCTTGACTACTATATTTGAACTCAGGAGCATCTCTTATTACAGACCAGTAATAGTCAGGTGGAAAAAGATGTACTTCATTTTCCCTGATAACAACATTCAAGAGTAGCAATATTCTGATGAAAATGTTCACCATGCTCATCACTAACAGCGCCAAGATTTTCAGGAAAGAAGTCTAGGTGTGAGTGCATCTTCAGAGACATGTTGCACCCCATTCTGTTATAAGCCATTAACATATCATCCACTACTTTTTTATAATTAGGCACTCTTTTGTTACCAAGGAAGTTAAGCACAACTGAGGAAAATGCTTTACATGCAGCTCCCTCCTTGCCAGTTAGAAGTCCATGAAAATGTTCATTGGCAATTAACTTTTTTATTTGGGGACCTATGAATAGTCCCACTTTGATTTTGGACTCACTTAAACATGGAAATTTATGGAAAAGGTACCTAAAGGCTTCTCCATTTTGATTCATACCTTTTACAAAGATTTTCATTAGCCCCAGTTTAATGTGCAATGCAGCTAATATTATTTTTCTCTCATCAACCAATGGTCTGCAAACAACATTTTTGGTACCTGGTTCTAAGTTTTGTCTGAGAGGCCATTTCTTTGTTGCATAGTGTTTATGCTTTGCATGACTATCCCACTCACATAAAAAGCAGCAGTATTTTGTATAACCCTGCTGGAGACCTAATATGATTGCCACCACTTTCAAATCTGCACATACGCACCACTTGTACTCATCAAAATGTATACAGTTGATTAGTAGTTTCATATTATCATGTCTCTTTCATATGAACTGCATCACCAATAGGAATACTTGGTAATTTATTGCCATTGTGGAGTAAAACAACTTTAAGGCTGAGTTTAGAGGAGTCTATAAAAAGGCGCCACTCTTCTGGATTATGGTGCATGTTCATGGCGACCATCAACCCATCCACATCATTATAAAATACATTTTCTTGCTTAGAAAAAAATAATTGTAGTGAATGCTGACAAAATCAAAAACTTATTATTTTCACATTTTCTTCAAGTACATTCCATTCCCTAAGACGTGATGCCAACAACTTCGCCTTGTTCTTAGGGAGACCTAAGTCTTTCACAAGGTCATTTAGTTGAGTTTGAGTCACTTAATGAGTTTCAGAACATAGTGTATCAGGCACAAAGTCTGTATCTTGAGATTGACAGTACTGTTTTTCCAGAGGAGGGTGACGGCGTGTTGTCAGAATCCAGGGTGTATGAGGCTGGAGGAACAGGTATTGGTAAGTCATGGCTATGTGGCACACGGCGGATGGCTGAGGGGATATTTGGGCAATGTACAGTGTGTTTCTTTTTACTATTCATACCAATAATGGAAGGAACCATACAGAAGTAGCAGTCATTTACATGATTGCTTTGCTCCCTCCAGATCATTGGTATAGTGAAATTCATAGATCACCCTTTTTCCATTTAGTCATTCATGTAGATTTGTGACAACAAATATGAAGTGCAAACAGTTTGTCCTGATCACCTACTTTGCAGCCAAAATAAAGATTGTATGCCTTTTTCACCATGGGAGTTAACGGTCCCTTTTGTGATTTAAAACTTCCCTGCAATACAGCAAAAGTTATTTGGGTTATTAACACACTTATGCAGCATTTTGCAACTTTCTCGAAATGTTTGTTATTCTGAAGGCACTGAAACGCTGTTTCACGCACTCACAAACTAAGCACTGAACTCAATTGCTACAGGAATGGCAAGCTGAGGGTTGGACTCTACCTGCTAGTTGTAAATCAACCCTCACACTTCCATTACAGGCTGTTTTAAAAATATATAATTGAACTAATTTCTACTAGTAAATCGAAATCTAATGCAACAGCCTGAACTGTGTATTGTAGAAATGAGAACCAATCTACACAGTCTTACCATAAATACTGTCACAACTTTTGAGAGTAGTTGTACCTCCTGCCTCTGCCTGCCTGCACATTCCTTTGTTGTGCTATTCAGCACTGATTCATTGAGAATTCAAGTGCAGAACAAGGTTGTTTGTTTTAGTTGCCACAATGGAATGAGGCGCTTACAAAAATCGTGTAGCGTAGTAGCCTTGCACAAGGTAGGCAAATCCCCAGGTGAGATCTTCAAAATTCTCCAGAAGTTGAAAATAAGCAAGAGGTTTGTGTACTGCGCTGTCCAGCGCTTCCTTGAGACTGGAACTGTGAAAGACTACCATAGGCAAGGAAGACCACACACTGTGTGTACTCCAGAGTTGGTGAAAGCAGTGGCAGCTCGCATCCGAAGAAATCCCGTACGGAGACAATCAGTGATAGCTCAGGAACTGAAAATTTCTAAAATGTCTATGTTCCGCACATTGCACAGTAACCTGGGTCTGTGCACCTATAAACGGCGGAAGGGGCAGCTCCTCACAAGTGAGCTGAAGCACCAGAGGCTTCTTAAATCAAAACAGTTATTGCAGTGTTACGCAGCAAATGGTCACAGAAGAATCCTTTTCACTGACGAAAAAATGTTCTGTGTTGAGGAGGCTTTCAATGCCCAAAATGACCGAGTATATGCCAGATCATCTAAAGAAGCTGCTGAAAAGGCTCCTAGGGTCCATAGGGGCCATCATTCTGCATCTGTCATGGTTTGGTGGGGTGTGAGCTACGAAGGAACCAGGGAGCTCCACTTCTGCGAAAAAGGTGTGAAAACATCGGCCAAAGTGTACCAGGAGACAGTGCTGGAGAGAGTGGTCAAGCCTCTCAGCAACACAATCTTCCATGGGCAAAACTGGAGCTTCCAACAAGATTCAGCCCCAGTGCATAAGGCAAGGACAACTCAAGAGTGGCTCAGGGCTAATGTTCGACCTCAAATTGGCCTTCTGCAAGACCAGACCTGAACCCTCTGGACTACAAATTGTGGTCTAAGCTTCAAGAAATGGCTTGCAAGAAGAGACATCTTACTATTGAAAGTTTGAAGCGTTCTCTTAGGAAGACAGCAGCAGATTTCCCACTGGAAACGTTGCATAATTCAATAGATGAGTGGCCACAAAAACTTAAGGCCTGTGTGCATGCCAGAGGTGGTCATTTTGAATAATTATTTGTGAGTTTGATTCTTAAAACATACTTGTAACTAATATTATCAGTATATTAAAACATCTCAAACCACATTGTGTAAATTGATTGAAAACTTTGTGACAGTATTTATGGTAAGACTATGTACAAAAATGAAGGGCATTTTCGTGTTTAGCAGCCCAAAATTAGTAAGTTATGACTAATTTTATCTTATATAGATTTTGGCTGTTGACCAGTGTAATTTTACAATGCTAAAGCAGAAGGTGATGGCTTCCTTGTGAGAATAATTATAGGTGAGAAAACCTGAGAGCACTACCACTAACCTGAAATAAATAGAGAAAGCAAAAAATGGCACATTTTCTCACCATCAGATCTTGACCTGAGTGATTACCACATGTTTGGATCACTCAAAGAGGTGATGAGGGAAAGAAATTTTATTCCAATGAACAGTTGCGCCATGTGGTGCACCAAGCAACTGTGCACAAAACCAAATTACTTCCTAACCCCCCCCCCAGAGAAATACATGCACTTCCTATATGCTGGAGAGTCTGTGTTGAATGCCATGGAGAATTTGTTGAAAAATGATGCACTTGAGTTTCACTTCTATCAGTAAATTAAATTTTTAAAAAATGTTTAATGTTCTCATTTGAGTCCCCCTCACACATAACAAACCACCCTTCTATACCCCTTGCTCCAAAACAAGCTCTACAGGAGAATTGACTACTCCTAAAGCAATATTGCATGAATTGTTCATTTATCTCACTTCCTTATTTGCTCCATTAAGTTAAGCATCTTAAGTGGATTTTCTTTTCTTCATACAAGCAGTTCACTGAGCTTGCCATGACATATGCTAACACTCTTACAATCTCAAAGTTTGGTACCTACACTGTGCAAATTGATTCTTTTAGCAACTAAGCTTTTAATTCATACTCAATACAGTGGCCCATTAAAGTGAACAATTTAAAATGACTGGGCATTTTTTTTTTTTTTTTTTTTTTTTTTTTTTTTTTTTTTTTTTTTTTTTTTTTTTTTTGCCTTTCACATACTGCACTTTTTTTCTTTTTTTTTTTTTTTTGCACAAAAGTCTCATCCTGTATATTTGTTGACTCTTGTATGTCATGATGCAGTACTGATTTGTATTCAATGGGCTTCTGGTGGAGTTTTTAAACTTTAGAAATATGTTTTCTACAGTCTATATGCATTTACTCATCAAACATATCTCGTATTTCCTTATTCATCTCTCTTGTGTTCAGCTTCATTTGTCTTATTATACTATTTTGATACTCTTTTGCAATTTGACAATGTCCACCTCAGAAGTATGTATGCTGACACTTAACTTGTTAATGTGTTTGATTTAGTTACTTGCAGGTGGAATAGGAGGAGGAGGAGGAGGAGGAGGAGGAGGAGGAGGAGGAGGAGGAGGATGTGCTTTGCATGGTCCGCATAAAAGGAAAATTGGATCATCACTGAAGTGTATGAAAAAATCTGTATTTTTAACTCAAGGTTGGAAAAAGCAATGATAGAAAAGTGAAGGGAAAATGGAAAATAATGTAGCTTTGATTCTTTAGCATATAGGTGGTGAGATACTGATGGAAACCCAGGAGCTGAAACCAATCAAATAATGCAGATGCTACAAAGTACTGTGGACAAGGTCCAAGAATTAAGGAAGGAGAAAGGAACAGGAATCAAAGAAGAATAATGCACTGAACTAAAAGAAATGACTTATAGAATGACATATCTACAAAAATCAGAGGAAAACAACAGCAAAGAAACACCTACTTCTTAGGTGAAAGGAGAGACAACAAAGTGCATGGGAACATGTAGTGGAAGGTCTAATGAATAAATTTGCATTTTGTATGGCTAGTTGGGAAATTGTAATCCTCTAGAAGTGAAAGAGGAATAAACCCAAGACATATAATGTAAAGTTTGCAACTGCAGACTTCATGAAGAAGATTCTGAAAAACTTAAATAAATTAAAGGGCACTAGAATGTATACAGAGGTGAGGGAAAAAGAGAAACAAATCAAATCCAAAGGCAAAAGAAGAGGTCAAGAAAGCCTTTCTTAGAAGCTTGATATTTTGGATGAATGATCAGACAAACAAGATTGGTCAGCTCAATGTCACAAGAGAACAAGTAGTAAATGAAAGCTGAAGACCTGATTCCACCAGGATTGGTAGTAGGTATTCCGCTGATACAATGGAAGAGAGAGGGAGGAAAGGGATCATCAGGAGATATAATGCATGGAGCTGTTGCATCAAGAAGTGTGGAAGTGCAGATATCATCAATGAAGACGACAACCCCATCTCTACAGCTGTACAAAGCAGTGGAAACCTGAGCACAGCAGTTGCCAAACTTATATGTTGGTAAATTTTGAATAGTTAAGTCATCTGGAGAGAGGGTGGAAACAGAATTACAGGAAGGAATGGGGTGTGTAATCATAGATCCACTAGAAGAAAAGCAAGATCCTATTTAAAATCAAGATTGGAAAAATTTAGTTAAAAAAATGAGTTCTGAACGTGGAAAATGCCTGCTAATAGTTTTTGAATATTGAAGGTTTAATTGAAAAATTAAGTAATAAGGAAATGTAAGATGTGCTATAATTAGAAGACATCGTGGTTGTCACTGAGACCTGAATGACTACAAACAATGATAAAAATGGATGGGTATACATTTCAGAAAATGTGACAGAAAATTAAAGGAAGAGGTGAAGTATCAGGTGAAACTATAAGTGCTTCAATAACAAGTGATAGGGGTCTAATCAAAAAGAAAAGTTTACATGGTGACACAGTATGCCTGAAAATTAGTAAGATGAAAGTCATTGATAATAATAAGCTTTGTCTGGTAATGATATACAGGTTGTCCCAGAATTCGACTGCACAAACTGGCAGGGATTGTAGAAGGTTAAAACAAACAAACAAAAACAGTTTGAGATAGGGAACCTATGAGCTATGGGTTCTAAATTCTTTGCTACAGCATAAAATGTATCAAGGGTAGAATAGTGACATTATTTAATGCTAAGGTTAGCCTGTGGGTATCCACTTAAACTATCGAGGGAGTTGAGGGTTCAAGCCTCCATAGACACATTTATTTTTATGTTGTCTCATTTTTTTTTTTTTTTTTTAGTTTAAAGTGAGCCATTCATATTTTACTGCATTATGCAATATGATTTATTCATACTGACAAATAAAATAAATGTAATAAATATATGATGTGTAATAAATAAAAGATGCTATGTTACTCGTAGATGCAATGGAGAAAAGGGTACACTTCTCCATACCCCTTGATGGTGTTACAAAAATAGTGTATCACACATTGACGTGTTATGTACATTATAATTGTAGGCACAGTTTACAAGTAACAAAACAATATTGTCACTATCAAATGAACTTCAAATGAAATGGAAATGAATAACTATCTCTGTAGTAAAACAAGTACCAACATAAAACAAATTCAGAAGTATGTACTACTCAGAAAAGAAAATTCTACTTTTCATCTCTGCATGAACAGCAAACAGAAAGAGACTTCGAGAAATAATACTATATCCAAAGCACAAAATACAACAGGTCACCAGAAGAACTTTTTGGTGTGACAACCTGCAACATCCCTGCAGAATTGCACCTGCGAAGAAAAGAACCTCGTACCCTGTCAAAAATTTGAGGATTGTTGTGAACCTCACCACAAGCAGCTAAAGTTTGTGTCAGTAATTGTTAATTTGATTCAATGCTCTAATGGTGTATTCTTTGAGACAAACAAAAAAATTAAAAAATCTCAAAATGGAAACCAGAGAGCAGTGTGATCTTTCTATCATGGGCCTTGATGACCAGCGCTATACCAACTCACCCACCAGTATGTTTTGGCGGAGAGCTCTAACTAACTACATATGATCTGAAATCTGCCAAACTGCTAACAGTGCCATGCACACCCTGAAAGAACTGGTAATTTTGCCAATTTGCAAGTCCAATAATTTTAAATATTGTATTGATTGTGCACCATTACTGCATTGCTTCGACTACTGTCATACAGATGAGGCATTCTGAATGAAAATAGGATTCACACATCCATATTCTTTTAATTTTTGGCCATTGATGTGCGAACCAGAAAACATGCTATAACTTTCACATTTGGCAAAAGGGACAATAGGTTCCCCCTATCTCAAACTGGACCCCTCTAAATCCTGCCAATTTGTGCGGTCAAATCCTGTGACAACCTGTATAATCCACCAAGGTCATCAGGATTTTATGATGGGAAGTTTCAAATTTTGGAACAAAACAAGGTTGTACTACAGGAATACATAGCTCACTATTATAAGTGACTTTAATGCCAGGATGTGACAAGAATAGATTTAATTATATGGCAAGAAAGAAAATATGGTTAATGGAACAAAGAGAGGCAGCAAATATAATACAATGGAGTGGATAAAATTCTTAAGAAAATAATTTGATTATCCATGTTGATCAAAGAGGATTAGATTGCCTAGGCGAATTACATTTATTAAAATGACTGGACAAAATGTTTGATTTTATAGTGTGTTCAAAAGAAGTCAATAATAAACTACAGCTATAACGTTGCACATGGTAACAGAAGCAATATGTTTCTTTGCTAATTGTTATTTTAACTATAGATAAAGAGAAAGAGGATAGTTCTAATGAATCAGGAATATTCATAGTTACAAAAGAGAGATAGTGAAAGGGAGCCAGATTTGTAAGTCAAAAGTTGCACAGAAATTTACAACATTGGAAAATACAGAAAATGTACAGTTTTTGTAACCTACAAATAAAATTCTGTTGGTTCTTCACAATTGAATGCATGAACCTGGGATATTTCATGACCTTGCAAATCTTTGATGAGTTAATCACAAAATGGAATAGGACAAATGAAGTGAATACCTCAGTCAAAAAGGATATAACCCACATTTTTTGTCAAAGGTATGTTTCTATGCAGCAAGGTGGCAAAAGCATTGATGAATGTATGTATGAAGTATAAGTTGGCTAACCTGATATTTTTCAGCTATCTTTTGCAGTTATGCTGTCTGGGAGCATAAAAGTTGTAATGTTTCACTGTCAAGGCAGACACACGAAGCGCGAAAGTTAGTCTAAAGCTTTGTGATGACAGGAATAAAGGTAAAAAGCGAAAAGTTCATATGTCAAAGTGGAAGAAGAATGAAACGAAACACAAAAGGAATTCTGGACAACCATATATAGCTCATGGAAATAAATTTAGACCACCAAAAATACCAAGTGAAGAGGTGGGTGCTATAAGTTTTTGCTACACCACATATGAATCTTACGTTATGATGAGACAATTGACATTTTCAACACAAAGTTAACGTAGTAAAGGACACTATTACAATAATGCTTAACTGTATTACAGTACATATTGTAACTTATTATTTCAGAAGGCATCCTGCAATTGCTCCAATCAATGCAAGAATTTAAGTAATATTTTGAAATATTTTACCAGATGGATTATAACCCCTTCACCTTGCTGAATGTAAGGAGCCTATAAATAACAGGAGAAGAGTACTGTTGAGATAGTTTCAAGAAGACACTGTACTTGGAAGCATTGTGTAAAGGTACAAAACAAAATACAAGTATGTCAACAAACTTTATGTAGAGTTTATAAAATCACTCCAAGATGTATACAAAAGTTAAGATAAAAATGGAAAAGCTCTTTATGATAGCACAGGAAAGCGTGAAAACTGAAATATAAAGACTAAAGATGATGTTACAGATGCAATAAAGAAATACATTGAGCAACTGAAGTAAGAGAGCCACTATTCAAGACACAATAATCCAAAATTGTGTTTCAGCCCAGATCTAAACATTAGCAAACTACATGCTTTCAAAAAAGAATACCCAGATTGAAATGTAGTGAATAAGCTTACAGGACATCTTTAGAAACAAGTTTAATTTGTGTTTTGGTTTGCCATGATTAGATTTGTGCGCCTTTTGTGACAAACTGTACATTAAATTATATACCTGTGAAACCGATAAAGAAGGAGACAAGATTCTGAGGGAGAGTACACTGCATCATAGAAAGTCCAAGCAGGATACAAACAATTGCAAGAAGATACAGAAAAAGCTGAGAGGAACTCAAATTACATCGCTCCGACATGCTACAAGTACTCTACTGCCTCACCCTTTGTCATTCAGCTGTTTATTATCAGAGGCAGTTATCAACATATAACCAGACAGTAGACAATCTTGGCAATAACACTGCTTGCATGTTTGTTTGGCCAGAAACAATAGCTAAAAGAGGTTTAAGAGAGGTAACTTCATGTTTATTAAAATACATAACAAGTACTTATAAGCCCTTACAGTGTGGTGAAGAAAAAACACTAATTGAGTGGTCAGACATATGTAGAAAGCAAAGTAACAACTGGATGACCATAGAACTCTTATCAATATCTTATAAGCCTTATGTATTTCTCCACTGTTGAATACAACTTCCTTGTCACAGGGAACAATTTCTTGCCCTGAGATAGGGAGTTTGCTCTTATTAAAAGAAATAAGAAAAACTATGTGGTTTATGGAGCTTTTGAATGGATTCAAGCAATTGCAAAATCTTGATGAAGAAATTCTTTTCTTGTCCATTACATGAGCCAAGATGACTTTGTAGATATTACTGCTATTGAACCAGGACTCTGCACACCAGTTTTGTTCAAACTCACAAGATTATATATGGTTTAATATAGGATCAGATTCACCTACTGTTACACAGTGTCAAAAAACTCAATATTCTACAGCCATGGTATTCTGAAAATATTGCCAAACTGTCTTAAGGAAGAAGCATCAGTTATTGTAAGAGTAGACAATCTGCCACATCTCTATGACAAGGAAGTGTGCATATCTGTGGAAAAGAAGCAAGACTTAATGGCCATGAGTGTGTATATTCCTGCAAATTACAATTATATGAAAGCTTGAAAACTGACTAGTGATTTTTGTATGGGTGTTCATGTAGAACAAGAACTACGATGTTATCATCTTTATGTTTCAAATAAGGGTAACTGCATCAGTATTTGTTTATTTTTATATTATTTGTACCTTTTTCTAATGTTATGAAAGATACTGCTAATATTGTTAAAAAGTTGTAAACAACAATGGAAGTAACTGTTGCAACCTTTTTGCATGGAAACGTTAGTATTTCGTTTAGTTGCTGAAAGTTCAGCAATATCCCTGCATTGTTACAGAGGCATTATGTTTTCCAAAGAATAAAATATGGCCAAAAAGGTTTTTGTCTTTCCTGAAAATTTCAGTTTTGCTTGTTACAACCTTTTTGTCTGCATGTATTCAAACACTATGGTACTATGTTATAAAACATAAGCTTTAGCTTATGGTATATCTAATGAATAGAAAAAACAGTCCAAATAAATGCTTCCTGTCAAAAGCATAATTTAGATTAGAGAAATATTAAACTCTATTAATGTATTTATTTTGCACATGCACTCAAGATGTTTGGGTCAAAAAAGACCTATGTTTTTTCTGTTCCTCATAGGTATGCTTTTATTCATGTGTGTATTCAAATCATAAATAAAGTTATACAATTATATAATTACAACAGTGTAATGCATTAATAATTCAAACTGCATAATAGAATAGTAGAGCACTACAGTAATCAAATATATAAATCATATAATATTTAACAGTGTTTATTTTGCAAATACCCTCCAGATACACTACGTGATCAAAAGCATCCGGACACCCCCCACAAACATACGTTTTTCATCTTAGGTGCATTTTGCTGCCACCTACTGCCTGGTATTCATTATCTGTGACCTCAGTAGTCATTAGACATCGTGAAACAGCAGAATGGAATGCTCCGTGGAATTAACGGACTTCGAACGTGGTCAGGTGAGTGGGTGTCACTTGCTTCAGAAGTCTATGAGATTTCCACTCAACTAAACATCCCTATGTCCACTGTTTCTGATGTGATAATGAAAAGCAAATGTGAAGGGACATGTACAGCACAAAAGCGTACAGGCCGACCTTGTCTGTTGACTGACAGAGACCGTCAACATTTGAAGAGGGTCATAAAGAGTAACAGACAGACATCTATCCAGACCATCACACAGGAATTCCAAACAGCATCAGGATCCACTCCAAGTACAATGACAGCTGGATTCCATGGTCGAGTAGCTGCTCATAAGTCACACATCATGCAGGAAAATGCCAAACAACGCCTTGCTTGGAGTAGGGAACGTCAACATTACACGATTGAACAGTGGCTGAACTTGTGTGGAGTGACAAATCATGGTACACAATGTGGCGATCAGATGGCAGGTTGTGGATATGGCGAATGCCCGGTAAACATCATCTGCAGCATGTGTAGTGCAAATAGTGAAATTTGGAGGTGGTGGAGGTGTTATGGTGTGGTTGTGTTTTTCCTGGAGGGGGCTTGCAACCCTTGTTGTTTTGCGTGGCACGATTACAGCACAGACCTACATTGATATTTTAAGCACCTTCTTGCTTCCCATTGTTGAAGAGCAATTCGGGGATGGCAATTGCACCTTTCAACATGATCGAGCACCTGTTCATACTGCATGGGCTATGGTGGAGTGGTTACACGATAATAACATCCCTGTAATGGACTAACCTGCACAGAGTCCTGACTTGAATCCTTCAGAACACCTTTGGGATGTTTTGGAATGCTGACTTCGTGCCAGGCCTCACCAACCTACATCAATATCTCTCCTCAGTTCTGAACTCCATGAAGAATGGGCTACCATTCGCCAAGAAACCTTCCAGCACCTGATTGAAAGTATGCCCTCGAGAGTGAACGCTGTCATCAAGGCTAAGGGTAGGCTAGCACCATATTGACTTCCAGCATTACCGATGAAGGGCACCACAAACTTGTAGATCATTTTCAGCCAGGTGTCCGAATACTTTTGATCACACAGTGTATATTACACTCAAGTAAAAAGACCCAATCCCCCCCACTATAAGTATACTTTCATCAATGTGTACTGAAATTATGAAGTTATAATTTAGATTATAATAATATTAAAAATTCAAAAGGCATAATAGAATAGTACACAATAGAATAAACATGCAGGTTCTAAAGACACCCGAATATCTAAAGAAATGTTTTTCTGTGAATACCAAACTAATGCTCAATTTTCTTTTTCTTTCTGTCAGACTACCTTAATATATATAAGTCTATGTGGGTGGGTGGGCGGACAGACAGACAGACAGACAGACAGACAGACAGACCGACAGACAGACAGACAGACAGCCAGGCAGGCAGGAAGGTATGTCTTTTATAGGCTTCTACTCTGTTCACTGTTGCACAGATTTTGACCAAACTTGGCACAGATGACCTTTGATACAAGGTGAATATTACTGTTTAGCTTAGAATTTGAAAATCTGTCCCATTTATTTCATTTAATGCCTACAAAAGCTCACAAGACTATATATGCCATTTTCAGTGATTGCCATAATAGCTGGAACATGCCAATATAAGAAATTAATTACTTATTAAGCTTTCTCGAACAAAGTTACAGCGAGTTTACATTTTATTAGTTTATCTAATACCTAAAATTAATCATTGAGTTATAAAACAGTCAAATAATTACAACAGCTATTATGTTTAGACAAAAGCAAAGGCAATATAATTGCATGGTTGATTGATTAACAAAATTTTGAACTGCATTATATTAAACTGTAATAACAGCACTACTTCTTTACCATTATCTTATTTATCTTCATATGATTATTTACTGTATATTGATATAAAATAACACAAAAGAATTCAGTATAATGGTATTGGTTACAAAAGATCTGCGGCGCTCAAATGTTACCAACTACCAAATAAGTCAGTATTGGCTGACCCTGTAGCTCAGTTGTTATAACACTTGCATCCTATATTACGGGTCCTGGGTTCAATTCCCAATTGGAGGGTGGGAATTTTTCTCTAGCCAAGAATATTCCCAATCCTTCCCAGGGTCTGGAAGTATGAATGGGAGCGTGAATGCGTGTGTGATCTAATGTAAACCATACAGAGCATACTTGTTCCAAAGGTGAATGCCGCGATAGGATCATAGTTAAAGGCAACACATGAATATGGGGGGAGGGGCAAGTTGGTTAACATCCTGTGAGCATATTTCAATATTCAGACATACACCATTTAATAAAGTTTAGTTTCTCAATTTTTATAACCAGTGGATTTCTTTCCCTGTGGGAAATTTGTGATGATTTATAAGCAGAAAAATAAACCTGATGATATAAATCTGATGTGTTCCATTCTTATAACTTTCTCTAGCTGTTCCATATACAAACTAATCTTTAAAAAAGATTATTCTTTTATCTACACCATGCTATTGAGATGAACATTAGCAGCAGAATTGTTCTTTTTACTTGCTTCCTTATAAGCAGAAGGGAAATAAGCAAATACATTAGGCTAAAGTAACAGTAAAATATTTTAAAAGATGGTCGCTATGTGAAACAATTGAGGCTTGGTTCCCTTTGCATGACCACAATTAAGAAAAGTTGGGTAGTCTCTTTCGGTTTAACCGTAATGCAAAATTCTACAAAGTTCATCCAGAATAGAGAGGTCTTCAGAGGCTATTCCCAAAAAATTCAAAATACACATTTTATGATGTAAATATCTTTAATATACAACATTTTAATCAAAATCACTCGAGCCATTTTTGAAAAAAACAAAATTTTCAAAAATGTTTCCAAGTAAAGGGAAATTTGTGGTAGGGGGGATTTTCCTGAAAATCTTCTCGTAACATCCTTGGAAGATATTAAACATAAATACTAAGTTTGGTATTTAACAGTCTTTTCATTTTTGACACAACACACGCATATGTGCATACCCCCAACCCCACCCCCACACACATACACAGAGGGACCTTATTCTAAAATGCTGTTTTTGGACTCAGGGAACCTTAGAACATTTATTTCTGATGAAATCTTGAAATGGAATTTTTGGGTAGAGTGCAATACATTCTCTAACTACTATGTACATTGTATGCACATACACTGGATAATGTAATAAAAACTATAAAGTGACATGAATATCAGCAATAGCATAAACCAAACAACATAACACTTGTTTTTCCTCTTCTCTTTTATATGTTTATTTTGTTAGTTTTTTTTTTTATTTCTTTCTTGTGTTTTCTTAGAAGTTTTATGTATGTTAGTTACTGAGAATAAACAAGCATACATTGATGTTACTTAAACTGGTATTACTTCCCAACTGAGATTTTCTCTGTAAATAGCGACAAGTTACCACAAATGTGAAAATGCGAAAGTTACAGTTGGATTCACAAGAAATCATTACAAATGTGATATTTGTGGTTGTTCAACCATGCTTTTGCATATTGTTTTCTCAGTTACTTTTCATTCGCTATAGTGTCCTGAGGGTTTTAGTTATTTGTTTAGGTAAGTTCTTGATTAATTTTTAAACACATCCAAAGAAACACATGGCTATTGAACAAGCAACCTAAGGCTATATGTGGAAAAGATAAACCATAAAACCATGGGCAAGGTCAGTTATTTTAGCTAATATTTCAACGAGAGACAAAGTTAGAAGGGAATTTATTTAAACCAAATATTTTCAAAATAACAGACCGTCAAGTATTCTTGTGGACCAAAATAGATCTAAACATCCTACAAAGAATAAACAAGGCTTCCCAAAGGGCAAAATTTCATGTCCATTGCTTTTTTTGGCTTGTATCAACAACCTTGGGTCAAAATAGACCTGAGCATCTTATAAAGGTTAAGCAAGGCATCCCAAAGGGTGTTTATTACTTTTTTGTTTGTATCAACCTCGCATTGATGGTATGAAATATTGCAAACAGGATTCTTTTTGCTGATGACAACAATAGAGTGGAATCTATAAAAAATCTTGATAATCATTCTTCAAAGTTGAGTTTTATTTAATCACTTTAAGCAATTGGTTTATAAATAATAAACTCTCTTAATATTAACAAAAGTTAGAAAATTATCACATTCAGTTCCATAATAAACAATAATCCTATATTAGGTTTTAAGAAGTCCCATGTTGACATACACTTAAAATGGAAAATTCACTTTGAGAATACTATACCACACATGCACTTAGACAGTTGTGTCTGTAGTGCTCAAATTTTCTATGAAAATGATACACCATGCTTATATCTGCCTCATACTCTGGAGCAATTCTGTTGAAAGCAAATAAACCTTTATACCACAAAAGGAAGCTATTCAAATAATTGATGGTACAAACAACACAGCACCCTGTACAGCTCTGTTTTAGAAAATAACCATTCTAAAACTACCATATGAATATATACTCTTCATGTATTTTAAATTAGTAATCAAAAATACTTCACCAGAATTAAATTTGTATATGACAAACACCAGACAAACAATGACTCTGCACAGACCTAATACTAGCCTGACTTGTTACCAAAGAGATGTTTACTATCAATAAAATAAAACCATTTTATAGTCTCCAAAATAGACTGAAATTATTGTGATTTGGTGGTAAAAATAAGTCTGGGAAATAAACAATTCATTTAGGGTAGGGAGATGGGGAGCAAACCCAAGGTTAATGATAGTAAAGCTTCCAGCAATCAACTTTAAGCAATACATTAAATATCACAGGAACAAACATTTTTATTCAGCATTACTATGGCAGAAAAGAAAGAGAATTTAGAACCAATTTAATATGAAAGATGAAGTTGGCTAGAAATCAAGGAAAGAAAGCTTACAAAAGGGCAAAAGGGCACTCTCACTATGGATAGATGGTACCAGACAGGAAACTGGTCAGCAGATTTTGAAAGGAGAGACACACACATGTAGGAAACACCAGAGAGAAATACAACTAGCTTTGGAACTGGGGAGATAAGGGATTCAAATTGCCAAGACGACATAGGGAGAAGAGGAGGTAAACAAGTATCTACAATGCATGGAGTGAAGTCAGAAGAGGGGAGATAAGAGAGGTGATGTACAACTAAGGACAGCAGCGGGAAGAGGTGCTGGCATCAGCATCACCTTCAAAATGTTTCTCCATCACAACAGCTGAGGGAAGGCTAGCACTAGGAGCAGTGACAGGATGTTTGGTGCCAAGGCAACATTAGTAGTGAAGTGGCAGTATAGTGCAGGGGGAGGTTACATTAAATGGTGAAGAAAAAAGAATGATATGTAATTGAGCTAAGTTAAATCAATTCTGTTTTGAAAGAAAAGGTTCAGTATAGAACAAACCTTTGGTAGTGTATTCTGGAATGTCGAAGGTCTATTGGATAAGATGAGTAGTAGTGAAATTAAGCAGCTGATAAATGTTATGGACATATTTGCAGTAATGGATATTTGATTATGGAAAAGTGTAAAAATTGACATGGAGGGGTACAATTTTATGGTAAGTGGCAATAAGTAGTAGACAGAAAGGGAGATGATTAGGGGTTTATATAAAGGAGTGAAATTTTCAAGTTGAGGTGACAAAGGAGTTGTGTGATGCTAAATGCAATAGATAACAGACCTATAACGGAAAACAAGACAGCTTTAGGCATTGCATATAACCCACCTAGTCCATCTGAATTTTACGCTCCAAAATTATTTTGCAAATTATATAAAGATATGAATATATTATAAAATAAGCATCCAGATATAAATATTGTTATGGTAAGCGTTTTTAATGCTCGAATTGGATGTGAAGATCCTCAGATAAGGTTGGAGGAAAATAAAAATATGTCAGGAAAAGATAAAAAATAAAGTAGACATAAAATTATAAACAAAGAAGGCAGAAAGGTGCTGCAATTCTGTAAAGAAAATACCATGGATGTATGTAATAGGATAAAAGGAAAGGAAAAGATGGGTGAATTTACTTTTGTCAGTTACAATGGACAGAGTGTATTGAATTGTTTCCCTTATTTGCTAGATCTTGAGGATGCATTAATAGATTTTGAAATAGTACAGGGAGTTTTCACTAAATGTAGTTTTCCACTGAAAGCTACTCTTAAAATTAAGTGTGAGGAGGAAATCAACTTGTTAGAGGAGGAAATAATATAAAAGTACTTAAGTGTAGAAGGGAAGAGGAGCTTGGTTGCAGTGCCATTGTAGTAAATGCGGGCATTAAACACTATCCAAAAATAAAAAAGAAGAGCAGCTATATTTAGAAGGTTAAGTTTAATTATGGGTGAAAATATAAAAGATATAATACATGAAATATTACCAATGAAGAGATCATATGATGCAACTGAGAAAATAGCATAGGTAGTTAAAAAAGCAGGGTTTAGAATGAAACAATGAAAAGATGATTTGACAGATATGTATCAAGATTAACAGGAATGTGAAACAGGAATTAAGGAGGCAGAAGGTACACAATGATCAAAAAACAAGAAATTTATACTAATGAAATGGAGCTATAGATGTTTAATTGAAGTGAAAAGAAAGGAATGGGAGAAAGAACAATTTAACTTATTTGAAGCAGCCAGTAAAAATTACAACTGCAAAGTTTGAGAAATAATCAGAGAAATGCATAAAAGTGCTAAAAGAGAAAATGTTATTGCATCAGAAATATAGTATAATCATCTTAAAGGTCTACTACGTATGGGAACTAAGGCAGCAAGTTTGGCAAGAAACAAACAGATTAAAGAATAATAAAGCATTAAGATCTGATGGCATCCCATGTGAGTTTTGGAAAAAAATGGATAGAGGATATTGAAAATAATGAAATGTTGGTCAAGATGATGAATATTATATTTTGAGGGAGCTAATCTGCCATGTAGTTGGAAGGCAAGTATCTTGCACCAGGGAACTCTCTCCACACTGGACACAGGGGGCTTACAGCCGCGGCAACCACGTCAGCAGTCTGCCAACATCATCACTGGCACGTCCTTGAATGGTGTTAGCTAACAGTATATCACTTTAGAGCAGGCGGAGTGTACTGCAGTCATAGCTTGAAGATGGTGGTACTGCTGACAATGCATTCTATTGAAGAAAGTGTGTTTTTGTTACAATATATTCTTGCAAAGGAGGTAAGTTAACACAAAATGTGAAATGGAAATTTTATATGCATTTTCCTGATTCCATTATTCGAAATCACAATAATGTAGATTTGATAAAGAAATTCCATGAAACTAGGGTCGTTCATGATGCACCAAGAAGTGGCAGGTCTACAATTTTAATGGCATAAAAACTTGACAAAGTATTGGATACAATGTTGTGCAGTCCTACAAAATCAACACACAAATTAGCACAAGAGACTGGAGTGTCAAAATGGGCAACACAAAAGGCTGTAAGAAGCAAACTTAAATTTTATCCCCATAAAATTTCAGTGGTACATACATTAAAAGAAAGTGATTAAGAATAGAGACTTAGGTGCTGTGAATGGTTACAAAGATTTATAAATCAACATGAACTTGGTGTTTTAAATAAAACTTTCTTTAAGGATTAAGCATGGTTTCACCTATCCAGATTCATAAATCCTAAGAGTTCATTTTTTTTTTCTTTTAATTTTTTTTATAGCGTTTAATGCCCACTTTTACTGTAATGGCACTACAGGTGATGACACTGATGATACATGAAATGAAGATGAAGCACTCATGGAATACGATGGCAGGGGAACCAGAGAACCTGGAGAAAACCCACCCGTGCGCAGCTTTGTCAACCACAAATCCCACATGCAGTCACTTGGGATCGAACCCAGGCCACTTCATGGGTTTGGTCTTCAACTAATCTTTATGCAGTGAGGGAGAAAACATTGCACCCAGAGAAAATTGGAGCACACATAATAGGGCCAATCTTTTATGAGACATGTGTGAATTTGGACGTTTACTGTTCTAAGATTATTTTCCATTTTATGCTAGGCTGAATGAAAATGACATTGAGCACTGGTTTTTTCCAACAGGACAATGCTACGACACATATGTGAAACCAATCACTTGGACTTTTATAAAACTTTTGGTGAAGAAATTATCACTAAAGCACTTTGGCCACCATGATCTCCCAAAATTTATTTCCTCTGGGGTTTGCAGCAAAATCAGTGGTATACAGTACTAATCCGAGAACCATCAGTGAACTTATGATGAATATAATTATGTGCAGTCTATTATTCAAGAAACATTGGTGAAAGTGTGTGCAAATAAGTGAACTGTGCCTTCAAGAGTAAGGAAAATATTTCCAGCAGCTGTTGCGATTGTGGTCAGTACACAGTTTCACTTTGGTTATAAATAGCATTTTTAACAACTACATAACAGCCTAGTGAGTTACAGATGCTATCAACATAAATGCAGTTGCTATCACACTTACATCACTGTGTCCGGCGTAGAGAGAGTTCCCTGGTGCACTGTATTATTGTACCTATTTATAAAGGAAAAAGAAAGTCAGGGACCCAAGCAGTTACAGGGGCATCAGTCTTGTCAGTTTTAGGGAAGACTTATACAGGGATACTAGCAAGAAGACTAAAATGCTGGGCAAAGAAAGAAAATAAGCTATCAGTATTTCAGGCAGGTTTTAGAAAAGGAAAGACACCGTGGACAACATATTTGTTATTAAATCAATTGTAGGTAAATACTCAAGCATTAAGAGAGTTTGAGTAATGCATTTGTTGACCTAGAGTATGTATTTGACACTGCAGATGGAGAAGCATGCAACAATCATACCTACACCTTGTTATCTATGACTTTTTTTATTAATTTTCTTTTTAATATATCATTCATATTTGCTATGGCTATTTGGGTTCTTCAGTCGAGCAAGTGTCTCTTAACAGGGCATGAATAGTATAAGGAACTACTTTAGAGTTAACACATTTGTGACTTTTAGTTTGAGTATTTTATTTAAACTGTTATCAAGAATATTCACAATTTACATATAATTTATAATTCTGTGTGATCACTTACAAATGAAACTTAGAAGTTGCATATCACATTTCTTACACACTTAATCAGCAAGACCGATGGACTATGGAGAACAAACTAATGTACTGTTACCCAAAGGTGAACTGAACTGAGCAGTACATAAGGATGAACTGGCATGTACAGTAAATGAGGATGAATTGTGTCAGGACTTGCATCTCCTTAGAATATATTTAACACCCTTGTTCTGCCTAAGCATTAAAACTGTTCTCTCATTGGCTTATTTTTCCTGCTCCCAGCAGTGTCTCTTTTCATGAGCCAATAGAAACTATCCTACTATTTTACATAGTCTCTAACTCTTCATAACTTTCTCATAACTTTCACAATCTCACCACCCTCTCCAGCTTATGTTGTTTTTTTTAACTCAAGGACATTCTTTTATAAATTTCACCCCAGCTCTCTGGCTATTGTCCACAAAAACCTTGCAAAAGATTGGTCTTTTATGACCCATGTACAGTTTCAAACATCTCATCTCTTTTATAACTAAGATTATGCTAAGATCCTCTAATAATATAATCTCGTTCCTATATAACATATATTTATTTACATTATCTTGCTAATTAATGATTTACATCTAGCATTCATTAGTACTGCCTCAAGCACTATGGATTAAATTAAGAAATAAGTGGGTAAGCTCTAAATTTATCACAGCCATTTAGAAAAAAAATAATATATATAAACTAAGTTTTATACTAAGTTGAATGGAGATGAGATAACTTGAAGATTTTAAGTAATATGGGGTTCAGACAAGTTGTAAACTCAGTTCTTTCTGTTTAATTTATTTATAAATGATGTATTAGAGGAGCTGGATAAAGACAACTTATATTTGCTCTCAGTAAACAATAAAGAAATGTCAGGACTATCTTTTGCAGATGACTTAGTGGTAGAGTATCTCTCAATTGGAGGCTTATCAAGAGTTCTTCAAATTGTACCTACATTTTACAAGAAGTGGGATAGAGGAAAGGGGGAATGACAGGCAGAAGGGGAATAATTTCAAACAGTAAAGACATTTTATTATTTAGGAGTTCAATTAAGTAGTAATGAGAGATATAATAATCACAAGACTAGCATTTTAGCTAAGGGAAAGCTAATGATGAATGCCATAAGATCATATCTGCAGAAAATACTGAACATGCAAATTAATTGGTTAGAAAGGACGAATACAATGTTGTGGAAGCAAAAGTGGCCTATTGATATCAGAGATTTGGAGAAGCTATGAATTATGGTGTACGGTAGATAAAATACACAGATCGTTCTGAAAACATATTGGGTTACCCATAGCATCACCAATTGTGCAGCAATGTCAGAAGTGGGAAGAATGGACTGTGAAGGATGATAGTGGAAATGTTACTGAAATACTGGCATAGAATCAGATTGTTGGATGATCAAAATATCCAGAGACAATGTTGAAAAATGCAGGAGAAAACCAGTGGTGTGGCAAATTGAGCTCAGGATTTGAGAATTTTACAGGAAATTGGAATGGATAATATAAGGGAAGGGAGGGATGGGCAGATTAGAGGTTTCTGGAAAGAATTAAGGAACAGAGTGGATAATGTAAAAAACAAGGATTATTCCAAAGTCTTAGAGATAAGAAAAGTTTAATACTATACAGATAAATAAGATGGATTGGGGCAAAGAGAATTACATAGAAGTATGCAATAGATTAGGGAAGGTATGCATGCATAGATTAAGAGACAGAAAAGGAATGAACTTATATAGATACCCTTTTTGTGGGGGGGGGGGGGCAAGATGATCTCTTACATTATACAGTAGAATGTGAGTGAGTGAGTGAATGAGTGAGTGAGTGAGTGAGTAGGAGGAGTGTGAGTGTGCGAGTGTGTGAGTGAGTATGTGCGTGCGTGCGTGCGTGCCCATCAACAACTAGTTCATTTGGACCTGCAGTTAATAAAAAAGTAAAATTGTTAAAAAATTAAAAGTTCCATGTATATTAAAGTGTTAAGAGCACCACAAAATAATCAACAAAACCAGGTCATATGTGTTTGCTAAGGCCAATAGAGGTAACAAACAATAGTACTTTATTCACAGTGATTGTGGCATTTCCCAAAATGGTGCTTAAATTACCAACCAGCCATTGGACTGCTGGTCTTGATGTAACCTTGGACAGTTGAATAACACATGCACCACAGACAGAGAATATCACAGGGCTGAGAGTCAGATGCTGCCTCATGGTAGAGAAGGTGTTACCCATGTGTAACCGACATATAGACATGTATGTATAACCTTGTTGTACTGGTGCATCAGGTAACCATAGTTGCACCATCACTTTGATGCCTGCTAAGCTTTCGCAAGGTTGCTGCTGAACTAAAAGAATAAACTGAAGAAATTAGCAGTAAACATCCACAGGATGGCACAGCTTTTACAAGTAAACTTTTAAGGAATCACCAGCCTTAGCAGACCTGTCCATCACTTCATTACCTGCAATACCGATATGACCCAGAACCCATGTGAAGACGAACTGGTAGTCACAAACAAGCAACTCCGAAATGTGAGATTGTATGCACACAACTAGGAACGAGAGCCGGCACACTCATGCATGGCCTATAGACACTCAGAGAATCACTAACAAGAGGCAAAAAATGAAATAAAATCAAGAAAGTAAAACAGTACAGTCCAGCGGTCCAAACTGTCATCCGCAAGGTGATAATTATGAATTTTAAAAAAAAAGGTACAATCTGTAGCACCTCCCAGCTGGGAACTGTCAGTGTACACCAGAGCATATGCCATGTAAGGGCCCAGAAGTTCACCAAAAAGTCATCAAAATACCAACAGAGCTGTGATGAGTTTCACACTGTTTGAGGGGTTCAGATCAAAATAGGCATGAGTCAGTTGCCAAGAAGATTATTGTACACAGAACTTCACTACACAGGAGGCAATCAGATGCCACAATCAGAGAGCAGCTCACAAAGCCAATACCAATGGGGTGTGAAATAGTGGTGTTCCTAAGATATTGGTTTGAATACTCCAGGTGCAACACAGGCTTAAAAGAGGAATGTAAGGAGTCTGCTGCCAATCTAGCAGCATAAGAATAAAGTAAAATAAAATGATGTATTGTCACTGGTGTTTCACAAGCATTGGCATACAGACATTCCACATGACTAGTGCAAAAGGGGCTCCTGTAGTATGACATATACCAGTATGATGAACAGTGTCTAAAAGG
Source organism: Hymenopus coronatus (assembly GCA_030762935.1). Taxonomy (NCBI): domain Eukaryota; kingdom Metazoa; phylum Arthropoda; class Insecta; order Mantodea; family Hymenopodidae; genus Hymenopus; species Hymenopus coronatus. The sequence goes on along the minus strand of CM060900.1, from coordinate 281,576,827 downwards.
CAAAATTTATAGGCATACTCTTTGCCATAAGTAAAACATCCTTGAGCTAGTTTTGAGCAAACAAGTGAATAGTAAATGTATAATTACAGAATGACTGCCACTTCAAGTTGCACCAGAGAGCAGTTCAAGGATTCAAAGTGATCAATCACAGGAAGTTCAAAGCTTAAGTAACTCACAGAAAAGTTGGCGATCCAGGTAGAGAGCTAAGAACTTCAGATATGGAATGAAAGGCAATGGTACACCCTTCTAGTGAAGGTTAAGAGGAGGATGCACCCCACAAAGGCGATGAAAGTAGATATGTCATATTTTCATAGAGGAAAAACAAAAACTATTGCGGAGCGCCCAACCAGCTACAGATGTTATGGTGAGCTGGAGTTGTCATTCAATGGTCAGTGCTGTAGGAGCAATAGCACAGCGCAAAGTCACCCACATACAGTGACATTGGGATTCCATTAGTAACAATGATAGTAATGCTGTTGAAGGCCAAGAAAAAGCATAACACTAATAAGCAAAGTTTCAACTGACCCTTCAATTGAACTACAATGCCACACATATATGAATATATGGGAGAAAAATATTTTGACCATCTATAGATTACTTAGGGTGGAGTATTCAAGCATCACCAAAGCATTTTGGCAGCTGATAGTAAATTATGACTCTGTAGAAGCAAAGGGACTTAGTTTTTGTGGTAATATTTCCATAATATAGTATGTTTTATTACCTTTGTAAAGGATAATGGTGACACGCACTTCTCTAGGTATTATAGTGTTTTTAATTAACACAATCCTATATTGAATTTGTTTAGAAATGCTAACAAAAGTGTGCTCTTTTCTTGTATCCCTCTCCCCATAATAAGAGCTATTTTTTCAGAACCATGTTTTGAACTCCCTGCACTATGACTCATGAAGACATTAGGATTATTACTCACCAAAATGTCCAAAATTGAGCACAATTCACTATCCAAATCACCAGCAACAGTATCATCATATACATTAGAACTTACGTAAATCCCTTTGTTTTTGAAAAAATTTGCTACTGTTGCATTATCATCAGAAACAATCTATTATATGGAATATGTTATTTCAATATTCATTTTCAAAACATCATCCACGCATGTTAGTTGCCAACTACTGCCAGTTTTAAATTTTTCTCATGCTCCCATTCATTTCTTCCTTTCAGCCTTTGTTTTCAGGTCTATTCAAATAAGTTTAAGCTGCTCTTCAATATATTTCCCATTACTCAAAACTTTATACTCATCCATCATGACCTTCCAGGCATTTCTCTTAGTATCCAATGCCTTTACATTTTAGCTTTGGTATTGATTATTATCTCTACCAAAAAACATTTCTTTCTTTCACGGACTTTTCCTATTAAACATAACACATCTATGATAACTTCAAGTAAACTGTGCAAACAAAAAATGACTCCGCAAGTAATTAACTCTAATTATGTAGTAGTAACTGAAAGAGAATTGAAGTCAATAATGATGCTGAAGAGGAAGAGCAAGAGGAGGAGGAGGAGGAGGAGGAGGAGGAGGATAAAAGTGCACCTCCAAAGTGTGGGGATAGCATGTCTATCTCACAATCAAGAGGTTTTGAGTTTGAATCTTGTTCAGGTAGGTTACCCGCATAAGGATTTTTTGGGGTTTTCTGTTACCTTGAGAAGATGAATGTTGTGTTACTTTAAGCTCCAGGTACCACAAGTTAATTTAAACATCATCATTGTAGTAACAACACCAACACTACCACCACCAATAACAATAATAATAACAACAACAACAACAACAACAACAACAACAACAACAATAATAATAATAATAATAATAATAATAATAATAATAATAATAATTTTAATAATGATGATAGGAGGAGGGAGAACAGGGGCAAGGAGGGGAAAGAAGGGGGAGGAGGATGAGGACGAGGATGAAGAAGAAGAAGAAGAAGAAGAAGAAGAAGAAGAAGAAGAAGAAGAAGAAGAAGAAGAAGAACTTCATGCAAGCGTCTATTGTGAGGGCAGCATTTAATGGGCATATTTAATGCTCATCAAAAATGACATCAAATTGTTCAATAGAACCTTTCCTGAAATTGTGGAAGAAAGTGCTTATGTTAAATTATGCTGTTAGTGTAATTTATAATGAAAGAAGACTGTTGGCAGCATTGCATTAAGTGATTCAAAATGAATAATTTGGCTGCATAGCATTCTTCAGTATGGCTACATGAGCAGGAAGAAAATAAATAAAGGACTGCAAACTGAAAGTTTTGTTAAAAAAATTGTTCTTCAGCATGAACTCATTGTTAAGTTTTTTTAAATACACATTAAATAAAAAACATAAAGCCGTACTTCGAAAAAATATTTTGCTCACGTTGGATTAGAAAGAAATCATGCATCACATGCTCAAAAGAAGAGCCATACACATTTCTACTGCGCAAAACTATAACATAGAGTGGTGTGACATGACCTGGGGTTGTTATAATTCTCCAGTTCACCAGTATGCCAACCCCATTACTTGTAACCCGCCAAGGACCTGAAGGCAAGCACATTCCCAATGATCATTGCTCTCCAAATATATGGTATAATATTATGACTAAGCCATGTGGCCATAATCGCACACATTTGTCAAGCCAAGTTATTACCTGGCTAGAAGCCCGAGAAGATTTTGAATGAATCACATTTGTCAAATTTGTAAATGAGTTGCTTCAGTAGTCATAGCTGATTGTTGCCATCCATTGTTACACCTGTTATTGGAAATATGTGCCATTGGTGACTTTTATCGACATCAAAGCAAGTCATTCACCCATGTCTGGTAATTACGACAGCAGGATCGACAGAATGTATGACACCAAGATACGACAGTGCCTTATGCTCGGAGGCTACAAGATCATCAATGATGATTAACGGTAGCACTAAGGATGAAAGCTACCAAAACAACAGCTGCACCAATCTTGAAGAAAAGGAGTACTCGCTATGACCAGAACATATAACTACAGTGAACCGTTTCACACATGTGCAGGATTATGGCTGCATGGTGTAGTCACACTATAACATACCTTCCAACTACTGTCATTCTTCCATCAACCAAGGCTATCATGGCAAGGAAAGGATATCCATTTTCTCGTAATGCTTGTGAAACACGATATCCTTCTGGTGCAGTCACTGAACAAGCCCAGAAGAGCATACCTGTATCAACGTACTCAATTACATCTTGGTCTGGCAGAGTGTGTCTGAAAATAAGATAGTCACATTTTAGTTTTTAACTTACACATGATTTTTGTAGTAAGCTCCAGTTTAATTTCCACTTTTAAGTAAATCAGACCTCGATTAAATCACTATTTATTTTAAACTATCCAGAAGCTGTTTCAGAGAAAATTAAAGAGCAGCTCTGTTTAACCAAACTGTAGTTAACCAAAACCTAGTTTAACTGTAGCCGTGATGGAGAAAGAAAGAAAAAAAGATAGAAAGAAAAACGAGAAAAAAAGGTAGGAAGGAAGGAAGGAAGGAAGGAAGGAAAAAGGTAAGAAAGAAAAGCGAAAATAAGTAAGAAAGGATTAATGAAAAAATATATGCTCAAATTCATGCTGGCTATTATGCTGAACAACTGATAATTTTGTTTTGCCCCAAAACTAAATACCAATACAGATATTTGGTATTCTATGTGGTTAACCCTCATACGCTACTCCACATTACAATAAATATTGTACCATTATCACAAGAGTTGACTGTTTGCACATGCACTTAATACAGAGACTAATTATTCAATGCATATTATTTTACGGATTACATGGTTTATTTGAGTTTAAGAGGTCAGCAAATGGACATGTTGCAATAAGCTAATAAGCACTGAAAAAAACTCAAAAACATTGTCAGATTGAGAGTGGTTGAGGGATGCAAGGCATTAGAGTTAAGAGACTCAAATTTGTATTCAAACCTTGAGTGGCAACAACCTGACTTTTTGTTTTTAAATTGCTTTGTATTTTCCAAAACAAAGCAATGAACACGAATAAATGTGCTTATAAAACAGGGGCACGAAAACTCTCACAAGCATTACAAAAAGCTAGTTTAGAAAAAGATTAGGCATTTAGGATTATGCACTTTGACATAGTATTTGTATCATAACATATTCTCATACTGTAATGCAGCAATAGTATTTTATTGCCCATTATTGTATGCATTTGAAATACAATTACTTTCTTACTTTTGCTGTTTAAAATCATTACTACCGATTATCTAAAAGAAATTTAGATCAGTTAAGAGTAGTTTGTGTACGTGTGCGCGTGCGTGCATATATATATATATATATTTTTTTTACTACAATATTTTAACTTTGATGTACAAATTATATACAAATATATGTTCAGTTTTCTGCCTATACCTAGCTCTTGTTTCCATTTTTCCACATGAATAAAAATTAAAATATCAAGCTCTGCATTCTCAGTCCCAATAGCCTGGGTCTACAGTAAAACCCAGATTCACTGTTATAATGGGGGGATGGGTCTGACAGTTTTAATTAATAATGGCTGATAATCTATCTAAAGGAATTAGAAAAAACTTACTTAACACTTGTACCCTATGCTAAATTTGTTGCATATTTAGAAAAATGGCAATAAAGATAATTGTTGTCTACAAGATGGTAACTCAACACTTTAGTTTCAAGAAACAAATACAACTGTATCTCAGGGTAATAACATTCAATTATGACTATTGTCTGATTATCATATGATTTGAAACTAAAACTTAAGTAATACACAGCTGAAGACACAATAACCTCCTGAGTATTATATTCATTCTGTATTCAATTCATACATTGTTGCAGTGGTCAAATATGATGTGATATGACAGAGGCTTTTGTTCCATTACCTTTAAAATGCTCATTACTTGAACATTTTCAGAATACTGAAATCATTTGCTAATACACAACATGCTCAAACTACCTGCAAATACATATCCAGGACATCATAAATTAGTGTTGTAAATAACTCAATGTTCACAAAATGTAACAACTTTAAATAAAAAAACTTAACAGAGAATCAAGGTCAATGACTGAACATCAGAATATAATAAATATGCAAAGCTGGTTCGGGTCATGCAGCTGTAAGGCTTTGCCAAGTACAGTTCCGAAACCGAAGAGTTCCTCATCACACAACATTTTCCAGCATTGAACTTAGACTACATGAATGAGGCTTCTTGGATAGAGGAGCAGAAGGTCAAGGATGGCCACGTTCTGTACGGACTCTTGAGAATGAGGAAGATGTGTTGCAGTGCATTGAGAACAATCCTGCAATTAGTACTCGCACTATTGCTTGACAATTGCACCTAAGTCGTAGCACTGTGGCAACTCCTCTGCGACAGCAATTTTGTCAATGGTTTCAGGACGAAATTGAAAACAATGTTCTGTTTGTATGCCATGTCATGTTCATAGATGAAACAATTTTCACACGTGACAGTTATTTAACTGTTGGAATTCACATGTTTGGGCCTTCGAAAATCCCCATGCTACATTTCAGAGGTCACATCAACTGAGATTTGGTGTAAATGTGTGAGCCGGTATTGTACATAACTTCTTAATATATTTACATACATTTATCCGGCCCAACTCAATGTTTACAATTACTTATTATTTCTGCAACAAGTTTTGCCTGATCTAATGGAAACAGTTTCCCTTCATATCAGACAGGGCATTTGCTTTCAATATGATGGGGCACCAGCTCACTTAGGTGCTGAAGTACATCATCATCTTATAGCTACATATGGCAATCACTGGATAGGCACGGGTGGACCATTGCCTGGCTGCCATGCTCCCTGACCTTACTCCACTTGACTTCTTTTTGTGGGGGCATATGAAGACTGTAGTGTATGAAACACCTGTTGAATCTGAATAGGGCTTTGTGGCACAAATAATCTGAGCAGCTGGCAAAATCAGAGAAAAGGCTGGTGTTTTTGCGAGAGTATGGCAGAATATGGCACACCAATGCACTTTTTGTGTTAATCGCAATGGGCATGCATTCCAACATTTGCTTTGAATAGTAAAGCTGCGATTAACTGTAAACAATGAGATGTTTGTGTTCTGTTTCTGTGTTCTGTGTTTGTTTCTTTGATTAAGATTATGTGCCTTACTAAGATAAATGCAATTCTAATTTGCATTGTTGATTTTGCCATAAATACTTAAACTGGGTGGGAGGCAGTAATGAATTACTTTAACTTGTCTAGCGCCTAAACGAAGCACCACAGCAAAAAACTTTCCTTAACAAAAAATGTTTAAAATAACATTATCTATCAGCTCCAAAAGTTTGTTGGTGTAATTTTGGGACACCTGTATACAGGTGCAGAGACTGAACAGCATACAGATGATTATTGCAGGTGTATTTGGGTTAAATTAAATATTATTATTTTTCCTAGTTTACCTTCATTGAAAATTAGCATTCCAAAACTGTCATTCTGTCCCATGTAGGAAAAAAATTGCATTTGTATCACAGTATTTTTTCCATTAGTACATTTAAGACCCTTAACTAATTTAGTTAAACTCCAGAGGATTACAGAAGCAAATCATGGCTTAAGCAGTGTTTGGAACCCTTAGTGTTTTATTTTCAAAGGTAGATTCCCCAAGAGAAATTCAACATAACTTATTCCTTTTTCATTTTTAGTATTCACTTTCTTAACACCGTGTCTACTTCAATCCTTGTTTTTGTGTAAGAAATGCAAACCATTTTGAGCGTGTAAGCAGTGTTTGATTTTGCATTTGCAATGTTATCTCTAGATTTATTTACAAAGTGGGATGATTTGGGGGTAATGTCTGTGGCTCGCATTCAGGAGGTCCTGGGCTCAAATTCCATGGGCCACCAATCTGTTGTTTTTTTTTTTAAATCCTCAGTTGCCAAAGTAAATACTGGATTGGATCCTTAACACCATGATCCAAAATTCCACCTTCTGTACAAAACTGAAAATAGATGGTAATTGCATTTGCACTGACATCTTTTCACAGATAGTGTAAACAGTACACTGATGGCACGATAACTCCATCTACTTGGTTGCAGAGCTAAGTGTTACATATGGTGTGAGGAGATGCAACCTTAAAAGGCTAGCTGAACTACCACCCGTAGTCAGATGGCAAAGTGTAGTTGGACTAGAGAGCTCTCTAACAGTATCTGAAATTGGTTTGGGGATGAGACCTTAAAAGGCTCCTGTCCACCACATAAGTTCCATTGCAATATGACAAGTTGTTAAAGAGACATAAAATGGAATCTAAAAAAAAATATATATTATTTTAACTATGGTTATTTTAAACTTACACTATGCCCTAATCAAATTTATTTTCTGGTTCCTTAAATTGCTTAGCTCAGTGATCAATTACAGGGCATCCTTTTCCAATTCTCAAGTTTGATGAATTGTTTACAAGCAAGCTCATTTGTATTGTTGGCTGCATTATAGAGAGAATATTGTTATGCACATCTTTATCTACTATTGATACTTTTCTTTTTATGGCTTTATTTTCCAGTTTTGTCTAGCTGTTTCTACTGTTTCTCCACTGAAACTGACAACTGAGTGAATGAGCATCAAACCAATGAGAAATAAAACTATTCATCAGCTATTAAAATACGCACTTTGTTACAATGCAATCTAGTTCCTATGTTCTCATTTTCATTCTTCCGCAAATCTGTAAATTTGCCGATCCATGTGTTTAAATGATGCCATGAATTTCCTATCTATTTGTTACAATTACATTTACATACTTTTTCATATACTGCACTGTCATAGCAGAATCTCAAAATAAAAATATTTATAAATATAACATTGATTACCTAGAAATATTTAAATTTTAAAAAGAGATTTAAGCTTAATTAGATTTTAAGATTACTTAATACTTTAAAATAAAATTATGTGGAATCACAGGTGTAAATAAAATATATTTCCTATGCCACTCATTTATCATTTCTCTGCCACATACAATGTATATTTATTTATTTATGCTAAGCTTTATACAGGTGAATATGACCGGTGTTCAGCGCTGGCTCTTTACCAGTCATGCTCATATTTTACAATAGTTTATTAATTCTAGTTTATTACACCATTTTGTCTATTTACTGTCCATACCCATTTATTTTTCACTGTGTATAAGAATTGTCCAATCTTCTTATTGTCTTTTTCAAAACATTTCAACTACTGCTACATTTCTATCTATTTTAAATCATTTCTTATCAATATACTCTTTTCTCCAACCTTCAGTCCCTTTACATTTAAATAAAATGTGTTCCATATCTTCATTTCTGCCACATATAGGACATTGATTTTGTGGAATACCTTTCCTTAAACCTTTTAATCTCCATACTCCTGCTTTCAGCCATGCAATACCTTCTCGCTCCTCTTTATTTGTCACATCTATTTACTTTTCCCTTCCCCTTGAGTCTTTCATTAGTATATAGAAAACTAAATATCTCTTTTCAGCTATTTCACTAAATATTTTTTGTATTTCTATATCCTCAAATCTTTTCCTTGCCAACTTCCAGAAGTTATTCACATTATTTTCTCTTCTTCTCCTCCACATTTCCCCTAGGTAGAGAAGGTATTGCATTCCACCCAAAAACTGTGTTGTTACATTATGCTGTGAAAGGATTATGCTTCTTTATGTAACCATTAGGAAATCTGTATGTATGCAGTTATGCAAGGTCTGATTTGTTCCACAACACATAGAATGCTATTTAAAATAAAACAAAATTCTTACAGTATACATCTAGAGTTCTTTCATTTTTCCCTGAAATTGCTATCCCAATGCCATCCTTATTTGTATTCTCTGAAAAAATAGGGGTAAGCATTAGTGTCGCAACTTCGCCGAAGAACAATGGATTAGGATTTTTTTATTTTATTCAGGTAGTATCAAAGAAAGAAAAACAGGAAATTTTCAAATAGCAAAATATTTTGTTCATTTATTATGAAATGCAAATGTATATAATGCGCCTAGATACCAGCTTTCACCATTTGAATTACGTGGCAAATTGATATGCCAGTGCTAACACTGAGAGACAGAAGAAGCTTTTAGGCATGTCATGATTTCATGTTTTCCGCAAAATAAGCCCTTTTCTCTCCTATAACACTGTTTACTTTGACTTCTCAGAATTATAAAATAGAAATAAGCTATATTATGGTTTTCCGGAATGCATACTGAGGCAGTACTAATGACTGAAAGAAGATATAAATAATTAAAAAGCAACATGATGTGAATAAATGTAAGTAATAACAGAAATAAGATTATATTATTACTGGATGTTAGCTTAAGCTTAGTTATGAGAGAAGATATAGCTGAAACTGCACATGCCATAAAAGAAAAATCTTGTGCAAGGTTTCTGAGGACAATAGCCAGGGAGCGGGGGGAAACATATAAAAAAGAATGTCCTTGAGTTAAAAAGATTATGTAAGTCTTAGAAGGGGTGGTGAGATAATAAAAATGTGAAAGTTATTAGGGAGCTAGAAGCCTAAGTGAGATACTAGGATAGTTTTTATTGGCTCATGAAAAGAGATGCTACTCAGTTGGAAAGAAAGCCAATTACAGCACAGTTTTAATGGCTAGGCAGAACAAAGGAATTCAAATATATTTTAAGGGATGCAGTTCTTGACACAGTTTTCCCTCAGTTACTGTACAACACAGTTGGTTTTCATTTACTGTACAGTGCAGTTCATTTAGGAAGAAGTGCATTTCCTGACTACTTCTATTGACTTGTCCAAAGACATACCACTTTCTTCTAAGCTGGCTATGGTTTTTGGCAAAAATGAAAAATCTGATGTAATTCATGAAAATTTAACTTACAGTTCAGGATCAGAAAACAGGTCTTGTGCACTCATAATTGCCTTAGCATCTCCCTTATCAAAGCTATTCATCACTTCACTCACTCTGAAAATTGTCACAATAATATATGCATGCTGTCAACTATGTACACCATTGTATTATAATAGATTGCTTGGGCAGAGGTACGTTAGGGGCCTTGTCTTTGAAATATTTAATTCAGGATGGAGCTTTCAGAAACATTATCTTTACTATGGAAACTAGTCTGTTTACTTGTGAAAATGTTTATCTTATCTCCTCCACAACTCGACGTAAAGCATGAGCTAGACAAGTAACATGCTTTATCTTATTGTTAAATGACTGATACATTTCCCTGCCTTTATTATGTAAGGTGCCATGTCTGTTACAAAAAGGAGCACATTCTCATGTTGTACACCATTAGGCAAGAGTAAACACTTGCTTTTATCGAAAAACTTGCATATCTGAGTGTGACTGACCATTTCCAAAACCTCTGAGGTTAGAAGAAAAATTTGTCTGGGATCCGTTTCTAGGGTCCCTATCATTACATTAGCTACGTACCAACCCTGCATATGGTAGTCTGATCAATCAATAAGAAAATCTTTTTCCCATTCACACTTTCACAAATTTTGTTTAATGTGTGGTTATAACACTTTATTAAGTAGCTTTATGCAACTTGGATTCATCTGGAATCATGTGACCAGTGTGACGTTCCAAGAAATCACGTAATTTAGAATTGCCCGGTTTTCCTAGTGGAATATTTGCACTCACAAACACTTCACATAATTCTTTATAAAATGAAGATGACTTGCTACTTGACATGCAAGCAGTTGCTTTTAGCAGTAGTTGAGACACTTTTCTTCTGTTTGCATTTCTGACAGCTTGTAAATATTTCTCTCGCCTGACATGTTGTTGCACAGTAAGCAGTTTATCTGTAGCGACTTTAATTTTGTATAATTTATAAAATAAGACACTTCCATCAGATGAGAACATATTTTCACCAAATTCTGACACATATTGTCTTAAATGGATTGCAGTTGATAATTTTACTTTTGGTATTCTGGTAATATGCACTGCACTCTGACCCAAAGAAATGTTTTTCTAACTTAAACTGCCAGTGACATAAGTTTCCTCATGACTGATGCAATTGCTTGGGTGTTATCTGCCCTCAGAATGTGGTAAATCCCCGATATGTCAACTATACTACAAGTATGACCAAAACTGCAGTGAATAATTTTATTACTTGTGTATTGCATTATGACTACTTCAGCATTAAATAAAAAATGACTTAAAATGGACAGTTAGATACAAAAATATTATACAGAGATCTATAAAGACAAGAACATGTTCTAAAACCGCACATAAATGTTAAAAAGTGACTTTAACCCGGAAAATATGGAAAAAATGCATTTTGATGGCCTATAAAAATGGCATAATTTTACATTTCTTGCAGAATAAACTTAATTGTCAATAAGCATCGTCTCCAACAACTCGAACAAAAATGACATTTCATAAAAATCTGGGCCCTAGTGATCACCTAGTCTGCAACTTCCATCTCGCATTATTTAGAATCTCGTGCCCAGATAACATAACTATTTCGTTATCATTATTACATTAATGAACATTGGATTCAGTTTATATACTTGTGCTCCATATAATTTGTAATTTTACTTCTTTTGCATCTGACATACACATTTCATTTAGTATCTGTACCTAAAATCACATACACTTTTATTTCTCATTATTGTGGCAATGCTGTCTAATGCAATGAATCTCATGTTCGCCTTGGTATGTGAGTCACCTTAGTTGGATGCGTAAGCAATGATGCGATGGTAATAAGAACCTTCAGAATGCAAGATGACATGATTCTTCTCAATATTAAAGATGTTTATCCAAGCTTCGGCTCCCAGTATATTTAACAACTTTCAGAAAGTTTGAAACACCATTTTCTGGCTATAAAAGGAGGAAAGATTGCAGAGCAGTGTTGTGTTGTGTTGTGAATTGTACTGAGTTATGAGTGACTGGAGTGTTAGCATGCAGTGATGCATAAGCCATGGTTGACGTGCAGCTGTACACTGTCTAGCCGTTGAAATGTCAAGTGAATTATTTGCAGCAGTGAATCAAAGACGGTATTTGTAAACCATTTTTGAGTCAATAAAGACATGTGTTACACTGGTGTCAGGAGTGAGATTAAGCAGCCAAGATGGAAGAGATGCTTCAATAATTGTTGTAGGACAAGATGGGTAGTAAAATAAAGACAGTGAATACAAAAATGAAAATCGAACTGAGGGTGTAAAAGAAGAAATTAAAACCAGAATTGAATCCACAATGGAAGAAATGAAACTTGGAGTGGAGAAGCTGATGGAGAAGTTGGAATCCAGCACAGCAAAATGGAGTCGAAATGGAAACGATGGAAGATAACCTGAAATTGGTAATGGAGAACATGAAGAAGGAATTACCAAAATCTATGAATAACTGGCTGGCGTGAAGAAAAATATGGAAGAGCTAGTGAAATAGTAAAAACATCATGACCAATGTCTGGAAGCCATCAGAGAACTTACTGCCCGAGGGAAGAGTTGGCAGCAGTGCCAAGGAACTAAACACCATGGTGGAAAGGATGCTTGATGGGAGGTTGAACTTAAAAGTCCAGTTGCCTGGATGCGACACAACATCCGTGTGCATCAAGCCTCCCCAGTACAACAGGACGTCAACCTTCGAAGTCTTTCACCGACATTTCATTGCTGTCATTACTAAAAATAATGGTCAGCAGAAGAAGGCACACAGCTGATAGCAAACCTCCAAAAACAGGCAGAAGAAGCACTGAATGGAGTACCGACATCGGCGAATTCCGGCGAGACAGGGAGGCTCTTGAGAACCGCTTTGGGAACCATCACTTGGCTGTGGCCTACTGCAATTAACTTAAGGTGAGACTGCAACAGCCAGGTGAGACAATGCAGGAGTTCACCCTAACCAACGAGCAGCTGGCGAACAAAGCCCTGGTGAATCTACCACCTAGGTACGTAACCCAGGAAGCTGCATATTCTTCGTTAACGGGGTGCGTAACGCCGAGATATGACAGCGCCTGATGCTTGGCGACTATAAGAGATCCATGTGGCGCTAATGGCAGCACTCAGAATGTAGGCGGCCAAGACAACGGCTGCGACCACCTCGAGGGCCCCGAGTTTTCGCTATGACAGGGATAGAGATACAACCCGTAGACGACGACTATGATCTTCAGGTGGTGTGTACTGGGGGTATAGTGAGCCAGATCACCTAGTGAAGGGCTGTCCACACCAAGATGACGAGCAGGCGGAAATCGAATAAGGACCGGCGTGATGAGGGGCACATCGAGCCCGGCTACACCACTCCCTCGAATGACGCTACGTGCCTTGCATAGAAGAGCGAACGACAGCCTCATCGCAGATGGCTGGATACAAGGGAAGATACGCCAGAAATACATAGACGCAGGTGCAACCGTAAATATAATCAGACCTGAAGTGACGAAGAACTTGCCGACATGAATATCCAGGCGACCTTACCAACTAGTGATGGCGTCGGGCGACTTCTTATCTATGGAAGAGGCCTTGTTGGAGCTGACCCTGGGATGAACACTGTGGGTGTTCGTCGCGAGGGTGACTGAGGATGTGATACTGCGATTAGATGCCCTACAGAGCCACGAGGCAACAGTCGACATCGGCCGGTGGGTTTTGTGACTTGGCCGAGATGATATGTTACTCCCGAGCCCACAGGAACATCCGAGGATCTGCTAGGTGATCCATAAGTACGATGTAGTTGTGCCCGCAAGAAACGAGATGGTGGAGAGCCAACGGTCAAGGGATTTGCTACTGGACCGGAGATATAACTACAAGGACATGTGTTGCCCGAGCATTGATTCTCTCCAGATGTTGAACGCGGTGAACACTGACCAGGACATCCAGGCCGGGACAGCGTTTGGGAAGTGCGAGCCAGAGGTCGGTGCAACGTCGTGCAACGAATGTAAACAGCCAGCACCATCAAAGGGCCTGGGGCCCCGGCTGAAAGACTTCCTGAAGAGGGCGGCCGACCATCTGCCGCTTCCCAACTGGAGAAGGTCCGGTGTCCTCTCAGTCGAAACCAATGTGTCTCTAACCAAGGGAAACAGCGATTACGGTCGCACTAACCGACTACACCACAAAATCGACATCGGAGATGCGCGACATATCTGGCAACCCTCAGGATGTGTTTCCCTGTCGGAGGAAGCAGAAGTGCGGGACATGTTGGAGAACATGAAGTCTAGGGCAATAATTGAAGGGTTCCACAGCCCTAGCTCCTCCCCTGTAGTCTTGGTGAAGAAGAACGGTGAGGTACGCTTCTGCATGGGCTACAGGAGTTGAATGCCATCACCAGAAATGACTGTTTTCCCTTACCTCAGATTGACGACACCCTGGACACACTTGCGGGCGCCCAATGGTTCTCAATTTTGGATGTAAAATTGGGATATTGACAAGTCGCCTTAGATCCTAGAGACTGGGAGAAGACCGCATTTTCGACTGGCCTGGGTCTTTGGCAATTTACGGTTGTCCATTGCAATGCGCCAGGCACCTTCCAGCGCCTCATGGAATCAGTGATGAGAGGGTTGACCTACGACGTCTGCCTGCTCTATTTGGACATCATCGTCAGGGTAGAAACTTCGAAGAACATCTCGAAAACCTGACCAAATACTGCAAAGACTCCAGACAGCTAAATCGAAGTTGAACGCCAAGAAATCCCAACTCATCTGCAAGGAAGTGAACTACTTGGGCCACATAGTCTCACCATCTGGAGTGGCTACGGACCCTGAGAAGGCTCGGGCGGTGAGAGATTGGTCTCGCACAAAAGACAAATTAAAGCTGCGATATTTCTTGGGCCTCTGCAGCTACTACCGCCAGTTCGTCAGATGTTTTTCCAACATCACGGAACTTCTCACCCGTCTGACGGAAGAGCACCGGTCTTGCGTGTGATCAGAAGAGGCAGAGAGAGCGTTCCAGGCACTAAAGTCAACACTCTCTAATGCTCCTATTTTAGGAGTTCTACAACATGGAGAGGACCTTACTGTGGACAACGATGCCAGCGGCACCGGCACTGACGGATTTCTATCACAGATCCAGAATGGCCAGGAGCGGGTAATCGCTTACCACAGCAAAACGCTTTCAAAATCAGAAAAGAATTACTGCGTTACTCGGCGAGAGTCTCTGGCAGGAGTAAAAGCGCTGCAGCACTTCCACAAGTATCTATATGGTCAGTCATTCCATCTGAGGACTGACCACTTCGCCCTCATCTGGTTAAGTTTCAAGAACCTGGCGAGTTAAACATCACGTTAAGTCCAGAGGCTGCAAGAGTACAACTTTCATCAGAACATCGGAAAGGAAGGAGTCACACTAGTGCGGATGGCATGTCCAGACGACCCTGTCCAGAGGAGCCACTGCACTAAGGTTGAAGAAATGGAGCCTGCCGCAGCTCTCTGAGTTATTTCAGCGGTGCCTGCAGCTCCATTTGATAGCGTATTGATGGGGGGGGGGAGCAGTTGGCGGACGCAGACTTGGTGTCACTAATTGGAGAAGTGGAGGCAGGGACTAAGCCGAGTTTGGAGGACATCGCACCAAGGAGTACTGTATACAAGTCCTACTGGGCCCAACTGGACTCACTGAAGATTAAGGATGGGGCTGTTCGGAGTACGGGAGTCACCTGATGGGAAAGCCAGAAAGAGCATCTGATTCTCCCTTGGAGTAAGGTCGCGGAAGTCCTGGAAAAAGCACATGCAGGGACTTCGAGAGGACATTTGGGACATAACCGAACCATTAACAAGCTCCGACAACGTTACTTCTGGCTGAGAATACGGGAAGACGCTGAGAGATGGTGCCGCCAATGTCATGTGTGTGTGTCAAGTCGCGGCCCACAGAACAGGAGCCGGGTCGCATGCAGCAGTAAAGCGTGGAAACACCCTTTGAACGCATAATCATCGACGTAGCTGGCTATTCCCTGTGTCCGACAGAGGCAACAGGTATCTGTTGGACGCCAAGGATTACTTCACCAAGTGGCCGGAGGCGTACGCCGAGCCAAGTCAAGAGGACAAGACCATTGCGAACTGCCTCGTGGACGAATTGCTTCGTCGCTATGGGATGCCAATGGAGCTACACAGTGACCAGGGCACCAACTTTGAGTCCAACCTCATGAGGGAAACACTGGAGCGACTCGGAGTACACAAGACGCGCACAACACCTCTTCATCCAGTTAGACGGCATCGTTGAACGGTGCCCTAGAAGAACATCTGAGGAAGGCTGTGGCCAATCGCCAGAGAGATTGGGATGTGAGGGTGCCACTTTTATTGCTGGACTACCGCTCCTCAACCCACGACACCCCCGGGTTGACAGCGGCCAGTTTGGTCTGTGGCAGAGAGCTGCGTCTACCTTGCAACCTTCCTTTAAGTCTTCCTGGGGCAAAACAGTCAATAGTCAACAACAAGGAGCCTCTCGTGGACCGGCTTCATGACATGCATGAGATGGTCTATCAAAATATCCAGGTAGTGATATAAAGACCCGTTAAGATCAGCAGGCCAACAGCCGAAGTTTCCAGTATGGTGATCTGGTGTGGCTATTTCTCTCCAGTTGGACCAAGGGACGCTGCTCCAAACTTCAAAAACCATGGCAAGGGTTGGTAAAGAGAATAAATGATGTCTAATACATCCAGAGCTACCCCCTGGGAAGAAACTTTTTTTGATGTTTAACGCCCGCTTTTACTACCATGGCACCGCAGGCGATGACACATATATGGAATGAAGATGGAGCACCAGTGGAATGTGATGGCGAGGGAACCCGGAGAAAAACCAACCCTGCGCCGCTTTGCCCACCACAAATCTCACATGCAGTCACTTGGGATCGAACCCGGGCCGTCTAGGTGAGAGGCAAGAGGTCTAACCACTCGGCTACGCGCGGCCAGGGAAGAAACTGGTAGTACATTTGGATCGTCTAGCCTGTTACGGTGGCGCTGGTTGGGACGACAGTCCTGAGGAGGGAGCAATGTGGCAGTACCATCTTATGTAGTGGTTCCTTGGTATGTGAGTTAGATAAGTAAACAATAAGGTGCTGGTAACAAGAACTTCGGAGTATGAGAAATCATGATTATTTTGATATTTGAATGTTTCTCCAAGCTTCCGCTCCCAGTATCAACAACTTTCCAGAAAGTTTCTAATGTAATTTTCCAGCTATAAAAGGAGGAAGGATTACAGTGCATTGTTGTGTTGTGAATTGTACTGAGTTGTGAGAGACTGGAGTGTTACTGCACAGTGGTGTGCAAGCCATGGATGACATGCAGCTGTAAATTGTCTATGCATCAAAACGTTGAGTGAATTATTTGCAGCAGTGAATCAAGGATTATATTTGTAAACCATTTTTGAGTCAAGAAAGACATTTGTTGCATCATGGATTAACACTATGATATTTGCTGTTGTTCTTTTTCTCCTAAAGCCTGCTTGATATTCTGATAATTTACATCCCTTTTCAGCTCACTCTTGCAATATTCCAGTTAACATACCAGTTAGCAGCCATACAGATGAATTAAGCTTCAAGTATTCAGACATTTGTCAAAACTGTAAAAATACTGTAAAATTATACAATTTGTTGCAGGCTAGAAATGTGAAGTATTCAATGATTTTGGAAGATATATACCCATACAAAATTATGACATGCCTAGACTCTGTATTTCAATAGCTAACAGCTTTAATTCCAGACTGCCACATTCAAAGGTCTGTACTATGGAGTGGAAACTACCATTCATTGAGTGCAGTAGGCTTTTCCCCTCCATTGCCCCTTCTACCACCTTTACTTGTTCAAACTGTTTAGCTTATGGGGTGGCCGTATACTGATTTATTTTATACTAGCAATATATTGGAGCAAGGTTGTCACATTGTTTTCTCCTCCACTGCAGTTATCAACCCCTGGCCTAAGCACTTAAGGGGTGGAATCTTCAGAACAAAGGGAAAACCACAACACCACCAAGAGTAACAACAAAATATTTGCTTGTGCTTCAGAATATGATGTGCTACAAAAGGGGAATTCATAAATAACCCAATATGATCCAATGCTATATAAAGACATGCTCTTTTTGTCACTACCTATACTGTCAAACCAAAACTACTAAAGATACACATTAAGAATATATTGCACAATTTATCTGAAGTTACTTAAGCACTAATACTACTAAGAACTGAAAACCCTTAGATATGATGCGTATATCACAAGTCTATTCATGTCCATTTTCCTTGGGTATAGTGGATATGTATACATGTTCACAACATGGAGGTTATCTCTTGTATTAAGAGATCCGAGTTATTTCAGTTAGGTTGAATTTGGTTAGCATTCACACTTCCTAATCTTTCTTACATAGATAATAATGTACACGCTAGTTGCAATATTCCAGTATTTTCTCTGCCTACCTCCATTCTTCTTGGTGTTTGTTATTTATTTTAAGTTCTCTTTTAGTTCAGTGACCACTGACATATACACATATTTCAAATCTTGTGCACTGAGTTTTCAAGTCATCTTAATTGTTATCCTCCAGAAGCCAAAAATCAATCTGATGTACAACTATTTCCAGAAACTATTTTACATAGTAAATTCATTACTCTTCCTAACTAAACCACCAGTATTTAGGAGGATATAAGATATGATAAAGGAATATGCACAGACAAATCTTTTAGAGTATATTTTAAAAACACGAACCTTAAGAATGGCTGTTATGCAGACTTGTAACTCCTACAGCAAACAGTTAGTGACAACAATGCAGAATTTTCAGACACACAAGATTGCAAATCTAGATTCAGCAGTTTGCCTTCACAAATGCTATATTTTAATTTAAGGGGTTGAGTGCCTAAGTGTCATCACCCTCCGTGGTGTAATGGTTACCATGCTAATTTCATATACCCAAGGTCGCGGGTTCAAACCCAGCAGAGGAGGATGGATTTTTTCGGGTGTAAAAAACCTTAGCATGGCTTCCTTCAGAAGAGAAGTAAAGCCATTGGCCCCATATTGTAAATGTACAAAATGTACAGCACGAAAAAGAACCTCAAGCCTGATAGAGTGGCCTCTGAGCAAAATTAAGTGGTCTTTCATGCCCAATTTAGAATGGGATGCTGAGAAACACAGTAATTCAAGAGCATCCATAAATAACACTCCATTTATATTCACATTTTTTGCTTAAGTGTCAGTTGTACAAAGATCACCAGCTGTTTATTTTTAACCATAGTTTAATTTAGCATATAATTGGCTTTAATCAGTTATCCACATTGAAAAAAATTAACCCAGGTCTACCAAACCATTAGTCTATACCATCCAATGGATTATATGGCAACAGTGATAAATGGGAGAGACATTTATGTACAGTGAGAAAATGTTCAACTGTTCAACTCACCAGGAAAGTTAATAAAGTCAGCAATTCTGCTTATATTGTAATACCAGTGGCCATAAATTAATATAAAACATATGCACTCTGCTTAATATATCAATTGCTTCATTGTTTCAATTTCAATTTGATATCATAGCTTGCATATGAAGGGCACAGGGAATGAAGGGGGAATGTCAGAAAAAGTAAATTTTACAGGAGACGATTTTCAAAGTTTAAGTACTCCAAATATTGGTTTATTGCAATTATATGAACACATTATTACATATAATAATGAATCATTATGTTTTCTATGAAATAGAACATGCGACAGTAAGCACTGAACACAGAGATATAATTTAAAAGTGAAATTACAAAATATTGTGCCAGTAATTTGAGCAAGAAGGGGGAATGTCGACCTTTTTATAATGTTATTCTAGCATTAATTAACAAGCACTTATTCAAACACCATTAAAAATGTGAGAAGTAGCGTCTATAAGTTCACTCATTATGGGCATGTATAATTCTGCCTTTTTACCACAAAATGTCTTCAAGTGATTTACAGCAATATGTTTTTCCTTTGAAATAGGAACAGGATGTAGAAAGGAAAGAAATAATTTTGTTAGGTTGTTATGATTATTACTACTATTACTATTACTACTGTTATCATCATCATTAATTATCATCATCATCATCATCATCATCATCATTATTATTATTATTATTATTATTATTATTATTAGGCTGCTGTGCAAATTATGTGCTTTTTCCCCCTAAGATATTGTTTCTAACATTCATACAAATTAAGAATGTGAAAGTAACATCTCTATGTTTGCTCCTTGTGGGGTTGAGACAAAAAGTATAACTGGGCCTCTTTACCGCAAAATTTCTTCAAGTGATTCACATCAACATACTTTTCCTTTGATACAGGAAGAAAGTCAAGAAAGGAAAGAAAATAGCTTTAGTAGGTTACCTTTTTATTGCCTAAAAAAAAATTTTTTTTTTTTTTTTTTTTGAGATCATTATTTTTATTATTGCTCACCTTCATATAAATGGTCAGGTAGCTGGAATTCATTTCCCTCCGTGGCCCTGTCCTTTAAGTGATGAGGAGCCCTGATTACTGAGAATGTAAATAATCCATGGTATATAGAATGATTTTAATTAATCTTGGATGCTCTTTCAAGATTTTAATCTCTTTGATTGGTCTGGATTTGAAGGGACTTTATTTTATATAGGCAGATGCCAAGTGAGTAGTCCAAGATCAGAAAAGAGTTTGTTCTGGATCTATCACGTGCAATGGGAAAGGTTTTTCCTTGCTTATTTGAAGGCTTCTATCCAGTCACTAGGAATTTCAGCTCTTTGTTTCCTAATCAACGAGTCCCAGGTTCCATGTATGGCCCCTGATGGGAAAAAGTGACTTTAACATGGTCAAATCTATTTTCTTCATGAACCAGATTATGGAGGAAGCGAAAGACATTGTAATTTTTATTTTATCCTCCACATGAGCCCCATAATAAATACAGTCCCCTTACTTCCAGGTCCACATGATTATAAACAAAATCATGCAGCATAAACAAACATCATCACATCTCTTTTTTGCAACTGTTTCTGGGTATACATAGAAAATACTTTTCCCTGATGACAGTATATGGATATTGAAACTGAAAACAGACAATTATCTTCTGTAGTACACATCATTAATACTAATATTGGGAGCAGAAAGCTTTTTCTGAAAGTCCATACAAATAACCTCCTTAGTTGAGTCTTTCCTACTTAACAACCTTACTGCCTTTTTCCTTTTATAAAATACTTGAGCTTTCATTTTGTGCACCTGATTTTCTGTTTCATGGATCTCAATTTCCTTGTTTTTTTCTAACACTTCAGATAACTCTTGTGACTTTGACAAATTATTAATCTCTGCTTTCCGTGCTTTTATTTTAATGTTAAACTCATCACACGAGCTGCAGTTATCAGTTCGGGAATATCCACAGGATATATTGAGTTCTTTCATAAAAATGGTTGTAAACAACTCATAAGACAATGGATTGCCAGTATATTGTTGGCTGTACATGGCATGCATTTTCATAACATTTAAATTCTCAGGTAAATAAATGTTCAAGGAATCATGTAAACTACAGTAACTACTTCTACCTTTAAAAGACTGAATATGTTGCATGACTAAACTTTTTATGTCATCAGAAAGTCTATGAGGCCTATTGTCATGCTTGCCTCTACAATTACGTGGAGCCATTCCTGTCTGCTTCAGGGCTCTCTGTAGAATTTCAAGTTTTTTTCTTTCCTATTCCATATTTAGAGAGAAATGCTTTGTTAACAGACTTGCTCTTCTATAATAGCATTTTCAGAATCCAAATATCTGATTCTATAAGAGTATGACATATCGTAAAATTTGGCATTCTCCTCATTTTGGCGTGAGCGTAGAGTCTGAATTTCTTGTACACTTATTAAACCACATAGATATGTATTTTGTTCATGTACTGAACCCATTAAATTTAAGTTAGTTAATAATTACATCAGGCATTTTACCCACATTTCTTTCTTTTCCTACTGACATTTTCACTTTTGAATCCACTATGTCCATTACAGTCACTGTTTTCATCAGAGGCCTCCATTTTTCACTACTTAGAATGTAATTAAAATACCTAACACCAATTAAATAACACACAAAATTAGTGCAAGAACTCGATACTTGACATACCAGATTCTGTTATGCAACAATGTAACAGGTGCTACCATGACAAACTCCCTTTGTTGATTGACATTCCCCCTTCATAGCATTTACACGCAGACATTCCCCCTTCTTAGCCAGTGTGGTAAAACTTAGAATGCAATTTTCTTGGAACTATGCGCTTTCATTGCCTGTTTGAATTGTGTATCTGGAAGCTTACCAACATGAGCAATAGATGGGGAAATAATCTCAACTTTGAATTTTTTTGACATTCCCCTTCATCCCCTGCACCCTTCATATTTAATGGAAACCATGCATGATGAATTCTACCCAAAGGGAATACAATGGGGATGTGTGCATAGTCCCTGGAAAGTTAGGAATGTTGCAAAAATCAAGCATGCTTTGCAATTCCATCTTTAATTCAGCTTATAAATAAGAGCATACTAAAAACAGGTTATTATGCATATTTTCATTCATTGATGACCTATGGAATGATATTTTGGGGAAATTCAGTAAATGCTAAAGAAGTATTCATTATGCAAAAAACGGTAATAAGAATAATGGCACGGGAAAGACAATCAACTCACTACAAACCACTCTTCAAAATGTTTGGAATTTTATCATTAGCCTATGAATACATTCTAGCCACATTGTCATTTGAAATAAATAACCCAGAAAAGTTTACAAAAAATACAGATATTCATAACAAAGAGACCAGACAAGGCAGGACTTACAAAGACCAACAAATAATTTGCAGTTATTCCAAAAAGGGATTTACTACAAAGGAATAGTTTTGTTTAATTCTCTTCCCTCTTCTATAAAAGCATTGCAAATGAACAAAAACAAGTTTAGATCAGAATTAAAAAGATACCTTATTACTCACACCTTCTATACAGAGAAGGATTTCATTCAGTCAAAAAACACTGGTAATAATGTAAAATTGTAAATATAATAAACATTAATATTCTAAGAATGCAAATATACAGGTAGGCTTTTGGAAACAGACATGTAATTGAAAATTATGCAAAACTGACACCACTGAAAATTCATTGTCAGAGTTATTATTTGTAAATGTATTAATAAGCATGAATAAATGTAATTGCTGACTTGATCTACATCCTAGAGTTTGGGCTTGAGTCCAATCTCATAATAGGATCTACAGATTGCAATGTGGGTGGGTGGGTGAGTGCATGTGTGACTTTCCTAACCTCAACATCTTTGGTTGGCATTTTAATAAATTGAGTTCTGAAGCCTGCAATTTTTCTGGTAACTGTATGAATTCTTCTAGCAGCAATGGCTAGGTCAGTATTAGTCTGCAATAATCATCTGGATGTATTATTCTTACCAGTAATTGCTTTGTCAGTATTAAATATGTTGGCAATAACCATCTGGAAGCATCCACTGGCAATCTCAAGAGTTAGTGTATCACAAACATTGAGTTCAAAGCATGTTTTCTTTTTGTCTGCTCTAACTGGAGTGCAACCTCTGTTATAGTTCTACTACAAACTTTGGTAAACTAAATCTCATTTTAAATTCTTTGACATTAAGTAGTGAAAATGGTTTATTTCTATTGTGAAATACTCAAGAGGCATAATATAACTCATTTTCATTTTCTGATGAAATATCAGAATAATCTGAAACCTGATATAAAAAAATAGGCCTAATTTAGCACAGGTAGTTTATTGTGCATTTAAGGATGAGCATTCTGAAATGGCCAAATATGAATAACAAGCAGTGGCATGCAGTGCTTGTTAAGCTTGGGTAGGTTCTATATTATCCAAAACTTTATTATATGACGCGAATCACATCATTTTTTTATATTAGCATCTGCTACAATATTATACATTACAGTACACACAAATATTTAATAAAATTCTTTGCTAACAATTAGATCATTTGAAAGAAACAAAGGTTTTCACAAAATTAATAAAGTTGACTTTAAAAGTAATACTGCATTTCTTAATATAACAGATATTTGTTTTGAAATTAAATACAACATATTATGTATAATTTTCTAATTAAAACAAAGAGACCAAGGAGCCATTGTTACCAAAATGGGGACTGCAGTTACATACTATATAATCATGTGAAATTTTTGTATAAAAGCGCTTAAATATCTAGTTACTATTCTCTAATGCAGTGTTTCCCAACCTTTTGAAGTTCACGGCAACCTTGGGAATAACATTAAACACCAGGGGCACCCTTCTTTGAATTAAAAGAAAATTAAGCTTAATATGTTAATTTATTGAAATATTATATAATAATAACGTACACCATAACATAATACAGTAAACTTTACTACAATCACTGAGTAAAAATACATCAATAAATTTTGTTTGATTAATGATTAATGTGAAACTTGTGATTGATGCTTAGAGCACAGATATGTGATGTCGGGTCTTGCAGTTGTCAGTGAAACACGCAAATCATCCTCAAGGTTATTCAGTCTATTTCTTGCTTTGCATTTTATTGTCACCATAGCAGAGAAGGCTTGCTCGCATAGATAGGATGTTGAAAAGGGCAAAATGCATTAATTGCTTTCTTCATTAGGTTAGGGTACTCCTCTCTCCGTTGAAGCCAAAAACTAGCCACCAACGCCTCACTCTTGGTGAACTTACCTTTGAGTGTGGAATCAGCGCAAAGATCAATAAATTCATCTCGTTCGCAAGCAGTGAAATCTATTTCCTCTGCACTATCTACGAAATCAAATGGTGAGACAACCCAGTCGAGATTCGTAGTGGAAATAGTTGGAAATTACGCATCTATTGCATCTTGCAATCTTGATAAGTGATTACAAATAAGGTCTTTCAGTTTACCCAGATCTTTATCTCCTGCCACATTAAGAAGAGATGGAAAGTTCGTCAAATCTCCTTTTTGAACTGCAGACTTCCAAGAACTAAGTTTTCTTTTAAAACCTTTCATTTTATTGGTTGAGGAGATTATTGTTTCATGTCGACCCTGCATCGAAACATTCAGTTCATTCAGCTTATGAAAAATATCTGCCAGATGCAACAGTTGAAAACACCAAGAATCACTTAGTAAGAACTCATGAAATGTGTCTTGATTTTCATCCTTAAAAAAAGTTTTTAGCTGTTCTTTAAGTTCGAGAAACCGGTTCAATACACGACCCCGCGACAACCACCTTACTTCTGTGTGAAGTAACAAAGAGGTATGAGCTGCATCCGTTGCGCGACATAACTGTTAAAAAATTCTGCACTTTAAAGGCCGAGACTTCATATAGTTCACCATTTTCACAACTTGGTTAAACACTTCAGCAAAATCTTCATTACACGCTTTCACGACCAATGCCTCTCTATGCAGAAAACAGTGAGTTATAATAATGGATGGATTTTCATTGAGAGCTCTGGCAGTAAAGCCTTTAATTTTCCCAGACATAGATGGTGCACCATCTGTACATATACCACAAGTCTTTCCATGAAAGATCATGGTCATTGAGACAGGAATTAATAGAAACGAAAATATCATGGCCTGTGGTTGTAGTCTCGAGCGGTCTACAGAACAGAAACTGTTCATTAATATCTTTTTCATCAATATATCTGATAAAACCAAGGAGTAGCGGTTCGTAACCAATATCGAGACTCTCATCTACTTGCAAAGCAAATGTTCTATAAGTTTTTATTTTCTCCGTGACTTGTTCGTTGATATTGCATGACATTTCAGAAATCCTGTGCGGCTGATTGTGTTGTTGGACAGAGGAACTTTCGAAATTTGATTAGCTGCTCCTTCGCCAAGTATTGTTGAAACTATAACTTGACGTGCAGGGCCAATGATTTCCTCTCCAAGAGTATGAGGTTTCTTTTTTTTAGCTATCAGTTCTACTACTTTAAATGAGGCTTCAAGAGCAGTAACACCTATGGTCATTCTCTTTACCATTCGCACAGCTGTTTTCTTCTCCCCTTCTAATATATGTGAAAAATACATTACACTTTTCTGTGACATACTAGGATGCTTTGTTGCAAGATGCCGCTTCAGTTTGCTAGGTACCATGGCCTCGTTGCTAAGTGTTTCGCCACAACTAAACACACAGGGATAGGGGTTTCCTCGTTGTTATTCCACTTAAATCCATATGCTAAGTAACTGTCCTGGTATGTTCTTTTCTTTCGTTTGTCTTCTTTATGTGGTGAATTCGATGGTCCGGGAGAAACTGTAAGATTTGGCTTCCTAAAGCAAGCAGTAGGAGCCGACTGTTCACTTTCACTGTCCTGGCGTTTACGTTTAACAATGAACTTATCCATAGCTAAACACTGTGAATCAACGCGAGGAAGACAACTGAAAGCACCAAGCGGCGTACACTTTTATAAATTCATCTGTCGAAGCCTCGGGAATGTTCGTGAGGAAGCGAGTAGTCTCGGGAATGTTCGGCAGGGTATAGCTGTAATGCCATCTGTGGGATACCAGTATAACTGAATTATTGAAATGAATCGACCACTATCACCATCTACCGTGCATGAGAGTAATTGATTTGACTTATTTTATTTCAAGACTTTACAAGACTTAAGGCTTCAGTAGAAGGTATTTTTTTTTTGTTTATCTCAATATCTCGCGGCACCCCTTAGCCAATCACACGGCACCCTAGGGTGCCGGGGCACACCAGTTGGGAACCGTTGCTCTAATGGGATGATCCTGTTGGATGATGACCATTATGTTGAAGCCTACAAATGAGAGGGAAAAAAAAAAGCAACAACAAAATATAGCATAGGAATAATATCTGAACCAAAACTTCTTATAGCTCTGGAACCCTATAAAAGTCATGTTTACTTGCTACTGGCTCTATAATTTTCATTAGAACACTTTCTTTATCATATGGCAGCTCGGGTGTTTTGGGCCATTTCCATAGTTTAGTTTTGATACACTTTTCCATACACTTCACTATGATGCAATCACCCATCCTCCTCATCCTTGTCCTTCATCCTCATCCTCCTTCTACACGATTATAAATATCCAATTACAGTACTCAATATTTTTAATGGGATCTAAATTACATTAGTTAAGGAAAATGCACGACAGTAAGATGAATATGTATTAGCAATGACAAATTACATGGAATTATAGATTGTTTACTGCAAGGAAAGAACTTGGTAAGGTATATTTTGAACAAAAGGATACATGAGTATGAAGATTAGAACTTGTCTCAAATTTCCCTCTGCACAGAACTTGATGTTTATTCATAATGCCAACAAATGCATTTTGTTATAGGTTTCTTCCACAAATTCCACTTAATTCCCCTCTAGATTCTCTATGGATGATGCTAGGACCACAGACACATAGGTTGCCTTTGGCTGTTGTCATTATTATAGAAAGAAGCTTCTCTGGAAGCAAATTCAATACCATGAGCAACAAAGTATCTGCAGACCTCTTAAAAACCGTCACTGTACCATCAGCTGGTTCTTTCCCATGGCCTGCAATTGAAAAATTCCAAAACCAGCCATAAATTTTAGGAAACTGTTGTGGTTAGTGCAAAATGAATTTGTTTCAATACTTTGATGTTGGTCCATCTGACCAAAAATGTACAATTTCTATATCTCTAGAAGCTATACTCTCAGCCCAAATATAAGACATCAAGTTCTGTGCAGAGGGAAGTTCGAGATAAGTTCTAATCTTCATACTCATGTATACTTTTGTTCAAAATATATCTTACAAGTGTTGTACATAAAAATCCATATTTTTAGAGTCGCACAGGGCTGACTTCATCAACTGGATTCACATTTTTGTAGCTTCAGTAAATGTAGCTCTTCCACCATAAGCATGAAATTTTAATGCAAAACACATGCACCAGTGTGGCAATCTACTGTCTTGGCATCTACAATATAAAAAGGCTGAATTCTGCAAAATGTAGCATATGACAAGTTGCAACGATACTCTTGTCAAAAATTGTTTGCACTAATTCTTTGTGGTGTTCAAGAGGTATCGTTTCTGCCTTTTTATTTTATGTTCAGTTTTAGATACTTTCTTTCCTGCACAACGACAATGCTCATTTCAAATCACTGGCGGCAACATTTTTTGAAACAGGTATTGCAAAGCTTGTGCACAGGTATGATAAATGTCTCAATCTTTTCGGTGATTATGTTGAAAAGTAATCATAAGTGTACAAAACTTTTAGTAATAAAATAATTGTTTTCTATGAACCTGTCTTTTATTTATAGCCTATCGGAAGTTGAAAAAAAAAAATGGCCCTCGTAATTTGTGATTAAATTCATGAAAATACTGTGCTATTGTTTTGTCTAATTAATTTGCACAGCACTGTGCATGCGTGCATATGTGTTTACATACAGCATGTAAATGAATATCTTCACATGAATTTTACTGGCAGTAGGTGGTTCTAGTTGATCAATTTGAGTTAAGTAACCAAGGGTCTATGAGGTCAAGATACAAAGTAATTTAAAGTAATTAGAAATTGGGATGATTAAATCACAATAAAAAAAAAAAAAAAAAAAAAAATGCGCCGCACCCACTTCCACCCCCCCCCCCATTTACCCTTAATCCATTATAATTTACGTTGTGGAACATATGACAGCCATCTTATTGATATAATGTACTGTAACAGGAGTTTTTAAGTGCATGCTTTTGGAATGGACGTAACTATTGCTGCTAAGGTCTATTTTCCGAAGAAGAGCAGACTACATTTGCATGGTTACCAAATGGCCGACAAGCACGATAATTTTGACCTTATTACCCAGAGTATGAAGTGTTGCCTATCTCCAAAAATAATAAGGGACAGGTGAACCACATTGTATATAAATAGCCTGCATTTCAAATGAAACTAGAGCTTATTATGCACTTAGTAAAATTGTCTTTTTTCTCCCTGAAGAAGCACTTCTAAATTTTAAGGTTACCAAAATTGTTTACATTGCAGACCTAATATGGTGCTGAAACGTTGATAGTTGTACTTGCTGCATAGTTAGGTGGTTTGACTGTGAACATGAATAAACCTGAGGAATCCAGTTCAAACCTGGATGTGGACAAACTTTCTTTTTTATTTCTTTTCCATCTTGTGAGCAATATTATGCTTATGCCTTAAAATGACAAATTACCACCATAATTTACAATATGCAGGGTATTTGCTTACTGTTGCTTCGTCACACATCTGATGACTAAGGCTAGAGGGTTGTGTACTAATATTGCCCTGAAATTGTGATTGGTAATAATCAATAGCCCAAAGTACTACAACTCCCCAAAAGAGGCATGAGTACCTATGTGGTAGCATGACAAATGCCTAATGCTGCCAATAGATGACACTATCACCCTGGCAGACACTATCACCATCATATGGCAATTATTATTGACGCAGATGGATAGAATTTCCATTATCTACTAGGATAAGGCATGTTGTGTGTTTATTCTGATAATTGTTAATGTGGCTTGAGATTTTATTCAATGTTCCATGCATGTGTGACGAGGTGGCGAGCCATACAACTGTCAGCCAAGTGTACAGTACGTGACAGGGAAATGGACCATGCACCTAATGGTTAAGTTTTGTAGCATACTTACTGTATAGACACACACACCACACACACACACACACACACACACACACACACACACACACACACACACACACACACACACACACACACACACACACACACACACAGACACACACATACACACACCCATGCACACACACATACACACACTTTTCATTTTTAAAATTATTTGGATATAGATTACACATTTAAGAGTTTACCTATATGCAGTGAAGCACTACAAAATCACTTACTCGCAAAATTTTGACGTGTCTTGGTGGTCTTCACAATGCAGATACACCAACAAAAATCTCAATTCTAATTTGGCTTCATTCAGAGCCTGTGAATATGATCCCCTATAGAAAACAGGATGTCTACTTCCATACTTTTCTTCATAACCGTCAATGAAAGTGACAACATCACCCACTGGATCTGTAACAACTACAAAAAAAAAAAAGAGGAAAACTTGAAATTAGTACTGCATCCACATAGGTAGAGGGAGACAAGGGTCATATCTCACTGTATATATCTTCCTTCTATCTTTTTTTCCCCCATTGCTATGTTGCAACGTGATAATCTGGAATTCAGAGTGGCAGGTTTTCTTCAGACACTTTACTTTTACTATTTTCACTTTAAAACTGATAATAACCATATCATCCCCAGTAGTATTGAAATAAGCAGATATCACATTCAAAATGCTCCTGCCCACTTATGAGTAACTTCCAAAATGGATCAGTAATTGAACTGTGTTACAGCTATTACGTTTCATACGGGAAGGTGGAAGTAGGAGAGGTGGAGTAGGGAGGGCAAGGGACAGGGAGAGAGAATATGCTACCAGTTACCTGCAACAAAGATGAAGCCATTTCAAAACAATTTACCTTACTGTTCCCTGAATACATTCTGCTGAAGAAAGTAATCAAGTTAATTCAAGCAAGCCTTTTGGGAGAGATATATCTATGTTTAATTTATACTTATAAAGAGATAAAGTTGGTTTGTGTTTCTATATAGAGTAATCTTGGAAACCATGTAAACTGATTTTGTTAATTCTATCACCACTGAAAATTATTATTCTTCTAGATAGACATAGAGGGGGGGGGAGATAATTTGCATATTGGGTGCAGATGACCAAATTTTCCTCTTTATTTCACTGAATCTTGTTGCAGAGAGCACTTTTATATGAATTTTGACACTTTAAACATTTGGGTTTTAGAGTCCACCAAAAAGATGTTACTTTCAAAGACTTCCACCATTCTTATTCTCAATTCCTATTTTAACTCCTAACTTACGAATCAACACTCTTTAGCCCATCCCAATATTTGTTCCAAATATAGTCCTACATAGTATAGAACCTGTAAAAACATATTTATTTAGCATTATGTTGAACAACTACATTTTACTTGTAACACAAAAAAATACATTGCAGCTTGCAGCTTCAAGTTCTGGCTTGTGACAAAAACATATTGAAAAGATACATTGAACACAGTGGGGTCAATACAGTTTTATAGTTCATTCAATCGTCCATAGAGATGTTGCTATAATTCTAACATTTTTTCTTTTAATATTAACACTTCCTCCAAAAGAAGCAATAGTAAACAAAAGTATTGGACAGTTTACACAGCTTGAATTTCTGCATCCCAATCTTGTCATGCAGCTCTCAAATCAGATCCTCTCCAATGGCTTGGTCAGCAAATCAGCTGTTTGCTCCCTCAATTTGCTTCAGTCCAAGGTCACCATCCAAAAATTGTTCCCTGATATAGAAATGCCTAGCTTCTATGTGCTTAAGTTTTCAAGGGTATGCTGATTTTTTTGGAAAGTTTCACAGCATCAGCATTATCGATGTAAAGAGTACAAGGTTTGTCTTGCTTAGTAGTTCCAGATAATTCGGATAAGCTTTTCAATTAGATCAGCTCCTTCACTGCTTCACTTGCTGCTGCTATTTCTGCTTCCATGGTGGAAGTTGCTACTGATTTTTGCAACTGAGTGAACCATAATGTAAGCTCCATGACAGAGTTGCGACAACACCTGTTGTTGACCACCTCATGTTGTCACTGGCATAGTCAGTGTCCCTGTAGACTCCTTGTAGATGATTCCCTAGCCTACTGTACTCTTCAAAGTATCTGAAGATATGTTTCACTCAGTTCCAGATTTGAGTTGTACGATCTCCTATGGCTCAAACTACTTTGTTCACTGCAAAAGCAATGTCAAGACATTAGGCTGTAGTCAAATACAGAAGACAACCTATTGCCTCAAGACAAGGAATGTTGACTGATCTCCGTGACATCACTTTTTTCGCAACCAATTGAGGTAAAGACTCATTCAACTCGTCCATTCCAAATCTCTTCAGGATTTTTCTCACATTCTTTAGCTACTAGTTGAGCTCTGAAATGGACTTTTCCTTTTTCTGTAGTTTTCTGGCAAAGAACTCACCAATTTTTCAACACTTTTACACTTTCTGGACATTCAATTAATTCCTATCCAATTCTTTATTATTTGCCTTAAGCCACTGATCTTTATTTTTAGACTGCAATACTTCAGCATTTGAACTTGGGTCCTTTTCTTCAGATGGTCCAGCAAGGTATATATAGTCTCCGCTAGTCATCCAACTTGGTTTCTTTCTTTCACTTTTTTTTTCTCAATATTTTCTATTATTCATTATTCTTCCTCTTTATCAACTGGCTCTTCACTTCCTCCAGAACCAGATACTGAGTATAATTCTTCTCCTCGTACGTCTTCTGACCTCTTGTTGTAACATACATCTGGGGTCGGTAATTCTGCAATGTTGGGGAGCAGAGTGCAAACAACTTCTGGCTTGAATTTTTCAACATGGCCTAAAACAACCTTCTTCTGAGATGAAATCCAGACCCTGAATTTGTTCCTGTCATTCACATATCCAACCAGATGACCATGAATAGCTCTGTCGTCAAACTTGGAATAGAAATTCTTGTTCACATGCACATTGCATTCAGTTAAAAAATTCTTCAGATGAGATAGGTTTCATACCGGACGTTGATACCATAGCTCATAAGGCAATTTGCATTCAACAGATGACCTCTCAGTGCAGTTCTAAAGGTATGTGGCAGTATTACAGGTTCTCTGCACACTGGTTTTTTTTTTTTTTTTTTTTTTTTTTTTGGCAATTTACTCGGATGAAGCATAGAACAAGTGCACTCCACAATAGTGTAATTTTCTCGTTTTGCAACACCATTTTGTTGCGGTGTACCAGGTGCAGTTTTCTATGCCTCTGTTTGCAAGCAATTCAGAAACTTTGTCGTCAAATTCTTTTCCTCCATCACACCCAAGTTAATAACATGGCTGTTCATTTTAGCTTAAGTCAAGAACTGTTTCAATCGCAAATAGTTACGTCACGTCCAAAGTGCACTCCAAACCATCTTTGGCACCAAAACAAGCCAATGAAATTGCAAGTTTTGGGTGTGGGTAAAATTTGGTATAAATGTACAGTGCAACACCACACGGAACCTGTATCGCTTTGAATACTGAATCCGCACCAAAAAGTAAAGTGTCAATAAATGTTTGACAAAATGTTTTTGAATGTTAATTGTGATTAGTGCCGCCTAAATTAAAGTATCCTTTGTGCATGTCTATGCTCTCTTGTGAGAGAAGTAACTCTGTTGAATCGCGCCAGGAACTTTCTACGCAAACGTAAAGTGTAAGGAAATGAAACCATTAACCCAATATAAGTGCTTTGACCTTTTCAAGGTGAAAGGGGAGCAACAACATTTCCTGTAGAATTCTTGCCACAGTGCTACGACTTAGGTGCAATTGTCGAGCGAATGTGCGAGTACTAATTGCAGGATTGTTCTCAATGCACTGCAACACATCCTCCTCATTCTCAAGAGTCTGTACAGAACGTGGCCATCCTTGACCTTCTGCTCTATCCAAGAAGCCTCATTCATGTAGTCTAAGTTCAATGCTGGAAAATGTTGTGTGATGAGGAACTCTTCGGTTTCGGAACTGTACTTGGAATAGCCTTACAGCTGCATGACCCGAACCAGCTTTGCATATTTATTATATTCTGATGTTCAGTCATTGACCTTGATTCTCCAAGTGAGCATTCAGAAAATAAAGTTTCAAACTCTGAGCATCCCAAGATAGTATAGCATAAGACAGCATACTTTTGGCAATCATTGCTTAGTTGGGAACCTTATTATTTCCTAGTAAATCATATGTTGAAAGCAGTCCATGCTCTTTTTTCAATCTTATTTATAATATTGAAGAGGTCTTGATCTGACATCAATCTTCTTATATTTGGACCAACAAATGCCCTATATCAGCTTAGCTTCTAAGAGATGAGAAAGCTTAAATCAAAGTCCGATGAATGATTCTTCGACAAATCTCAGGTACAACAATGCAGAGCTCATCGATCTTGAAGCATGATTTGTTCAACCTTTGTGATTGTTTTGTCAAAAATGGATGGTCTCCTGCTTCTTTTCTCATCATGAATTTCTGCACGATCATCTGCAAATTCTCTGTACCACTTGCGGACATTTTTGACATCCATACAGGACTCTCCATACACTTCCATCAACTGTCGATGAATTTCGGTTGTTTTAACCCCTCTTGCACTAAAAAGCGAACGACTGCGCGAACTTCGCACCTGGCGGTAGTGGCTAATGGGAGCTCCATTATAACTGGCTGCCAAGACACTGAAGGCGCTAGCAGATGTATGATGGTTTCTGTAGAGTGGAAGGAGGATGGTCAACATCCACACAAACGGTTTCCCTGAGACTCCAGCGCTTTGGAGACCTTACTTTTGGAATTACCCTCGTCAAGAAAAGGGTATGCATTGCCTACTACCTTTTCACTGAGCTTTTTGAGATCTACTAAACAGAATTTCTGAATTTTACTAGCATCCATTATTTTCTTTATAATAACAAGGGACTATACCAAGAAGAATCACTCTCTTCTATAATCCCTTCCTTAAGTAATTCTGCATCTGTCGGTCTACCTTTTCCTTTTGACACAATGGCAGCATATAGGGCCTCATATTTATGAACTCTCTATTAGGTTTCCTATCAATCTAGGCTTTGCAGCTGCAATACAACTTGGCTTATCTCCAGGCAGGTTGAAAATGTTCTGAAAGGCATTTTAATTATCACATCTTTCTCTTCTTGGTTTAAATTCTCCATTACTAGTTGGCAGAGGACCTTGCCATCTCTTTCTGCAGTGCAGGTAGAATTCTAGTCACATACACTTCTAAACATTTTTCAGAATCAAAAGGCTGCACTTCGATCTCAAATCCATTAATTTCTAAATCCTCCTCCTATTGAGCACAATACTCTCTGCATTATCATCTTCTAATATGGCATCTGCTTGGTACACCCCTCTTGTTTACTAACCCTTTTTCTACTCTTGGGATGAGTGCTATCACTCTAACTATTACTTCTGGCCAGCCTTATTGTGACATTTATTATATATAGAATCTTATAACATCAAGTGCTGCTTGAAGATGATTAGCTCTAATACTGTCATAATCTAATATTGTTTTAGTAGTCTATAGAAAATCTTGACCTAGGATCTCATTTTGGGCAATAGTGACCTGATGCTTGACTATCCAAAAATCAAACTCAAATTCTCCATTTCTGCTAACTGGTGAAACCCCATTCATGAATTCACATTTTTGGCTAGTTACAAGTCCATTCTTAGCAATAAATTCTACTGCCATACTATTATTACTTGTACAAGGGCAGATCGAAAAGTAATGTACAACAATTTTTTTCTGCCTTACAGCTGCAGCTGGAATATTGCAATTCCACACAGATATAATTTGAAGTTTTCACTACAGAGGGTATCTTTTTTTTTACAAGAGCAGCTCTAGTGAAAGAAACGGGACTACACAACAAAGATGGTGTGCATGCTACTGTCATTCACGAGTGAAGAGCAGAGAGGTGTGGTTTGATATTAGTGGGCCAAAAGGCATAAACCAAGTGAAATTCACAGGGACATGGATGACACATATGGGGATGATTGTATGGACGGTGGTAATGTATCCAGATGGTGTGCATTCTCCCACCTTAATGATTCGCCACGCTCTGGGAGGGCAGTAATACCTGCAACCATGCAGAATGTCAGAGGCATTGAGGTGGCAATTATGAACCACTAGTGTGTGCAATTGCAAACCTTATCACAACAGTTCATTTCCTATGGTGCATTGTACAATATTGATCATGACACGTTGAAATTTTGTAAAGTTAGTGCTCGCTGGGTGCCTAACAACCTGACAAGACAACCACAAGGGCCAGGGAATTATGACAAATTTGGATCATTTAACGTTGTACACTGCAGAAGGGCATGACTTTTTGAAAAGAATTATCACTGGTGATGAGCCATGGGCATACCACTTCACTCCCGAAACAAAGCAGGGTAAGTATGGAGCACAAACATGCTGGTTCCACAGTAAAGAAAAAATTCTAAGTGACTCACTTTGCTAGGAAAGTGCTCGTGACAGTGTTCTAGAATATGCATGGAGTTTTATTGGTGGACTTTGCTGACCATGGGATCACTGTGAATGTTGCAGCCTATATTGAAACGTTAGTGAAGTTGTGCCCTTTGTAACAAACTCCACAAGAATAATGCTGACGATGTTAAACTTCGTGACAATTCTCATGTTGCTGCTGCTGTTCATCAGAAAATCACCAAATTTGCTTGGGAGGTACTCCAGCATCCACGAAGAAAGTGGTCCCATGAAGAAATTCCAGGCCAGCCAATGCTTTGTGACAGATGCAGAAGTGAAATCAGCAGTCTGCAGATGGCTATATTCCAGGGAAACAGAAAGTTGTGCCTGTCGAAAAGTAAGTAAATGGTGTCAAGTTCATTTATTATTTTTTTAACTACTACACTATTTTGTACAAAAATTATTGTGCGTCACTTGTTGACCCACCCTCATACTTGTCTTCAGAAGTAGCATTTTCTCTTTTCATTTCTTTCCTAAAGACCAACAATTCTAGGTAAAGTGCCCTACTTGCTGTGGCGAATAAGTGCCACTGGGCTTGTTCACGTCTCTATCTACGTCGAAAGCTTGAAGTTCTATGCTCTCTGCATGCTCCTCTGTGGAATTTCTTGCCCTATAGTTGTCAGGAGCGCGCACACGCACCTATCCCCTCTCCAGCTATGATCAGTTAGGTCCTTGACAGCGAGAAGAACAGTCGGCGAGTTAGCCAGGTGCTCTCTTGGAGCAACAACTATAAGTCGACTTGTTTCTGGCCGCTCGCTTAGCCTCCAGGTTGTTACCATCGACTACATGCTGAGGTGACGCCATAATGAGCACAGAACACTTAAGTATTTGAATGAGTCTTTTTATTTCAATTGTATCAGTATGCATGTATTTTTGTAATGTGAGTAGAGAATCCATAGGTTAATGGGTATGGTATTTTGAGAAGTAATTGTTATTCGTAAGCTAAAACTGTTGTATTTTGGATATGCCTTGTTCAGCAATGGCAGATAGATTTAGCTGGGTTTAACTGGCGTGACCAGATGGTTTTCCTGGGTTCGTTCTTTGGGCTTTCGCTCAAATGAACATAGTGGATTTTCACTATCACATTTAGCTGTGCAAAAAATTTTAAGGGGAATTATAATACAACTGATTTCATTATTAGCGTGTGCATGTGTGACCAGCAGTGGGTGAATGATAATATGTACTTATGAGTGAAAAGTTAATTGTACATCAACTTCACAGACAGTATAACTTATCCAACTATTTGTCAAATTTGTACAGTAATTTTTATCCAACAAAAAGGGCATTCAACTGAAAAGTTATTTGTTAAATGTTCAATTTGGCTGAAGCAAGCTTCTGCTGTTAAGTATGAATAGTTTATCTTTGTTAATATTTGCCTTTCACATCTGCTACTGATGATGATGATGATGATGATGATGATGATGATGGTTGAAGCTTAGGGGCGCACAACTTCAGGGTTATTAAGCACCCTAGCAGAACATGACATGCTAAAATCAAAATAAAACAGCAATAAAAAAGATAAAATCCAACCACAACAATGACCAAAATGACAAATAAAATACTCAATAGATAAAACTCGCTATGTCAAGAACAACACACAGGCTAAAATGTATTAAAATAAAGTAGGCTAAAGGGATAATTAAAACAAAAGCTCCAGTACAGGCAAACTAAAATAGTTACAATCTGCAGCTACCATTCCAGGGACATTCAAAGCTATGAAAATTAAAATAAAACTAGATTATGACCTTAAAAGGCAATTAAGATAAAAGCTAAAAACCTGATCAACCGCTATGGCATCGTCCAATAAGATCTCTTTAGTACTGGCCAGCAGTCGTAGTGTCTCACAAACAGGCTAGAGGAGCACACACTACCAGTACATGGCGGACCGTCAGTGCTTGTCCACACTCGGAGCAGATAGGGGCAGGATCCCTTTGAATAGGTAGCTGCGTGTAAAATAGAAGTGACCGACATGTAGACGAGCCAAAACCACTCTCTCATGACGGGAAGTGCGTGAGGAAGTTGAACAGTGTACCGGAAGATCCTTTATTGCACTTAGCTTATTGTTGCGGAGAACAGACCACTCTGCATGCCAGCGCGAAAACACCGCTCTCTGCAAACAAGTCTAAAATCTTTGGCTGTTAAACAAGTCATTCACACTGGGCTCCGTGGTTGCTGACTTTGCCGCCTCATCCGCTAAATAATTGCCTAACAGCCCTACGTGTCCAGGAAACCATGCGAGAACAACATCCACGCCAGAATTGTGCAAAATGTGGAGGGCATACTGAATGTGCTGCACAAAAGGGTGGTAGCTATACAGCTCACGAACTCCCTGAAGTGCACTTAGCGAATCATTCAGAATAAGGCAGTTGCCCAATTT
This sequence comes from Hymenopus coronatus, assembly GCA_030762935.1. Lineage (NCBI taxonomy): Eukaryota > Metazoa > Arthropoda > Insecta > Mantodea > Hymenopodidae > Hymenopus > Hymenopus coronatus. The sequence continues at coordinate 281,538,628 of CM060900.1, read as the reverse complement.
TCGACGGCAAACATACTGAATGGCACGATAAATAAAATACAGTCCCGCAGAATAAATGGATCAGTGACCTGGCAAACCGAAAGTATGTTGTTCGGTTACAATAACAAAGGCACATCCAGCACCGTCGGTACATTTACTCCCATCGGTGTATATCAAGCCCCCACACCTCTGGCTGCGCAGAGAGCTATGCATGTCGGAAATAGAAGATTTTCTTGGAGGGCAGAAGGCGTGCGAGGTCGCGCACAATACATTGATTGCAATGGGGAAACAGTGAAATTTAAAACAGCTGTAATTACGCCATGAAGATACCTGAGTTGGAAATAATTGCGACAACACGTTCTTTATGATCATCAGCGTTTATGCACAGGGATTAGACCTTGAATGTCCGGTTGGGGATTGAATAAAATTACTTCATTGACTAGAGGGAATTTCATACCACAACTGAACAAAACAAAAGTAAATATTATAATTGAAGTTGAATATCGCATACTTGCGTATAAAGTGCTTTACAAAACGGAATGTAAGCATCACCGCAAGTATAATTCGACTTTTTCGTAGTTTCTTCTCACTGATTCCATATAAACTGTATGCTTTTTTTTACTTTCTGTACACGTGGTGTACCTACTTAGCATATACAGAAGGTATTGAACTTCACCCAAAAAAGATACCAAGATTTTACCAGAAGTATACGTTTTAGGGTCCCCTGTGTAAAAAAAGGAACTTTTAGGAAAAGGTCCATGTTGGTGTTTGTATCCATGAACACGATAACTCAAAAACGAAAAGTCGGTAAAAACTCTAACTTTGTATTTAAGTTTAATATATTCCAAAGATGCGACACGAAGATTTTGAGGCAAAAGCCCCCAGCCCAAACTATCCTTTACATGGACAAATTTCGAAAATTTAGATTTTCTAAAAAATGGCTTTAACGATTTTGATTAAAATACTGTATATTAAATATATTTACATGCCAAATAAAATGTATATGTTGAATTTTCTGAGCATAGCCTTTGAGACCTCTTTATACTGGATGAATTTTGCATAACTAGTAAACCATAAGAGATTACAAAAAAAAAAAAAAAAACCTTACTGCACAAAAAATTTAGATCTCGATAGAACCACAATTTACTTCATATACACTTTTTCGTGGAGTTGAGAAATCCCTTGTTACTGGTTTCTGTTTCAAAATATTTACTCTTACGGGAATGGGTCATCACCTAGCCCTGCAAAGAAATGCATTTCATTCATATGAAACCAGTTTTAAAAGATATGACTATCGTTTAGCTTTTTTTCCCTTCTGCTTACAAGGAAACAAGTAGTAAGATCATGTCTGCTAATCGATTAGTATGAAGTAGATAGAAGAATAAGTTTTTAACAATAATTTGTCAAGATATGTAGAGAAATTTATATGATTGGAACACATCGGATTTTTACTTTAATACACAAAGTCGTCAACAAGAATTATAAACATGAGTTTTTAAGAGTATGTAGTAAAGCGGTCAAAATGCTGAATTAAAAATGCAAAATATGCTGCGCTCGATTCTAAGCTGATGAAAGAATTATTATTTAAATATTATTCCAAGAGCCTATAAATATGAATGCGATAGTTAATGTGTGTTAAGTTAATCGAGAAGTGCATTTTTAATGTATACTTCAACAATTTAAGCAGTTGCTATAGAAGGTCAAAGTGGTGATACGGCCATATTACCTAAGGCGTATGTAAATAAAAACAAATATAAATAAAGCGCTTTAGCATAAAAAAAAACACATGCGATACTGGATTTACAGAGACAGTATATGCACAGTATAAAATTAAAGTAAATGGGAAATTAGGTACCTGTGTTCCTCTTCAGTAAATTGTATTCAATATGCTAGTAAGCATTTGTGGTATATTTGTGTTAAATGGATAAGATATATAAATATAAAATTAGAATTAATTACTACTTAATGTAGTAAATTTTATGCAAACATAATTAAACTCTACTAACCTATTGATTCATAAACAAAATTGATTTAGAGAGATGCTGTCTGACTATTTTCTTGTGCAGCACACTGCTGTAAGATTTTGCTGTATGATAACGCCTGAGTTTTACATAAAAGTTTACCATCAAGTTCTTAAAATGTGGTTTTCGAGGTACTGAAAGGCTTTTCAGCGTACTGAACATATGGCAAAAAGTATGCTCTGCCCTCCAGTTGAGAATGCGCGAGAGGTTTCAATTTGTGGCGGCGACACTAGCGCCGGCGGTGTGTCTAGGTAATTAATTCCTAGGTCTTTGGTGTATATAAAAATTCGGTCACTGTAAGGGGATAAAAATTCTATAAAAAAATATGTACGGATACTACACGACGGCATCGTAGACTTTCCGAATGTCAACATCCCGAGGTCGACATGGGAGGCAGCACGTAACGAAGGTGGGTGCACCCTCTCTCCCATGGGAAACATGCTAGGCATTGCGATGTTGTAGTCCCGAATAAGTTCTCTAAAACGAAAACCTACAGGCTTTGAACTAAGTGATATTGGCGATAATGGTCATCTAGCTCAGCAGAATGAAAAACGAGATACGCTGGATGCGTAGGAATGCACTTAAGTCCACTACCATAATTTGCTAGCAGGACATCACGCCGAAAGCGAAGGGGCGGTTCCACCGATTCAGCGTAGAGGCTCCAACAGCCACACGGATGCCCTGATTGTGGACTGTGTCTAACTTTCTCAGTACAGATGGTCGTGCCGAAGAATAAAGAATACATCCATAGTCTAACATGGATCGGATCAGTGCACGATAAAGAGGCAGCAATACTGCCCGATCTGCTCCCAAAGCTTTGCCGCTTAGTATCCGTAAAATATTAAGAGAACGGTGTTGTATGTGGTGACCAGCATAGTTTGCGATTGAACACCAACCCCAGGAATCTCACCTCATGTGCGAAGGGAAGTAAATCCGGCCCGAGTAGAAGAGTAAGTGCCATTCGCCACACATGGTCCCAGAAGTTAACGCACACTGTCTTCTCAGGGAAGAAACGGAAGCCTTTTTTCATGCTCCAATTATAGAGATTGTCCAAACACCGCTGGAGTCGGCGCTCCAAAAACGGTGTACGCTGAGAAGTACAGAAAATGGCAAAGTCGTCTACGAATAAACAGGAAGAGACACCTGGGGAAACACATTGTGATATGGAATTAATCGCTATAGCAAACAGCGCAACGCTAGTACCGGGCCCTGCGGCACTCCGTTCTCTTGACTAAAAAGGCTTGAAAAAACAGAGTCCACCCGTACCCGGAAAACGCGATCCCTCATAAATTCCTGAAGGAATAACGGGAGGCGTGCTCGTATGTTCCAATTGTGGAGAGAACGCCAACAGGTATCATACGCCTTCTCGGTCAGAAAATATCCCAACCCTTTAGCTTTTCTGAAGAAACCCATCAAAAATCTGAGTGGACAGCGAGCCATGATGGTCAGTTGCTGAACGACGGCGTCGAAAACCACACTGGATGTTGGTCAAAAGCTTGTGGGTTTCCAGCCACAAAACAAATCGTCCACTGATGATGCGTTCCATCACTTTACATACGCAACTGGTGATGGAAATAGGACGGTTACTGGAAGAACGTTGGCGGTCCTTTCCAGGTTTTAAAATAGGTATGATGGTGGCCTTCCGCCACTGAGTTGGAAAAGTGGCATCAACCCAGATACGATTATAGACCTCGAGTAGGAAAGAGATGTTTTAACATTTGGACGTGGATGCCATCTGGGCCGGGCGCAGAGTTTCGCGAAGATGAAAGAGCGTGTTCTAGCTCCGCTATGGCGAAAAGGCGATTGTAGTGTTCAAGGTTTCCAGAACGGAAGACGAACCCTTGAGGTTCCACCTAAGCCTTAAATGGAAGAAACTCAGGCGAATAGTTGTCTGAGCTAGACACGTGAGCGAAAACACTGCCAACAGTGTTAGCCACGCCGAACGGATTAACTGTGGTATCTGCGGTTGTTTTTAGACCGGCGGTGGGCATACGGGTCGCTTTGCCAGCTACACGCCTGAACTTAACCCATCGACACAGGACGGTGTGTGTTGATTAAAAGATGCTACAAGTTGCTCCATGATGTCTTCTTGCTATCCTTTATAACTTGTCTAGATTTTGTACGCAGTTTTTTTATATTGTATCAGGTTATCCAGTGTAGGGCGACGCTGAAGAACTCGGAGAGCACGTCTGCGAGCACAGATGGCAGTGCGGCATTCATCTATCCACCAAGGGACAGGAAAACGACGAGGGTGGCCAGTCGAGCGCGGAATAGACTGCTCAGAAGCAGAAAGAATGGTGGCTGTGAAGTAGTAAACCATGAAGTCAACAGGATCGTTCTCACTGCAGTGAAAAATAGCCAAACGGGTATAAAGGTTCCAGTTGGCCTGATCTAGTTGCCATCGAGGTAAAAGTGTGGAACATAAATTATGTGCTAAGAGTCTTATAACGAATGGATAGTGGTCATTCGAGCATAAATCAGAGTTGACATTCCATTGTAAGGAAACTGCTAACTGTGGAGAGCAGACGGCTATGTCGATGTGCGAAAAGCTATTAAAGGCGTCAGAAAGGTAGGCTCTCCGGTGTTCAGAAGAAAGAGAGAGAGAAAGAAAGAGAGAGAGAAGAGAGAGAGAGAGGTGGTGACTGTCTAAGAAATCGGCAATTAGATGACCTCTCGCACAAACCCGAGGTGAGCCCCAAAGGGAGTGGTGCGTATTCACGTCACCGAGCAACAGAAAAGGTGTTGGTAACTGAGAAACTAGGTCTTCTAAATCATTGCGTGAGAGGTCAGCAGATGGAGGGAGGTAGATGCTACAAATTGTGAACATGGTATATGGCAGCGTAATCCTGACAGCGGCTGACTGTAAGGGCACGGATTCAACATAAATATCATCTCTGATAAGCATCATAGTGCCACCAAGTGCAGGAACACCCTCCTCCGGTGATACACCACACCGTACAGCAGAGTAGTGCCTGAAGGTGATGTGGCCATGTCTCTTGTAAGCACACGACCAAAGGTTGATTCTGGTGGATCTAAGTTCAAGCTCTGGTCCACGTGGTCTAATTCCGCGTATAATCCACTGTAGGTTAGCCTTTGTCTATATTATGGGATAAGGTTTATACCGAAAGGCGTTTCTGCAGATTGGGCTGTGCTGGTCTGTTCAATTTGTTCTTTTTTGGTGTTGGGCTTAGACTATTCTCATGATCCTGCCGTTTTCTCACGGTCCATCTGCCAGTGGGAGCAGAATCCTCCTGCTCCATCTCCTCCACTGGGGAGGACTCCTTACCAATAGAAAATTTTGGTTCGAGAACCTCGAACCGATTAGAGGTACTGATAGGCGTAGATGGTCGGCGGCGATCTATACTCCCCTCAGAAGAGTCCTCCAAAGAGGATCTACGTGGAGGTTGCTGTTGACTGTGCCTTCCTTTAGATGGTTTGGGAGGAGACTTTAGTGTATTTTAGGAAGTCGGTCCTGACATAACTGGTCTTAAATGATTTTGCTGGCGCTGAACTTGCGGTGGATGAGCCGGTCTTGTTGCCCGAGGTCTAAGGTTTTGGCGAAACTTTTTCTGGACTACTCTTTACATTGGCAGTTTTGGCAACTGTTGATGCCGAAGCACATGCCTTTTGTTGTGGTCTGGCTGTGAGAACCTTTTCAGAAATTGTGGCCCCTTTAATATCGCTGGTCTGAGTGGCGATTTCCCGCCTTGGTACAGGCTTAGCTACTACTGAGCTGTAGGTACCGGAGCGCGGGACAGAGGGCTTCCGAGGGCACCTTCTCTTTCACCCGAATCTCCTGGATCGCTCTCTCCAATGCGAAACAGGGGCAGTCGCGGGAACTAGATGGATGTTCGCCGTCGCATTAACGCATGATGGAGTAGAAGTACAAGTCCCGTCGTGCGTGGCGTCTCTACAGATGGCACATTTAGATTGACCAGAACAGAATTCACTTGTGTGACCAAAGCGCTGACATTTATAGCATCTGAAGGGGTTCGGAATGTAGGGCCTAACCTTGGTGGCCTCGTACCCTGCCTTTATCCTTTGCGGGAGATCTGCCCGATCAAAGGTAAAGAAGAGGGTACGGGTAGGCACAAATTCACCACTCACTTTCCGTTGAACCCTGTACACAGTAACTCCTTGGTCCGCCAGATTCTCTTGAATCTCCTCTTTGGACAATCCATCCAAAGCGCGGGTGGTGATAACACCGCGCGAGGAGTTCAAGGTCTTATGTAGTTCCACCTTAACTGGGTAACTGCCTAACATATGGGATCGTAACAACTTGGTTGCCTGGAATGCGGTAACTGCTCCTACCAGGAATGCACCGTCGCGCGCTCGAATGCAAGAGTGAACCGGACCAGCAATTTTATCTAAACCCTTTTGGATGGTGAAAGGGATAACCGACATAAACGTCCCTCCTTCCTCTGTTCGATATATGACTACGTAGCGAGGACCACCCAACTCAACTACTTCTTTTCCCAACACAAAATTAGATTTGGTTTTGCTTTTTGCCATAAAGGATGATATAAATTCATCCACCAGTGCTCCCCACCCACCACGGAGTCCAACAAGGGGTCACCCCACTTGGGTGACAGGGCTACACAGGGGATATAGCAGGCTCACCGTCCCACTCACCCTGGAGTTCGGTATAATACCTAGTCCTGGCCAATTGACCAAGGATGGGTTAGTCCCTAGCCTCCCGTTTAGGCGAAGCAGAAACCAAAGTGGTGTATTAGGCTGTGCACCCTCTAGTACTACTAAGTACTATTAGTTTCTGACTTTTCCTGCTTAGCTGCAAATAACAAACCAGTCAAAGAAATACAAACTGGCTGTGCGGTCTTTTGCCTGTCTGTGTCCTTGGCACTCATTGCCATCCATGCAATCATAGAAAGGTGCAGATGAAACCATACAACACTTTTAAAATTACTTTTAAAGGCCTTACTTACCAATTTTATGAAAGAAGATGCTGAATCTGACCAATGCTACCCATACATTTTTGCACCTCTTTAAGAAGCTATCACTCACTGTAGTTCACCTTGAGAAAAGCTATCAATTCCCTAGCATAAATTTTGTTTCAATTCTTCCAGTGTGTGGGTTTGCCTTGTACACTTTATGTTTTAAGTTACCCCAGAGATAGAAATCGCAGGAGGTTTGATCAGGGACCGAGGGGGACACAAATGTCTACTAATAATTTGTTTTGAAACACACTTTCAACATTGTTAAATGAATTGAGTCACCTTATTTATATTTTTCGCTCCACTTTGCCTTCATTTGGGAAGACCGGTTCCAGGGTATCTTAGCCGCATCTTCAGTTCCGAGGCTGACTAACACTACATACAACAGATGGTTGTGTGCAGCGTAGTGTTGTGCTGCCCTCTATCCTTGTCAATAGGCTGACATCATCCATAGCGAGGACCTCAAAATGCATAAGGGAATCTTCTTCCTTGGTGATAAAGATGTTTTCCCAAATTTGCAGTTCCAAAGGATTCTTTACATATTTTATCAACTTTATTTCTTCCTTTATGTTATGATTTTCACACCAAATGTGATGTGCTACTGCAGGCTTGTCTATGTACTTGTGCCTAATGCTTTGAAAGAGTTGTTTCATCCTAGTTTCCAAATTTAATTTTGTTTTCCCAATATAAATCTTGTTGCAGTCTCGGCAGCTCATTTTATAAATCCCGAATGTTTTTTAGTTTTTGGTGTAGTATCTTTCAGAGGATGATTATATAAGTTCTGGATATTATATCTATTTTGCAGAGCCAGTTTTATGTTAAAGTCTTTAAATATCCTTTCAAATTTCCAGAAAACTTTTGGGTGAAATGTAAATTTGCAAAATTTCACTGATGGTTTTTTCAATTTTTCAAGTGGCGACTTCTTGTAGTCTTTTATTTCTTTTGTGTCTGAAAATCAATCTGTCTATAAAATTTGTATTGAAATGGTTCAGTTTGGCAACCTGATGAATGTGTGAATATTCTTTTTCGTATTCTGTTTTCTTCAATGGGACATTGGTTAGCCTATGAAATAGACTATGAAACATGGCAAGTTGGTGCTGTACTGGGTTAAACTGGTTCCATTTTATGTAATTATCAACATGTGTCGCTTTTCCGTATATGCCAAATTCAAAGCTTGTTTCTGTTCTCATGATTTTCAAATCTAAAAAGCGTAAAGATCTGTCCTGTTCCTCTTCAGTGGTGAATATTATAGATTTTTTCTTGTAAATTCAGTAATGTAATTGCATTGTCCATTAGTTGTTTTAGAACAATGGCAAACACATCATCCACATATCTATGCCAGGATTTGAAGATCTGTGGGAAGGCTTTAGTGATTTGGATTTCTAAGTTACTCATATATTAATCACTAACATAGGTGAGAGAATGTTGCCCATAGTCAAGCCTGCAGTTTGTCAAAAACACTGGTTGGAAAATGTTAAACTATTATGTTTCATGCAAAGATCTGTCAATATGATGTATCCTTCAATTTGTTCTGGTATCGTCTTAACTTTCTTTAGCCACTGTTTTAATTAATTTGATATTTTTTCAACCAGGATGCTTGTGAACAGCGATTTGATGTCAAATGATCCCATCATCTCACCAGTTTTTATTACATGTTCAGTTTTCTTTATAAAGTCAAAAGAATTTTTAATGCTTAATGTTTCAAATTTATCAAATTGTTAAAATTCTTTCACCAGCCATTTTGTTAATTTGTTAGTTAGTGCATCTATATTGTTGATGATTGGATGCATACCATCAGCATTCTTATGGATCTTTGGTAAACAGTATAATTTAGGTAAACCAGGATTGCTTACTGTTAAATTATTTTTCAACTTGTTTGGAATTGTTACTTTCTTTAATAGTTTTAATGGTGTTTTCTACACATTTGTGTAATGCATATTTTGTTACAGTAGTGCATTCTGGTTTTTGGAGTAACTTTTCCACTCTTCGGTTATATGGATCGATTTGACTATAATGTTGGGAAATAAGCATGATAGTAGCAATATATAAGGGGAAGGGGGGACCAAACAAACCAGCAAATTACAGATAAATTATATAATATTATTTAATATATTCATAGACAATATGATAGAAAAAATCAAAAAAAGAAACCAAAACTATCTGGTAAAGAATAAGGAAATTCCAGAATTGCTATATGCCGATGATTTAATGGTAGGATCCATATAAATTTTTGGATTAAAAAGGACAATAAATGGGGTTCAAAAATGTCGTGAGGAATGGGGAATAAAAATAAGCAAGTGTAAAGCTATGGTTTTCAAAAAAGGATTTAAACTGTGAAAAGAGGAGATGTGAGTATTAAATGGGAAAAGATTAGAAGTTGTTAAAGAATTTGAATACTTGGGAGAGAAGTTGAATAACAGAGGGGAATGGGAGACACATGGAGAAAAATAGAAGCAAAAGGGAGGGCTGCAATATCAGGATTTACAACTCGCAAATACAAGTTGGATATGGCAACTAAGTGGCTGGAAAAAATGTATGAGGCATTAGTGGAATCAAGAATGTTTTATGCAGTGGAGATGTGGGATGCCACAGACACAAATAAGGTGGATCATATGTATAGAATGTTTTGCAAAGAATTATTGGATTACCAAGATCAGCGCCAAGAGAAGTTGCCTTGGTAGAACTTGGAAAAACAAGAAGAAATGGAATAATTATGGAGGGCATAATAAAATGTTGGTATAAACATTTGGTAAAAGAAGATGGCGAAATCTTAAAGCTATGTATGAAGCAACAAAAAAATATAGAGTATAAAAAGTTGGTGGGCAGGGGTTTGAAAAATCATCGAGAAAGTAGGAATGGGAAATATATGGAGACTTGAAGAAAGAAACAAAAATAATGTAGGTAAACAAGTAAAATTCAGGGTAGAAGCCCGAAGGACAGGAGATATGGGGAAATTTCAAAAACAAGAAATCAGTATAATTTTATAAACAAATAAAAAGAGACTGGGGACAAGAACCATATGTAGATTGCTGTAACCGGCAAGAAAAAGGACTAGCTTGGATGAGATCAGGAACAATATTTTAAGAGGGATAAGAGGCAGCAAGAAAGAATATGTGAAATGTGTGGTGAGAAAGAAAGTATAGAACATTATTTGATAGAATGCAAGAAACTAGCAATATGGAGAAACAAGGTTTGGGAGAAAAGATATGAAAAAATAGAGGGGGAAATTGTAGCTATAAAAATGTTAACAGAGAAGGAAGAAAGGAAGATGAGAAACATAGTTGGGTTCTTGCAGAAAGCAAGAGCAAAATGGGCAAGAAAAGTAAGGAGTACAAAAAATGTAAAAGCTATGTAAAAGAAGTGGTACAAATAAATATTCAATATTCACATTCATTCATACTACCTTTTCCTCTTCATATTGAAGCTCACATATTCCTTTTACTTTTAAGTGAGGTTTCTGAAGTATCACAATGAAGGATCCAGCAGTAGGCAATTATATTAATGTTCCACCGATCTTGTTATCTTCCTTCCACATCTTCAGTGTATCCTGGTGGAAATCACCTTTGCTCCTCACCACATCAAGACTGGCCAGGAAAAAGTCCAAGTGAGCATTCAGAAAATAAAGTTTCAAACTCTGAGCATCCCAAGATAGTATAGCATAAGACAGCATATTTTTGGCAATCATTGCTTAGTTGGGAACCTTATTATTTCCTAGTAAATCATATGTTGAAAGCAGTCCATGCTCTTTTTTCAATCTTATTTATAATATTGAAGAGGTCTTGATCTGGCATCAATCTTCTTATATTTGGACCAACAAATGCCCTATATCAGCTTAGCTTCTAAGAGATGAGAAAGCTTATTGTAGAGGAACTTGAGGCATTCCACATTTTTGGCTAAGATTTAACAATCTGTTTCATGAAGTCTAATTTTATGCGGAGAGGTGGTAGAAGTATTTTCTTTGTATTCAAATGACTTTGTTACTTTACCATTCACAGAGGAAACATGGGAACTTAGTATATCCAGAGGTTGACCAAGGAAAGCCACTGGTATATTTTGTGATGATTTTTGGTTTTAGCACACGAAAATACATAAAGGAAAGTTAACATTTTTTAAAAAGTTTTGTCGCAGCCCTGTGTAATTAATTCATTTAATCAGTTAACAAATTGTACACAACAAATACAAACACTAATCTGCCACATACAACACAGCATTCACATCAACATCAATCATCTAATAAACACGCATGCTGGAAAAAATCTGGGCTACCTACTTAAACATGACAATTCCCTTGCTCTACTGGAAAAGTTATAAACTAATGCCACAAGCATTATATGAAGACAAAAAGCATCTCTTTCGGCCTAGGAATAGCTTTTATATAGATTTTGCTTTTGGAAAATGTTTATTTCTTCAAATATAAGCATGTGGTCATGACTTCTAGCCCAATCTATATATACATACTAGCGGACCCGACAGATGTTGTCCTGTTTTCACGTCTTTAATTCGAAAATTTAAAACGTTTTTGAATAAGCTGTAACAATCTGGACCATTTTGATGAAATTTGTTATTAAAAAGTTATTACAATATCTAATGTCATTATATTTACATTAATCACAATTCGACCAATCGATAGCATGTGAGTATATGTATATTATGAGCAAAGTGAAATGTAGAGGCTGTGTTAAATAAAAACTTAAACTTATCTTAATTAAATGTGAAAAAGTTGAAACTTGAACTATTTTATGACAGGTATATTTTTTTAAATGACAAAAAGTTAATTTATCGTAATGCTATTGAATGTACAATATTTTTCATTAATCCTTGAGGAGTATAAACAAATAAATTTGATGGTTTTCCAACCCTGGAACATGCAACATATAATTGGCCGTGTGAAACCACTGGAACACACAAAAAATGTCATTAAAATCGGTCCAGCCGTTTAGGAGGAGTTCAGTCACATTCACACGCACAGAACAATTATGAGTAACTTATTGAAAATAACATTTTTATTAAGTAACAGGACTGAAAATATTTATTGTTCCAAATTTTAGATAAATTATGTGTAATTCTATTTTTTAGCTTTTTCTTATTTAATATTTTCAATAAGAAAACAATTGAAAAAAGTGTTATGAAATTAATTTGCCAGACAAAAACATTTGAAAGTTAGGGTGGCTGTTAATTAATGCATGTGTAAATTTGATAGAAAATTATACAAGTACTCGCATCAATTCCACACTGAATTTGCAAAATGTATAGTTTTTTATGCACACTTTAAAACTCTTTAAACATTAATTGAATCTTATTACAATATTTCAATTAGCACACTTTTTTTTTTGTAACACAATAATAACACAAAGTTATAAAATGTTTTCCTGAATTTGATCGTAGCACCATCTGTCAGGAAAAACTGGAATTGGAATAAAATGTTATTGAATATTCGATACTGCAATTGTAACGCAGTCTGCCGGATCCAATCTAACACATTCCAAAATCAATAACAACAATTTATAAATAAAAAATTAATTAAATAAACAATTTCCATTGAACCGAACTGAGAATCTAAACCATTCTCGAATCCACTGGAACACACACAAAAAATGTCATTAAAATCGGCCCAGTCGTTTAGGAGGAGTTCAACCAAATACACACGCACAGAAGAATTATATATATAAAGATGATGAACATATGGAATGAACATAGAAATATCATACACAAAGAAAGCTGAAATGTCTGCGCCTCCAGTGATTTTATGTAATTTCAATCAATATCTGAAGTAAAGAATTAGATTTTAAAAATAACTAGATTTCCTGCTACTGAACTCCAAGTATTGTCTCTATGGAATTAGAGGTTTGGAACATTTGAAAAACACCTAGGCCTTCTTCAAGAAAGTCTGCTCTTGATTTTCATCCAAATAACAGACCCAGATATCAGGAATTCCTGCTCATATGTGTATCACACTATATGGCAAGCATGGGCATTTACTGGTTCATGACCTTCATGACAGTGGTTCTTGACTTTCCCCACATACAACAGAAGATATCATTGCAGAAGTTTGGTGTATATGTCCAAGTATGGCATAACCCATTAACATAGAGTTCCAGCTGGAAAGCCATCATGGCGGATTCTAAGCCTAAATATAAAGTTCTGGCTTTCCTTGTTTGCAACTACTGTCCGTAATTAGGACTTACATCTTGTTGAAAAGGAATAAATAAATAAATTTACACTTAAATGAGCTTAACCAAAGGAAAAAATTAATAATTATAGTTCACAGTACAGTTGGAACTGTGGAAGGGACAGTTATAGGAGCAACAGTTGTCTCATTTTCCTTCTCCAATCCCTCCAAAATGCATATGAGAACAAAGAATTTAATAAATATACCGTGTCCTCAAAAATGCTGACACACTCCAAACTGGCACCATGTCATCTTGGATAATCACCTTTAAATGAAATTGATGCCATTCAAAAGGAAAACTCAAATATCTTTGTGCATGTCAACAATGGAAAACAATGCATGGGATTGCTGGATTCAACACAGAAACTAAATTCACTCACATTTGTGATTAGTCAATATGGGTTCATTGTTGGATATTTACCAGGCAGGTTACATGTGAATGTTTGTCTTTAAAATTGTGTTATTATTAAAGTAGTTTTAAGGAGTTATGGCAAACCCACAGAAACATAGTTGGTATGTTTTGGAATATCACAGCATGCAGAATCTGGTGCAGGTTTAGCATGCTTATAGGCTAACATTGTGTGCTTTGGAACATAATAGCATGCAGAATCTGGTGCAGGTTCAGCGAGCTTTTAGCCTAAGGTCCAAGCTCCTACACATGTCAATTTTGAAGTGGTACTATGATTTTGTGGATCGTGGCTGCTATGTCATCAAAGGAATGGCTGTTCAGGTAGACCATCTGTCAGTGCAGGAATTGGGGAACAAGTGCAGGAGGCATATGTAACTAGTCCTAAGAAGTCTGTCCATAAGGCCAGTCACTGAACACACTATATCTAAGATCCTGTGTAAGTGACTGAAGTTTCGCCCCTACAAACTGCAATTAATGCATAAGTTGAAACCTGGTGACCTTACAAAACAATTAGATTTCTCTGAACATTTATTGGTACTAATGGAGGATAATGAAAATCTGTTGGGGAAAAAATAATTTTCAGACATGAGGTAACATTCCACATTAGTGGAAAGGTGAACAGGAATAATGTTAGGATTTGGTAGAGCCAGAATCCACATGCCCTTTTGGGAGTTGAAGGAGACTCAATAAAGTGAATGTCTTTTGTGCTGTAACAAAACATCAACTCTATGGCCCATTTTTCTTCCAAGACTTACTCACAGAATGGTTATTTCCATAACTGGAAGAAGGCAAGAATTTACTTTCTAACAAGATGGAGCATTTATTTGTTGGGGAACATCTGAATGAGCAGCTTCCAGGAAGATAGCCTGGACATGCTGGAAATTATGACAATGTTTTCCACAAGTGCCATCCGAGGTGCCTGACTTGACGGTCTGTGTTATACAAAGGATTGTGTCCATGTACCCCCATTGGCTCAAAACCAGCAAGAAGTGCAACTTCATATCACTGCTGCCATCCAGTCCATTTCATCAGATACATTGAAACATGTGTGGCATGAATGAGAATATCGCCTTGATGTCTGCAATGTCACTTGTAGGAGGCATATTCAATGTGTAGTACAGTAAAAATAGTTGAGTTTTTCTTTCAATTCTATGACGTTTAGTAAAAAATATTCAATTCTATGACGTTTAGTAAAAAATATTTGAGCCCTTTTTTTTTTTTTTTTTTTTTTTTTTTTTTGAATGTCACCAACTTCATGCAAATAGGACTATCCAAAGTTATGGTCCATTCACATAGAAAAGTTAATGCAAATGCAACAAGAACACTAAAGCTTATGACCACGTTTAATAAATGAGACCATTAACTATCAATTTTGTTAACATGAACATCAACATTATTGCCAGATGCTAACACCAAAGCTTGCAAACTCCAAGCTTTTGTGTGTTCATGTTGGCATGATTCAAGAGAAAAAAGCAAAACACTTTCACACCACACAAGAACACAAAAAGTGAAAACATAGTGTCATATGACAAGAAATTGGTTATTTTATTTCAAAATTATTGTTGTCTGTATGACAAAAAGCATAAATCACAAAAAGATATTTTACTGAAACAAAATATTTGGAAATACATCGAGCAAAATGAATTGTGAAAGTAGGTTTCAATAATAATATGTTTGCTTAGTAGTGAGAAACTTAAGTTATTTTATAAGCTATTTTTCTTTCATGTATGGAAGAAAGTATCTAAATATATTATTAGCATCATTTGACATTAAAACATTAGTATGGTATATTACTTTATTTTTCCAATTATTTTAAGTACTAAATTATTCTGAAATTTTCAGTATAGAATCATTTATTAAATGCTGATAGTAATAAAAATGTTTATAGAAAACAAAACCAGGCTTGTAGGCCGTGGTCCACTGGGCTTCTCCCCTTGTTCCCCAGACATTTCGCCTGCGTCTGCGGCAGGCATCATCAATGGTGTGTACATCTCTGTGGTCTCTCAGTAGCGAGTGGTACATTGTCTGGAGCGCTCGGCTTATATAGTGTGGGAGGTAGCGCCCTCGCATGACCTGATTGGTCCAGATTGCGGTCCCCTGAGTCCTTGCTGTGTCTGATTGGTGTACGTGCTTTCTTGTTTGGTCTGTTCTGTAAGGCTGGGTGCCAAGTTTTATTTAGTCTGAATGTTTCTTCTTTCCTATTGAAATTGTTGGTGTGTTTATAGATCCCAATTGCTTCATGGTGCAAACGTGTGTAGTAATGAGTAGTGGAGGAGAGGATGTTAGTTTCGTCGTAACGGATCACATGTTCCCCTTCTGCTTCTAGAGCATGCAGTGCTACCGCCGATTTTTCTGGTTGACCCAGACGGCAATGTCTATGATGTTCTGTAAGTCTGGTGTTGATGCTCTGTTGTGTGGTCCCCACGTAAACTGTGCCACATGAACAGGGGATCCGATACACACCTGCCGATGCAAATGGGTCTCTGGGATCTTTGGCTGAGCAGAGGAAACTGCGTATTTGTTTTGTTGGTTTGAAAATAGTTTCTATATTGTGGGTCTTGAGCACCTTGGAAATTCGGTCTGTGATGCATTTAAAGAAGGGGAGATACACCACTACTTTTTTTGGGGGATTTTGTTGCTGTGTTTGTGTTTTAGGCTGTATTTTTGGATGTAAGGCTCTTCTTAATTCGTTTTTCGAGTACCCATTACCATGTAGGGCCTATTCTAAGGGCTGTAGTTCCTAGCGAAGATGTTGTGGTTCACATACTCTGGTTGCTCTGTCCACTAATGTTTTTATCATGGCTCTCTTTTGTCTTGGATGATGATTGGAATTTTAATGGAGATAGCGATTAGTGTGTGTGGATTTGCAGTAGACCTTATGTCCCAAAGTGCCATCACTTTTTTTGGTGACTTGAACGTCTAAGAAAGGAAGACAATCACAATTTTCTTTCTCCATTGTGAATTGTATTTGTGAATTTATGCTGTTAATGTAGCAAAGGAAATCATCTAGAGCTGAATCGCCTAAGCTCCATATGAATCGCCTAAGCTCCATATGAATTGCCTAAGCTCCATACGATGAAGGTATCGTCCACATATCGGTACCAGCACTTTGGTTTCTGGGGAGCAGAAGCAAGAGCTTTGGCTTCGAAAATTTCATATAGAAATTGGCTACTACTGAGCTTAGTAGACTACCCATGGCCACTCCATCACACTTTTCATAGAATTCACCCTGCCATTGAAAATATGTGGTTGTTAAAACTTGATAGAATAGTGCCAAAATATCATCCGGAAAAATATTTTTCAGCTGAGAGCCATGATAGAAACATTTGCCCAGACACTAACATGCTACTTCATTAATGCTCTTGTTTTCTAATTTCTTTCCTTATTATTCCATTAGCACAGTTTTCCCACTACATCAAAATTTCCATTTTTCCTTTAGAATCTCATAAGCTTGACTTTTGCCTACACCTTCTTGACCTCTTTTATGCTCAATTTGTCATGTTCATTAACATAAATCACCTTTACTCTTGTGATAATACCAAGCCATCCTTATCTTCAAAGTCATGATGACTATGCTGAAATAAATCACCATCAATGTAGTTTTAGAGGTGTACTATTATGAGCTGCATTGGATGCTGTTTGACAAGTCATTAGAGCATGAATTGTAAATGGCAGAGACAGCAATAAAAAGACAATCAGCTGTGCTTAGCTACTGTTAATTGTTAACTATGCAATGAAAGATGACTAATAGGGTTCCTCTGCATTTTGATCCTCATTAGCATAACCCTCCCACCCAGATTGGTTAGATAGCAGCAAAATGGTTATTTTTCAATATCTCATGTACTGTAGAGCATACAACACAGACTTTCACAGGGGCCTGAGAAATTTCTACCCACTCCATTCTGGAACAGGAAATTTCCCATTAAAAGGCATACTTAGATTGCTGTTGCCTGTATAGCATAGTTTCCATTTAATAAACTGAATTTACTGTCCTTTCTCACCCCTTAATTCATGGGACCATGAAATATTCCCATTTAATGCAGATTTCACTGGTCAAATTGATTCTGTGATATAAATGAAAATATGTGACTTTAATGGAAATTAGTGGCTGGTTTCAAAAATGAAGTTTGTTTTTGGCTATCACATCTAGATTTTATGATATGTACATATATGTCTATGGTATTAAATTCATTCAGCTTATACAGCTTACTGCTACATTTCGTTATGTTACTTTAAATCTGTCATTAATTTTCTTCCTAATTGGCTCACTTTTGTCCTCCATTATCACCCGAATGGTTGTACTTATATTCAAAGCACTTATCAGTTCTGTTCTATGGGTCAGATCTGTCTCCTTGTGAGGTATTTATGCTTGCATTAACAGCTATAATAGATCTCAATTCTGTTTCAGCTGAAAACTTGTGTTAATATACATGTTTGTGTTCCATATGCGTAGTGCTAAAATAAAAGTTCAAGCATAACTTTCTACATCAGAATTACAAAGGGGACATAAGAGTTTCTCATATATATACAGAAGTTTGTTACATTTGTGGGTATTACATGTTGGACAGGAAGGTATGTAAAATAGACTCACAAATAAACTATGTTATTCATATTTCAAAGAGAAAGTTGGTGTTCAAGGTAAATCATTCGTGCCTCATATTGCATGTAACAGTGTTGAGGGATTATGTTATTGGTATGAAGGAAAACAGAAAGCAATGCCAATCACCATGGCTATTGTTACTTCTGTATGTGCAAAGCTGCTGGCAAAAAAAAAAAAAAAAAAAAATTAGGCAGGAATTAATAATTGTCCAAATCTGAACCCAGCTACATAGCCTATTACTCATGGCCTCAAACTACCCATACCTACACCAGCAGCAGACATAAATTTTAGTGAATCTGAAAGCACCTCCGCAACTTGCAACAATGAGTTAGTTTATGTTCCAGAAGATTTTGACGATTCACCTCAACAGTTTAATCAATTTGAGTTAAATGACTTTCACAAACAAAGAAAGTGAATTACTGGGCTCAAGACTACAGGAGAAGAAATTATCATTACCTGGTGTCACATTTTCACGGTATAGGTATCACGAAATACAGTTCCACAAGCTCTACGCAGAAGATGATCAACTACATGTGTGTAATCTTATTCAACAGTTACGCAAGGAAGCTGGACAAACTGGAATTGCCACTGTATTTAACGAAATGTTACTTTATGGTCACTTTATAAACACCTATGTAGTTTGTACTTGTACGATTTTGTTTTCACATTCCAAACTAGTGAATTCATGAGAAAATTAAATGTGCAACAATCTCCAGTAACTGTTAAATTATAATAAATACTCTACTTTGCCTGACTGAAATTATAACATGTATTACAAATGGAATGGCTCTTATGCTTCCAAGGCAATACGTGTCCTACAACAGGCTGTTAATATCATGATTACTAATTTCTGTGTAAAGCAACACCTTACTTGCTTTTTATTGTTCAATCTGTGTTCAGAGTGGAACTAATAAGCAAATAGATTCATTTGTACAGAACTTGTAGAAACAGTTCATGCACTATTATGGGTATGGTTTTAGAAGACACATGGTTTGGTACTAAGAAGGGCTCATCCAGAGTGACTGGCCAATCATAGGCAAGTAATGTTGCATAGTTCAGTCACCCATGGCACAAGCAAGTGTGAGAAACACAGTTTCTTTTTTTTCATGCGCCCAAAATTACTCTGGAAATTTGACATTGTTACATGCCTAGGTATCTGCAGTACAAATGTTTGAAGCAGTCTGTACAAAGGCCATGTTTCTATACTGGATACTTCAGGTTACTGTTTCAGGAGTAGACATTCTTTATTCTCACATTTATGGTATGATGCAATTTTCAACCATGCCCTTGGTTATTTCTTTATCTTATGCAGTAAGCAGTAGCCATTGAGGCATTTACAAAATGTCATTTAGAATAGTGTGTATTTCTTTTATACATGAATTGTGTATGGTTCCCTGCAGTCTGCAGGTGCACACCACATGTTCATTAAAGTTTGGTTCAAGATGAGTGGACAAGACAAATTAGTTTTAAGTGCTTTGTGTAACCGTGACGATAAGCATAAAATTTTTATTTTTATATTCTGTACTCTGTAAACTGTTAATAATCACACTTTTTAAACCTGGTATCAGTGGTATATTATTTTTAGAGTACACACTTTCTTTAAGGAATTGGAATTAGCATTTGAGGAAGTGCAAATTCAGACAAATTTTTCACAAAGGAACTCACAGTCAAAGCATGCAATGTGAGTGTGCATAGTGAATTGTGAAATAGGGAAAAAACCTCTAGTACAGATATTACTGAACCTTTAAAGCTTCAGTAACACATGCCAGAAATAAAAAAGTGTTTCAAATTTAGATGATTGTGAAAAAGATGTACTTTGCCCCACAATATATAAAACGTACAATGATGAATACCCCACAATTAAAATGCTGCTTCACATTATGAAGGGAAAATAGACAATATGGGTACCTCTAATTCAATGAGATTAATTTTGAAAAATCTGGGGGGTGGGGGGTGGCAGTAGTGGTGACGACGATGATGATGGGCATAAATTCTTGCTGGAAAGAGGTGATAGTTGCTGCAAGAATACAATTTTTAAGGACTATGCACATATCAGGGAATCTGGAGATACACACCCCATTTTTTATCTTGATGAGACATGAGTAAATCAGAACTATTGCAAGCACAACATAAGGCAAAAATTTGACAGGAAGGGGTGGACTGTAGGTACTAGTAGGAAAAGCAAACAGACTTATAATTTATCATGCAGGTTCTGCATAAACAGGATTCATTCCTGAAAGCGAGTGGATTATCTGTTCCAGACCGCAGAATAAAATATGAATATTAAACATCATTCTGAAATGAATACATATTCTTACACTGGTTAGTACATAATAAATTTTCTAATCTTTTAAAAGAGAGGTCAATCATAGCCTGGATTTGTATACAAAATGCATAGAGTTTTTAAATAGTCTGAATGTATGCAGTAGCAGTATTGTTTACCATTCTGACCTTTAAGAGATCACCAGTGCAGTTTTAAAATGCATATAATTGCATATTTTGGGAAAAACTGATTTTGCATGCATATTTCTTAATATTTAACAGGTAACAGCATATTTTTTCTATTTCTAACCTACATGAAAACTCTAGTTGGTTCACACATGCAATAATTTTTTTAATTTCTTGAAATGACGACTAGTGACTGCAGTTATGCAATTTCGTTAAATCAGCTAATTGTTTACTTGTGTTGCAACAGAAGCTAGCATTCCACTTCATAGTGTGATGTCATCTGAGGTATGCTGTAACATCATATCTGCCAGATTTGTTTGGTCACGTTTGCTTGCAGTTGCAATCACAGTTCAGAAGTAACAGTAAGGGGTGAAGAACACATTGCTTCGTTATGCCACCAGCAAAATTGCCACATTCGTCTGTGTCTGGTAAATATGTTACAGAGTTCGGGAGTGATAATTTCAGTGAGGATGCACAAGTATTATTTTGTTTGTTATGTGAATGAAGTACTGCTTCTGACAAAAAGTTCCAAGTAGTACAGCATCTTAACACTGTTAAGCACAAAAAAATTACAGCGAGAAAATCTGCTTTACATCAAAAATATTTAAGTATGTCATTTAGTGAGCAGGTCAACATACCCAGAGGTTCACGTGATTCATTCGCAAAGAAATTGTGTTCAGCATTTATAAGTGCAAACATTCCTCTTTGGAAAATAAATAATACCCATATTAAAACTTTTTTTAAAACAGCACACTAATGAAATAGTGCCTGACGAATCTACCCTTCGCAAAACGTGTGTGCCCGAGTGTTTCAACAAAGTTATTCGAGAAATTCAGGAAGCATTCAAACATGAAAAGATTTGGATTTCGGTGGACGACACCACAGACGCTGCAGGCCACTGTGTATGTGTAGTGCAGTAGTGAGTGCAATGAAACCAGGAAGTAAAACTTTACTCAGATATTAGAAAGGGTAAACCATTCTACAACTGAAAAATTCTTCAATGATTCCCTAGCCTTTTTGTGGCCAGATGGTATAAAATACGACAGTGTTCTGTTATTTCTTACAGATATATATATTGTAAAAGAAGCAAATGCATTAAAAGTTCTCTATCCAAACTAGTACATTTGACATGTTTAGCCCATGGGCT
The DNA here is from genome assembly GCA_030762935.1 of Hymenopus coronatus. Lineage (NCBI taxonomy): Eukaryota > Metazoa > Arthropoda > Insecta > Mantodea > Hymenopodidae > Hymenopus > Hymenopus coronatus. Next base: position 281,516,903 of record CM060900.1, on the reverse strand, counting down.
ACACCACATAGCAGAGACGGTTAGATCCCAGTATCATCTTGTTTCCAATGTCAAGAAAATGTTCATTAAAGTACCTGCTAGAGTTTCAATTTTCAGGGAATTGGCTCCAAAGTTAGCATTACCTCCTCAGCCTATTTTAACATGGTGGGGTTCGTGGTTGGAGGCTGCATGTTACTATGTTAAATATTTCAATTATGTGAAAACAATAGTAGATAGTTTAGATCCGGAAGATGCAGCTTCTATAAAGATAGCTTAAGAGTGCTTCAACTCAGTTGATATAGAAAATAAATTTAAGTACATATGAAGCTGCTTTTCAGTGCTACCAAAAATCATAAAGGAACTGCAGGCTAACAATAATTCATTACAACACTCATTGTCCCTAGTGAATCAGATATTACAAGCACTGTCCTTCGAAACACATGTAGTTGCAAAAATTGCTTTTGATAAGTTGAACGCCATTCTTGGTAAAAATACAGGCTATAAAACAATTTGTGAAATTGCAAAACAGCTGGCTGGGGAAATGTGTGAAGTACAAGAAGAACTTGCTAAAGAAGAAATTTGGAGTTTCTCTCATGCACCGGTGACATCTTGTAATGTAGAGAGATCTTTTTCACTCTAAAAAACCTTCTTTACTGACAAACAAATAAGTTTCACTGCAGAGAACCTCAGGAAGAAATTTCTCATCTATTGCAACAGCAGTATTGGAGAATAGGCTAATATAACACATTCTTTCATTCTTTCTTAAAACTAAAACAGTGCAATACAAATAAATAATAATAAAATGTAATAACTGTTATTATCAATTAATTAATAATAATTAATAACTTAAAGTATTAATTAATAATAATTAATTAATACTTTAAACTATAATTAAATGGTGAACTAATGAGAATAGTTATCAAGCATACCATTTTTATTTTGCATATCCTTTTGCATATTTTCAGTGCATATTTGCATGCATATTTTGACATTTGTTTTTGAATACAAATCTGAGCTCTGATCATAATCATCGATATTGTAAGCTATCATTCTAGACTCTTTGATAAACCTCCCTCCACTAATTCCAGAAAAACAAGATATTCAATATTGGCTGGCAAATAATAAAATAGCATTCCACCCTTCTGAAACTAGAAAAGAATTGTTACAAAAAGTAATCAATACAAAACAGAAGAAAGAAAAAGCTATGAGAGAACAAATAAAGTTAGAAAGGGGCCAACAATATATTTGTTTTCCTTTATATCATTGTTAATACAATCCCACAGAATTAATTTGGGCTAAGGTAAAGCTGAAATTTGCAAAAGAAAACACTACTTTTTGTCTTGCAGCTGTTGAAAGGCTTAATGCTTTTGACAGAGTGACAAAACAAGTCTGGGCTGGTCTTGTGAAAAATTGCAGAAAGGAGATTTCATAAAGAAGTGGCTTGAGATATAACCATATAAACATTACTTGTAAATAGGCAGGAAACATTCCAAATTAGGTAAGGATGAGGCGGAAGAAGATAATGAGCAAGTAACTCCTCTGCAATACTTGCTTTCAGAATTTCAGGTATAATGTTTTCAGTAAATACACATTAATATTGAATGTTACAAGTTATTTTGCTATGTTGAAGCTTCCTTTGCTGTATAAGTTTAAGTACTACCAATGAATGCTACTTTTCCCTGTTCCCTCTCCCCTCTTCCATACCCTAGCACATCACTTGGGAGCAGTGCAGCAGTCACTACACACAGGCATTGGATAAGATCACATGCCTACTAAAACCATATGCCTTGCAAATAAGTGAATACTAAATATAGAAGGGTAAATCAGACCTGTAAATCCATATGATTGCTAGAATTTAAAACACATACTTTCAGCTTTCTCAATTGATACTCTTAGAGCTCAAGCATCATAGCTCAGACTATCAACTCTGCAATTAACTTCCCATTATTCCTATACTGTTCAACAAGCCTCCAAGGTAACCTCATACTAAATGAGGGATAAATGATGAAGTATAGGGAGCCACTCAAAGATTCTTGGAAAGCACCAATAATAAAATTACACCTAACCTGGATCTATCATTACCATTACCCTCAAAGTAGTACCTTCAGAGTGTATACATAACTCACAGCAGTTTTTCAATGAATGAACTGAAAGGTCCCTCGAATACCTTTTTCATGAGCCTGTTTAGTACTACATGTGACTCCACTAGGATCACCTCAGCTGCATTAAATCTTTGATCCTTTAACTTGAGTTTCATTCTGAGGAACAAACTAGTCACTCAATGCTAGGTTGGATGAATATAACAGAAGAGGAACAACTGCCATTTTGTTTATTGCCAGAAGCTCCTGTGACCTCACATTTTTCCATGGAGGAATCAATCACACCTGTACCATTTTTCTGGACATTTTCATTCCATATTCTCCTTCAACCACCTAGGGATATCACGATAGAAAACTGCTTTCACAGACTGACAAGGAGGGATGAACTCTTTATGGACAATTCTTTCCATATCAAAGTAACAGATGAGCATGGATTTCACATTACTCTTCACTTGCTGGATTTTCTTGGAATATAGTGAAGATTGACTCTTCCAATTAGTTTCAGGATCCTACCCTAAAATCAGTTTTCATCATCTTTGAAAGAAAGTCTTGTTCACTTTCAACCCTTTCTTGAAGTTCTCTGCAGATTTGCACAAGATGCTATTTCTGCTCATTGCTAAAAATTCCCAGCACAAACTCTGGTGCAAGCTGTCAACAGTCCAGTTCCTTGGACAGAATCCTCTAACACATCCCATACGACAGCCCCACAATATTATATATGTCCTGGGTGGTGTGCCTACAAACTTCCAGCACCGTATTCTAAACAGAAACATTTTCAGGAATAATGCTGGTTGATGACCATCCTGAACATGGATCATCAATGTTCTACAATGAAAAACATTAAAGCCAGTCATAAGTTTGACTGTAAGCTAAAACATCTTCCCAAAATGCGTATTTCAACATGTCAAGTATATCTGTAGCAGTTATTCTGATTCTGAAACAAAAGTTTATGCACAAATGTTTGCTCTTGACAACTGCCCTCATCAATTTTGTAAGTCATGCAACAAACAACAAAGAGAAAATGAGCATAAAACTAAATGTGACCAACTAGCACAAAGCCACTTGAGGCACTGACTAACAAAGGATGCATAAGATAGCACCTGGTAGTATTTTGTCATACTAGCTGGACTTCACAAGCTACATGGACATTATGATAACTTTTGTGTGGCACCTTGTATACTGCTGAGTGTTGATAACAATACAAGTCTGGATGTAGGATACTCTCGTATGGAAAAAGCAGAACAAAAACAGTGGATAAAACTGGTTCATTATGGCCTGAACAGAAGTTATGCACATCTATTGATGCAAGATTGCAAATCCATCATAGGGTGGGTCAGTCAGGTAATTCACAGTGTTAAGAAGTCTTCAAAGTAGACTCCAAGTACATCAACGATTTACAGCCAGCAATGGGAATAGTACTAAATACCATCTGCTGCATGTGAATTCCTAATGTAATCCACCTCATATTGAAATGCTGTCAAAATGTCCACTTTGTTAGCAAAACATTTCCTAAGCAATGGTTGCTTTAGTCTGGAGATGAGGCCATAATAACAGGAGCTGAGATGATGAAAATATGGTGGGTCTGGAAGAACTTCCTAAGTTCACCACTCTAAATTACATTTAATACTAATGACTGTTGGAGTTGTTCAATTATCACAGTTATGTCTGTCACATGTTAGATTGACCAAAACTTTGTTGGTGAGGGAGTACAGTGAAACTTGTATTGGCATGGTTACCCAGAGTGTATCACTGGACAGGCAATTGAGTTTGGATTCATACATCCTTGCCCATGTTTCATTAATTTTAATGAATTAATTCAACAATATCCCCTTCTTTCTGATAGCTTGGCATTTCTGTACCTCGCTTGATGTGGCAGACATTTTCCTCATTTGAAAGTCATCCCATAAAATGTTTTTTTTTTTCCTTCTTCTCTCTCTTCAGAATTGTTTATTGCTCTTTAAATCCCTCAGATCTCCAGTTCCTATCACTGTATAAACACGTTTGCTAATATCACTCATACAGCTTAATCTGGAGATAAAAGATGATTACTAGGCACCATATCAGCAGGCGACATTCTACCCCATTTGAAGATCTGTCAACCACACCACTGTTCAGGTTAGAGCATATGCATTCTGTGCTTTCTGTAGGCCTGCATATCCTTTTTGTGCATTCCTATCATGCAAAAATGCTATTTCTATACATGCACATTATTCACTTTTCCCTCAAATTAGTTAACATTGTTTACTCTTTGCAACATCTATCTCTGAGCATTGCCTCTCACCAGCTGAACTTCAGGGCATGTTTAGACACACAGTTCTGCTCACATACACTAAGTGGTGGCTTAATTCAGAAGTATATTCCATACATTTTCTATCATTTATCTTTGATTTTTCATTTGCTTCTTGCTCATGAGAAAAAACTAGTGCCGTGACGTATGATTGGAGTCCAGCTTCATATATAATTAGATATTCTTTCCTTGATATATACTAATAAATGAAAATGTTGGTGATTTACATAACAGACACAATAAACCGATGTTTTATGTTAAATATTTTTACATATTTTGCTGAATACTACATATTTATTGGATTAATGTTTTCACAAAAAATGGGCTTAATAATGCTTAAGTTGACTAAAATAATTGTTATGCACTGTTCCAAGAGCTACGAAACAGGTAAAAATTTTGTTCTTATAAAAAGTCTTCTTGCGATGACAGGCAATTAATATGTTTTTGTGGAATAGATGATGATTTTAAGGGTGCTCAACTGCTAGGTAATTAGTGCCCTTATAAAACTAACAGTGGCAAAAGACCAGAAATAAAATCAATATAAAATTAATCAGAACTAAAATAGCTAATTTTAGACTTAAAATTATCCATTATCCATTGCAAAAACCAGAAATAGATGAACCTATAAAACCATTTAAAACAATAAAGCATAAAATTGATAAAAATAACAAACTAAATCTGCATTACAAAGGTCACATGATAAAAACTAAAAAACCATATCTTCCACTATGATAAACAAAGCCAACTAAATTCTTACTGTAAAAGTAACTTTTGATACAAATTTTAAAACCCTATCATCCACTGCTCTGTGGTCATCGGCAAGGGAGGCTGGCAGCTCTAAAGTTCTCAAGGAGCTGCTAGAACAACACACTCTTGCAGCACAAAGTGTACCAACAATGCCACTCCATACAGCAGAGAGGAGCAAGATCCCCCTTAAAAAGGTACCTAGGCATTAAATTGCAGTGGCCAATGCACAATCAAGCCAGTATCACTTCCTCCCAATGAGATACATTAGAGAAAGTTACTCAGTTTACAGGGAGGTCCTTTACTTTCCTAAGCTAGTTTCAGCAGAGAGCAGCACAAAAGTACCGCTCTCCACAACCAAAGTCTTAAGTCTTCAGCAGTTACACAAGTAACCGCAACACTGAGTTCTGTGGTTTGCTGCCAGTTCATTCCCCTGCAAGCCAACAATACCAGGAATCCATGCACACTCCACATTAACACCGGAAGCGTGTAAAATGTGAGGGACATCCTGAATGCCCTGTATGATAAGATGGTAGTTGTACAGCTCACAAATGCTCTGAAATGCACTAAGGAAATCATTCATAATATGGGGTACATACAAATGCAGTCATTGAAATGTGCTATTTCTAAAAAGCAACTACGGATACTAGATACACGCAATGTAAACTTCCCGTAGGCCATCATCCTGAAATCTAGCACATAACCAAGATGGGTGCACACTCACTCCTTAGGAAACATGCTACGTATTTCAAGGCCAAGCTTACAAAGAAGCTCCAGGAAACAAAAACCTGTGGTCCTTGGACTATTGAGAGATTCCTATAATGTTCATCGAGTCAGGTATGGAAAAAAGAGGTAAATATTGGATGTGCAGGCATGCACTTAAGCCCACAGCTATAATTTGCCAACAGGACACCATGCAGACATTGTAGAGGGGGTTCTGCTGATTCTCCATAAAGACTCACAACAGAACTAGTTGGGAAATCATTAACAGCCATGCAGACACCCTGATGTAAGTGTGTAATTTTCTCAGTGCAAATCATCATGCTGAGGGATAAACGATGTATCTGTAATCTAACTTGGGTCAAGCAGTGAACAATAAAGATGCAGCAACACTGCCCGATTCACACCACAAGATTTGCCACTTAGTATTCCTAAGATATGTATTAGGGAATGGACACACTGCACTTTCAGTTGTGCTATATGTGTGACCAGCAAAGTTTTCTATCGAATATCAATCCAAGGACTCTTGTCTCATCTGCGAATGGTGTTAAATTTGGACAGAGTTGAAGCAAAGGTGGTAATCACCTCCTTAGGTGCCAGTAGTTAACACAGACTGATTTTGCAATTGAGAAATAAAAGCCGTTTAGAACTCCAATCTGAAAGACTGTCTAAACACTGCTACAAATGCTGCTACCTTTCCAAAAATGGTGCATGCTGAGAAGAACAAAATATGGCAAAGTCCTCTATGAATAAGCAGGACAATACACCAGGGGGAACACATTTTGATATAGAATTAATTGCTACAGCAAACAGTATGATGTTATAAGTTCTCTTAAACAAAAATATTTGAAAATTCTGGGCCGACACTTTCTCAGAAAGCACAGTTCCTCAAACTCCTGAATGAACAATGGTAGGCATTCACATATATTCCAGTATATGGAGAGAGTGTAATATCCCTGCTTGCCAACAAATATCATAAGCCTTTTCAATGTCAAAAAGTATATGCTTGACAGTTATTAATAAAGCTGTTCATAATCTGTATCGATAGCAATATAAGGTGGTAAGCTTCTGACCGACATCATCGAAAACAGCACTGGATGTAGGTCAGTGGATTTTAAGTTTCCAGCCACCATACCGACCATCCTTGATCATGCATTCCATCACCTTGTTGATGCAACTGGTGAGAGAAATAGGATGGTAGCTAGACTGAACATGATGGTCCTTTCTAGGTTTCAGAATGGGCAAGATGGTGACCTCGCACCACATTATGGGAAAAGTGGCCTTAACCCTTACATAATTATAGACCATGAATAGGAAACCCTTACCTTCAGGAAAGAGATGATTGAAACATTTGAATAAGGATACGATCTGAGTAGATGCAGAGTTTCACAAAGATGAAATCACATGGTTTAACTCCACCATAGAGAAAAAGTGATTGTAGTCTTCAAGATATCTGGAACAAAAGGAGAACCTTTGAGATTCCAAGTGAGCCTCAATGGGAGAAACTCAGGAGAATAATTCTCTGAGCTAGAAACTCGAGTGAAAGCACTGCCAAAAGTGTTAGCCATGCCAAACATATCAACCACAGTGTCTGTAGCTGTTTTAGACCCGACGATTGGCAAATGGGTCAATTTTCCAGGCACACACCTTAACTTATCCCATATGACAAAGGAAGGTGCACATTGATTAATGCTCAAACTTGCTCAATAATGTCCTTTTACTATCCTTAATAATTTGTCTAGATTTGGCATGCAGTTTCTTACATTGTATGAGGTTATCCAGTGTAGGGCAATGTTGGAAAGCCCTAAAAGCACATCTGTAAGCATGAATGCCATTGCTGCATTCATCAGTTCGCCAAGGAACTAGAAAGTGATAGTGTGAGACAGTCGACTGCTCAGCAGCTGAAAGAATTGTCTCTATAAGGTGTTGGACTAAGAAATGATAGACAGAAATGTGCTTGTAGTTAAAGCTAGCCAAATGGGAATAAAGGTTGCAGTTGGCTTGATCTGTCATTTAGGTAAATTTTTGGAACATACATCTTGTATTAAGAGACTAATAAGACAGGGAAAGTGGTCACTAGAATGTAAATAAAAGATGGCATTCCATTATATTTATAAGGAAACTGCCAACGGTGGAGAACTGCTATATACAGGTGTGAAAAACTATTAAAGGCATCAGAGAGAAATATAGACTCTCAGGTGTTCAGGGGAGCTAGCAGTTATGATTGTCCAGGAAATTTTCAATTAACTTGCCTCTTGCACAAGCCCCAAGTGAGTGAAGGCCATTGACATCGCCCACCAGCAGAAAATGATTGGTAGCTGGGAAACTAGATCTTCTAAATCAGTGAGCAACAGGTCATCAGATGGAGGCAGATATATGCTACAAAATGTTGAATTTGGAAGAGAGAAGCTTAATCCTTACAGCGACTGACTGTATGTCAGATTGTATGGATACAGATTTCTGCAAATATATCATTTCTGATGAGCATCATAATGCTCCCAAGTGTAAGAACACCCTCTTTTGGTGATAAATCACACCATGCAGAATAGTCTGCCTGATTGTAATATCTTGTGCATGGAGCTTTGTCTCTTGTAAGTACATGACCAAACACTCATTCTTGTGAGCAACAGTTCAAGCTCTGATATGATCTAATGTACGATAGCCATTGTCTATTATGGAATAAGGTCTAAATTGACAGATGTTTCTGCAAGGAGGGCTGTGCTGATCAGTTTAATTTTCCTTTTTACTGTTGGACTAAACTCTTTTCAGAGTGCGATCCTGCCGCTTATCCCTGTCCATCTGACAGTGAGGGCAGAATCCTCCGTTGCATCTCCTCTATAGGGGAGGACCCTTTTCCAACAGAACAGTTCGGATCGAGAATCTCGAACCTATTATATCTAGTGATTAGTAAAGGTCATCATCGCTGATCAGAGCTCCTCCCAGAAAAATCCTCAGAAGAGGATCTGTGAAAAGTGGCATGGGCTTTTACTACCCTTGGACGTTGGGAGCAGACTTTACACATTCTTTCAGGAAGTTGGTTCTATCATAGCTGGTCTCTGATGCAGAATACACCGTGGTTTCTGATCTTATTACCCGAGGTCAATGGTTGAGGTAACAATTTTGCTGAACTACTCTTTACATTGGCAGATTTGGCAGCATGTTGATGCTGATGTAGACATAGGCTTTGGTAGTTGTCTGGCTACAAGAATCTTTTCTGCAGTTGTGGCCCCATTGATAACATCGGCCTCAGCTATGATTTCTGGCCTCGGTGCTGGTTTGGCTGCAACTGAGCTAGAGGTACAGAACCTTAGGTCAGGCAGATTTGCAGGGGCTTCCGGGCTTTTGGAAAAACACCTTCTCTCTCACCCTTATCTCCTGAATTGCTCTCTCCTCTGCAAAAATGAGAGCATTGCCAGGAACTAGTTGGATGTTCACCACTGCGGTTAATACAAGATGAAGTTAATGTACAATCTCCACCACGCATGACTAATTGACAGTTGGCATTTGTAGACCGGCCACAGTAAAACTCACTGGTGTGCCCAAAGCACGGACACTTGTAGCACCTGAATGGGTTCAAAATGTATAGTCTAACCTTGGTGGCTTTGTACCCTGCTTTAATTCCTTGATGGAGATCTATCCAATCAAAGGTAAGGAACAGGGTACAGGCAGACACGAATTCACCATTCGCTTTATATTGAATCCTATACATAGAGATAATGCCTTGCTCTGAATCTCCTCATTTGTTAAGTCTTTCAATGCATAGTTGGTTACACCATGAGGAGCTCAAGATCTTGTGCATCCCAACCTTAACTGGTTAACTCCTAACATATCTGCTCTTAGTAATCTCATTGCTTGAGATGCTGAATTTGCATCAACCAGGAGCATGCCATTTCAGGAACTAATACCTTTTTTTTTTTTTTTTTTTTGGTAGTGTTTAGCACCCGCTTTTGCTACTTGTGGCACCACAGGCAATGACACTGGTGATACATGAATAAAGATGGAATGCGATGGTGGGGGAAACCGGAGAAAACCTGCCCCTGCACCACTTTGTCCACCACAAATCTCACCATCTGGTTGCTTGGGATCGAACCCGGGCCATCTAGGTGAGAGGCAAGTGGTCTAACCACTCAGCCATGGCATGGCCTACTAATACCTGACTTAACTGGACCAGCTATCTTACCTAAACCTTTTATTATGCTAAATGGGCTAACCAGCGTAGATCTGCGTTCATCTTCTGTTCTAATTATTATCAAGTAGGGAGGACCACTAGACCCAACTACTTCTTTTCCAAGCACAACTGTATTTTCAGGTTTGTTTTTAGCCATAAGAAATGGGGATAATTCTTCCCCCAGTGCTCCCCACCCACTATGGAGCCCAACAAGGTGTCACAGAGAGGACATAGCGTTCTTGCCATTCCACTCACCCTGGAATTCTGTGCAGTACCTAGTCCTGGCCAGTTGCCTAGGTGAAGTAGGAGCCAAAGTGGTGTATTAGGTTCCACATATTCCCTGGTAACTGAAAAAGAACAAAAGGTCCAGGCTCAGATACACAACCCTCAACCAACCGGATATCCGTTTCCACTGACACAGGTCTCCACACAAGGCCTACACATGGGTGGGCATTTCTGCTAAGAGGAACCTACACCAAGGAAGTCAGGGTTAGCTCGGGACCCCAGGCATGCCAAACCCATACTTGCCACAGTAGGCCCCTGGGGAGATAGTATTGTGTGTTTGTATATGAAGACTTAAGCAAAAAATGCTCAGAATAAGATTTTTTTTTTTTCATTGAAGCCTGCAATCACTTTTTTTTTTTCATTTCACTTCATCCTTTAGATTTACATAAACAGGGTATGTTATATCTTAACAATTAATACAAAATGATTACTATTTACAACTGCTTACAAATCTATTACCCTATACATATTTACATTTTTGTACTCCTCAATACTATAAAAAACCTGTTCTGTTAATTATCTTTTTATGATCCTAATGCTGCTGTGTTTTATACTTTTAGGCTCTGTTATTTAATGTTCCTCTAAGTGTGGTCCTAAAATAATCTGTTTTATTTCTTACATTATATGAATGCATATTACATTTTTTTTATATGCCCCCTTATATTACAAATTTTATACTTTCATATATATATACGAAAGAGTGAGTGAGTGACTGAGTGAGTGACCGAGTGAGCGAGTGAGCGAGTGAGTGAGTGAGTGAGTGAGTGAGTGAGTGAGTGAGTGAGTGAGTGAGTGAGTGAGTGAGTGAGTGAGTGAGTGAGTGCGTGCGTGCATGGGACAGTTAGAATTTTGAGTGTCTTAAATGCATGTCTGAACATCCCATCAACATTTGCAATGATTCTAATAGCCTTCTTTTATAAATTGAACCTTTTCAATATGTGTTTTGCATTTATATTTCCCCATAAAGAAATTCCATATTTTATATGTAAGTAGATCAGAGCATAATATACCTGTTTCTCTTAGTTTGTTTCATTACATATATACTTTTGTTTATTTTTTTAGTTATGTGTTCAATGTGTTGCTTCCAGTTAAAGTGTTTATGAATTACAACCCCAAGAAAGTTTGTTTCACATGTCTTTGAAATACTCCACCATCATTATAACTATCATGTTCCTTGAACTCTCTTTAAGCTCAAAATTCATCCAAATTATATTTTTTAGCATTTATCAACAAATTTAATGCTGTGAAATATTGTTTTACTATTTTTAGAATTTCACTTGCTTTCCCTTCAACTTCCTTGTCCAATGTTCCTTTAATGATGATGCTAATATCATCAGCATATCCTACTGTAGTACCCTCATTATCTCTGTATCAATTCAAATAGATCATTTATGTAAAGTGAAAATAAAAATGGTCCCAATTTTGATCCTTGTGGCACTCCTTTAACAATTCACTCTTTTGACTGTATCTTTTCAGTATTTCCTCTCATATTTCTATAATTTATTTCAAGCATTTGTGTTCGGATTTTTTGAATATGATTCAATCCATTTTTGTGCAATTGCATGAACCCCATATTTATTTAATTTTTCTATTCGTATTTTTAAATTCACACAATCAAACTTTTTACTTAAATCTATAACTGCAATTGCTGTTTCTTAGTTATTTACTGCATTTATTATTGTGCTATTTACTTTATGTACTGCTTGTATCACAGATTTGTGCATTTGAAATACATATTGTTCTTCTGCCATAATTTTTAAGTCTTTAAGGTAAGCTTGCAATTGATTTAGATGATTTTAGAGTAACTGCTATATACTGTCTGGTCTGTAGTTTTCCTTATCTAATTTACAACTTTTTTGTTTGTATATTGGTCTTACAATGAAGTCATTGTTTTAAAATTTCTGGGAAAGATCCTCGAGACAAAGAGGTTTTTATAATGCGAGTTAATACCTCCACTATTTCTTCCTTTATAAATTTCACAATCTCATTTGATAGTTCGTCCAGCCCGTTAGATTATTTTTATTTTTTTTTTTACTTTAATCTGCCTATTTCTTTCATTACTTCTTCTTTAGTTACATCAAAAATTGCCATTGACTTTAGCTGACTGCCATGTATAGTAGTTAACTTTTTAACCTGTGTAGTTATGTTTTCATTAATTTTAAGCTTGTTCTGCTATGTTTAATCAATAGTTATTAAATATGTTACATATTTCCTTTGGATTTTCTATTTTCTTATTGTTTTGCTTTATTATTATATTTTCAATTTGTTTACTTTTGTCATTTTTTTTTATTAACACTATCCCATATTGTTTTTATTTTATTTTCTGATTTTTCAATGATTTCTCTGTTGTGATTTTTTTTTTTTTTTTGCATTTCCTATAACTTTCTTGACAGTAATATTATACTCATCAATTACTTTATTGATATTTCGTTCATATGTGGTGTTTTTATTGAATTTAAAAATTGTTACTTTTTGAGAGATGTTTTGATACCTATTGTCATTCAAGACTTCAATTTTTTATTTTTCCCATATGCATTCATTTTTATCTTCTTTACTGGGATTTCTGCAGCTAATTCCTCCTTTATTATTTTGTTAAATATATCATACTTTTTGTAAACACTTTTGCTTTCATATATTTTATTCCAGTTTATTTGTTTAAGATTTTTTTTTTTTTTTAATTTTGTTAGGCTTTTATTATCAACTTGTCTTTTATAAGCAAAGATATTTTGTATCTTCTCTTTCTGTTTGAAAAATTTTAATATCTGGCCATAATGATATCCTATTCCTGATTTGATTACTATTGTTTCCAATTTTGTTTTTGGCAAGTTAATAAAGATATTATCAACACAAGATTGTGAAGTCTTCGTTATTCTGGTGGGTTCTTCCATTCCCACAGCTAAATTTTGCCTATCTAAAATTCCATCATTATTTGCTGCAGTTCACTATCTTTGCATTACTATTAGCTTACTGTTTGTTTGCAATGAATATATTAATTCTTTCAAGCTTTTAAAAAAATATCTATATCTCCAGTTGGGGATCTATATACACCAATTACTATAATTTTGCTTTCCTTTTGAGGAATCTCAATTGCAGCCAGCTCACAGTGCTTATTAGCAACATAGTTACTACTATCTATTTCTTAAAATTTGTATTATCAACATAAATAACTACACCCCCACTTCTATATTCCTGCCTGCAATAATAAGCCCCTAGTACATAACCCTGATAATTGTTTGCTGTTCCTTCTTTCATTTTTGATCCATGCTATATAAAAACCATGACATCTGGTTCTAGCTCATTTACATTAACTTCAATAAATAACCTTTTATTACTAATACACTGAACATTTTGATGAAACAACAATAAGTGCCCCTCACTTTTGTTCCTCCTTTTCTTTATGTTTTTATAGTATTTTGCCCTGATTTACCCCATTGTTTATGTGTTGCATTTCCATGTTTCTCAAATGAATTTACCCTATTGTAGTTATTTGTATTTTGAGTGCTACTTTTGCTACTTACACCATCTACTACCTCCATCAGTTTTCCTGTTTCATGCAAATATTTACCACTTTTGTGTTGTTTGACCTAACACATATGCTCCTTTTCTATTTAAATGCACTCCATCTCTACCAATGCAACTATCATCTAAAAAATAATTGATATCAACAAAAATTGCAAGCAATACATTACAAACCCACTGAATTCCTGCATTGATGTCTTTTATATATTTTAGACCCACGTCTCTTCTTCTTACAATACTGTTACCACAATTCTTGCTAATGGAAAACACTTTTTTGCAGTCCTAATTAAGGAATACACCTCCCCCATCACTTCATTCACATTCTTGGATGTTAAGATATTTTTTGTACCAACATGCAGCACCACTGTTTTTGCTTCTTTTACAACGGTTTCCTTAATCAATGTATTTGTATCATTCCTCTAGCACTTTCACCTTTATTACTTCACTTTTTATTGCTGCGTCTTTAATTACGGACCATACACCATAACTTAATTTTATTCCTTCTTGTCAGTTCCTTATTTATTTTCTTCATGTTTCTTTTATTTATTATCTTGCATTTTGATCTAAACATGTTTACAGTTATGGTAGGCCTTTTAACTTTTGCACTAGATTGGTCCTCATGCTCTTGGCTACTCAATACCTTAAAACGGTTTGAGGTGGCAATGCTTTGTGTTAGCACATTTCCTAGTTTGTGTTTGGATTCTTTTTATCATGTAGAGTATGATGTTTCCTCATTCTGATTTTGTATATTAGTTCTGAGTTCCTGATTTTCTTGTTTCAGCTTTCTTATTTCTTCAGCAGCTTTTTTAGATCGTTGTTTAACATCTCAATCACCATGTGTAGTATCGCAGCTACTCCTCAGGTTTTTTTTTGTTTCTCGGCTTCTATATTTAGGCAACTTTCTTCTTCATTTTCTGTATGACATAATTCACTAACAATTACACTGTCATTATCCTTTTCCATATTTTCTGTCTCTCCTTTTCTCTTCAAATTAGAGGTTTTGGTTAATTTTATATATAGTGAAACACAACTTATGTATATTGTTTTTATAGTATCAAAATTATGCAACTCTGGAACATAACCAACTAAGCAATGACAAAATAACCATGCATATTACCTTGAATAAGGGAATAATATGTTTCCAGCCCACAATTTGAATAATGAGAGAGAACATAAAAATTGTGTGCATGTGTATGCACAGCATAACTCAAAAACAAACAAAACATTGGATAAATGCAAAACTTAATTTAGGTTCCATGATCTCCAAAGATTTGGCATGCAGCTTTTCCAGAAAATTCTCACCTCCCAACTATCCTTTATGTGTAACATTTTTCGAAATTTTTTTATTTTCTCAAAAATGGCCTACGATGATTTTCTTTAAAATGCCATATATTAACAATATTTAGAGAACAAATAAATGCTATATCTTTAACTTTCTGAGAATAGCCTGAGGAAGTAATTTTGAATAATTTTGTACAACTGGTAAATGTTAAATGATAAGCGAAAACATACTACATAAAAATTGTAGATCCCTTTAAAACACATAATTTATTTCAAACAACCTTCTTTGTGGCATTGGGCATTTCTGGGATGTTTATTATTTATGGTTCAAATTGATAAATACTTTTCAATTGCTCCTCACTATTCCATAGAAACAGCATGAAAAGTTAAGGCCAGTGTATACTACCCAGTTGTTAAAACATTTGCCTATTGCTATTCCCTTTGTATCTAGAACTAAATGTAGCTATTTCTGCAGAGGTTTATCATGATTAAAATGAAGAAGATAGAAAAATAAGGTTTTGTAGGAATAGCTTGTACACCCACTAATAAACCTTGGAAAGTTCTTTCATAGCTTTGAAGATTTAGAGCTCTATTTAAGAGCACAATAATACATAAGCATTACTGCAGGTGGTTCACTGTAAATAATTTGGAGGCAAAGAGGTATAAGTGTCTCCCTCTATCACCAGACAAAATAACAATTTCATGAAGTGATTCTAAAATAATATACCACGTGGATTATAGTATCTATTGATGATAGCACTTGCAGAGCTTTACCTCCAAGTAGACTGTCACCCTCGTGGTGTAATGGTTACCATGCTAACTTCATATACCTAAGGTCGCGGGTTAAACCCAGCAGAGGATGATGGATTTTTTTTAAGGCTTAAAAACCTTAACATGGCTTCCTTTAGAGTAAAAGATTTACGGCACGTAAAAGAACCTCAAGCCTGATAAAAGAGCAAAATTAAGTGGTCTTTCACGCCCAGTATAGAATGGGACGCTGAGAACTACAGCAGTTAAAGAGCGTTCATAAATAAAACTCCATTTATATTTACATTTCCAAGTAGACTAGTTTTGCCCCAAACTTGGCACATAATAACTCCCACAGGTTTTTTTTTTTTTTTTGTTTTTTTTGTTTTTGTATCCCGTTCCTTCTAACCTCATCATTTTATTATTTTAAGTATTTTTATTACATATCTATAATGTATATTTGAAGATTAATATGACATAAAAATCCTGACTCTACTTAGGGTTTATCCTTTGTATAACCAAGTTTGAGTTGCATGTATAATCAATCATTTAAAAGTTCATTTTCATCTTCAAAAATAGCTGCAGCAGCGAAAATGAACTCATCACCAACAATAAAATACATAAATACAAAAGACATACAATAGATATACATATGCAAAGAACAAACACAAAAGCATATTAGAAAAATGTTTAGTACCTGGTAGTCAAATTCTTCACTATATTACCAGAAAATATTAGAACAGATAAAACTGTCATTTAAATCATAAGTAATGGCATTCCTATTGGATCACTAGATCTACACAACAGATGAATTTATGACGTCTTAAAAACCTGATCCTGTCATATCATATTACTACTTTTATATAACTTTAGTTAGTATTTAAGTTTTAAGATCTTTGATGAACCACTTGTTTATGAGAATTGCTCAGTACTGTAAACATATGTGAAAATAAAGCTATTTATGAAAATATAAATTTGTAGAACAGTAGAAACATTTCTACAATAATTTTCTTTTTTTGGACACACATGAAGACACCCCTTTTCCAACTATTTTTGCTGAACCCTCAGAACACAAAAAGATGCAGCACCAGCACTTTCTTCTGTTAGGTTTACTGCACCTTAAAACATGGGTGATTCAAATAAACATGAAAAAATGTTGTGTTTTAAGACCGTTAGTTGAGGCAAATACAGTTTCACAAAATCACAAAAATAATAATGCTGTGCTGCTGTAGCCCTTATGAGCTGCAGTTGCCAACCTGATTGCCAGGCTTACACCCACTTACGGAATATTGGCTATGATGGCCAGGATCATTGCCTATCACAACTCCTCACAAAGCTGAGTGGGAACTAGTCCTATACCTGGAATTTCAAGTCCACACCCGCATGGGTGAGATTCAACCCTGGCACATTCAATGGCCAGGAACCAGCAGCTCATCATGCTCTAGCCCACTGTGCCATGATGCAGAACTTGCAAACTCATACCCAATTTCAAAATTCTGTTTCAATCATTACTCAACCAGAAAAGTATAATCCCCAGTTCAATGACTACAATGTCATAAGTTAATATGTGTGAGAGACCAAGAAAATGACTAAAGAAACACATTTCATATTAGTGTATGATAAATCCCATCTTGCTTAGATTGGAAAATATATTTGATTAACACCAATTTATTTGAAATATAAGCCGAAGTTTGCCTGATGGTGTGAACACTCTGGCTTTTTTGGGTTCCCAGCCAGGGTTAAACTACTGACTTCTAATTTTAATCCTTCAGTTATTTTGAAAATGAGAACAATATAAGCTACAAAAACATTGGTATCTATCCAACTCTACACCAGGCCAGAAGCCTGAAAAGATCTAGATTAGCCAATTTAATTATACAGTTTGCTGTTCCTCTATTAAGCCTTCCCTATTTCTCCTTTTTGTTGCTGTTCCCTTGTCTCCTTTTATAATCCAATATTACTCTCCAAATTTTAACACCTTCTTCCAAGTTTCTTTAAAATGCCAGTTTATAATACAACACTTAGAATACTATGATACTTTAAGAAGGTTTTCCATGAGAAAAGAAACTGCTGAATAATATTATCAAGCAACTACACATTTAGATTATAATAATTGGTTTGACAATGAAAACAAACACTAAGCATCTGGTATTAATGCCCCAGAAGGATTCCCAAGCTAACCACATCAAAACATACCAGTTGAACATATTATAAACATCAAACTTTTTCCAAAATTTGACTAATCAGTTTTGCATTATACTTGGGATTTCAAACTGTATTTACATAGGACACAAAAGGGTAAAATGAAGTTTAAGATGTGAAAAAACTTATCTGTTACAAAATTATTCTCTTGAAATTTGAGCAGAATAACATATCACACTGCCACCAACTTCACTGATATCAAACTCTTATGATAATGGAAAGAAGGAATACAAACCCACCTCCAAAAAGAGAGATAAGGAAAAATGTGAGGGGAAGGGTACTACAAGTCTAATAAACTACTCTGTTAACTTCTCACAACTGGCAATATAAAACAAATGATACATGGTTAAACCTATGATACTGCAAAACTGTTATGTATAAATAACTGAAAGCAGAACTATAAACATTATGGCTGCTTCCTATAGACAATCCTAATAATTATATTCTTACTCATAATCCAAAAGTTCAAATATATTCAAGATATCTATAAACTTTATAATTATTACATTCATGACTATAGTAACTTTCTTACAAATACTTACATCTTCGAGGATCTGGTCGCAACATTCCAAAACTATACTGCCACAAACTCAATATTGTATTGTATGTAATTTTTAGGAAGAGGTACACAATGTATCTAAAAAGACCTCCTATGCCGAGAGAATTAATACTCCGTAATGTTTGTAACCACAATGGTAAATTGTTCACTTCCGCACTTTCAGGAGAAGCTGATATTTCTGCACCACTTTCTTCTGAATTTGTCACGGTTTCATTTACAGCCAAGTCCAAGTCCCAATCATACTGGCATAAAATTTCAATGCACATAGGGAACTCCTCCACCCCTGTCAAATCCTGCATTAACAAAGGTAAAAGAAACAAAATAAACTTCAGTAATTATATCTTAAGTTCTCATATGGCTTTTAATTCAAAGTAATTCAGGAAGAAACCAAAGTGGTTAAATTGAATCAATCTTTTGTTGTATAAAAAACATATTCCTAATAATACTGAATTCCTAAATTTTAGAAGTAGTGGTCATACTTGTAAAGAGGATTTATTTCAGTTGAAATTCAGATATTCAAAAAATATTGGATTATCCATTAGATTGTTTATAAACTTGTATAATACATAGAATTTGTTGTATAATGTCTGTTCTGGTACTTAGTTTAAATTATTATTTTGAATTTATTCAATAATTCCTTAAAATGTATGTCTGAGTAGATAGCTGGGATATTGGCATTCTTATAATACGAGGCCTGTCTAAATTGTATCTGACCTTAATTTTTTCCGTGCAAAGTAGTGATGTTATGGTAGTGCCACTGTGCTTGGTGGCAGGAGAAACCTTAATGCGTAGGCTTGAATTTTCTCACCGCATTTGTGTTGTCAGTCGCTGGCTGCAAGTCACCTAGTGAGGTGCTGTTATAGGTGTTTGTCAGATATAGTTTTCTCGCAAGATGGCTGAACCAATTGAGCAAGGATACTGCATAAAATTTTGCCAAAAACTGGATGATTCTCAAAATGAAACAATTTGAAAAAATTCAGCCGGTGTTTGGAGATGATACTATAGAGGTAACACAAATTAAAGAGTGGTTCAACCAATTCAAAAATGGCTGCACTTCATGGAGAGTGATGAGCACCCTGGGAGGCCACAAACCACTTGAAATGCTGCTGTTGTTGAGAAAATGAGAGATCTGATACTGGGAGATCAATGTTTTACCATACAAGATTGCCAAAGACGTTGAGATCAGTAAAGATTCTGCACATGCAATTTTGTGTAAGGATTTGAACATGTGCAGAGTGGCTGCAAAATTTGTACCCAAGCTTCTGTTGGTGGAACAAGATTGCACAAGACCTGCTGGATATTTGCAGCACTGCACCTGAGGTTTTGAACACTGTGATAACTGGAGATGAGGCTTGGGTTTACAGGTATGACCCAGAAATGAATGCACAGTCATTGCAATGACGGCATCCTGAGTCTCCAAGGCCGAAAAAAGCATGGCAGGTGCGAAGCAAAATCAAGTGTTCTTTGATATCCGTGGAGTTGTGCATCATGAATACGCACCAGAAGGACAAACAGTGACTAAGGAGTACTATCAAAATGTTCTCCGTGATGCAGTTCGGCAGAAAAGACCAGACCTCTGGAGGGCGAAAATCTGACAGTTGCATCAGGACATTTACCAACCTCCCTACTCTCTGGACATGGCTCCTTGCGAATTCTGGTTGCTTTCAAAACTAAAGACGCCATTGAAAGGATCCCATTTTAAAAGCAGAGAGGAGATAATGAGGAATGTGATGGTGGAATTGAACACGATTCCAAAAGAACCTTTCCGGAATGTTTTCAGAAGTGGAAGGAGCGGTGGGCTAAGTGTGTGAATGCGCAAGGGGACTACTTTGAGGGGGATTAGGGTCCCAATCCCATCAGGTAAATAATCTATTTTTTCCGGTCATAGGTTGGATACCTTTTAGACATACCTCGTATACCTAAGACATTTCTTATGGACCCCCTCCATTATATTTTGTTGAACTGACTATAAGGACTCCAGACAGAAGAAAGATATTCCAACTTAGACTTCACATATACATTATGTACTAAATTAAGGTTTGGCAATCATTAAGATCTTTGAAATCTCTAAATATAAATCCAAGATTTTAAAATGCATGGTTAACAATTTGGTCCATTAGGTTATTAACCATCTAATTCTCACTTACTTGGATTCCAAGGTCAGTGTGAGACTGCTTATTAGGTAAATGTATTACAATCATTGTGTAAATTGGCTTACTGGCTACATTCCTTCTGACATGCACAGCATACTGCACTTATTAATACTGAAGAGCAAGTGGTTTTTAACTGTCCATTTATATATACTATTAATGCCTTACTGTAACTCAGATACATGTGTACAGGTTGCAAGAGATTTGAATATTTTTAAATTGTCTGCAAACAATAAGCATCCTGAATATTTCTCACAATTAACATCATTAATACATAAGAGGAAGAATAACAGGATCAGATTCCAGTCCTGAGCTAGGCCGAAAAGTATGTTAAACATAATAGAGAAACAATTACCATGAACAATATAATGTGAGTAAATTAGTCATAACATTGAAAGCAAAAAGCCATAATTAGCTAATTTAGATAACAGGATATCATAATCAATGCTATCAGAAGCCTTAAAAATGTCAGCGTAAATTTTATCAAGATTTTCCACTTAAGTGATTTGTCAATGAATTGTGTAAAATTCATCATGTTATACAAAGTAGATCTTGTAGATAAAAGCCCATGTTGTTGCTCAAATACATAATTTTTAACATGTGTATTAATATGACTGTATAGAATTTGCTCAAATATTTTACCAGAAATGACAATTGGTCTGTAATTTTAAATTCAACTGGGGTCACTTTTTTTTTTTTTTTTAATTGGACATATTTTATTCAACTTCCATTTATTCAGAAATGGTTGTTTCGTAATAATCATCAAATTTAACAAAATGCACAAGAAACATTTTTTCTGCACAACCCTTGATAACAATTGGTAGTATGCTGTCTGGACCACTTGTTTAAATTTTTTGCATAGCCGTCATGTACTCAAAATCCATTGCACTTGTTAGAGACAATTTGAGGTACAATATTAACAGCGATTCTTCTTCAGACAAATTATATGTAGCTTCTTAACCCATTAATGTCCATTGTCCTTGTATGAGGACAGCTTAGCAAAAAAATTAATTATAAACAATATATACCATTTTTTCATTAAAATACAATAGTATAAGCTTTATTGTACTTCTACAATTATATATGTTTCCTTAAAATAATGTTAACAATAATATCATCTACTTGGCGACAAAGAAAATCTGTACATGTACTCAGATGCAGCAGTGCAACAAAAATAAATTTATCAGTTTCATGGTTGTCAAATTTAAATCACACCCATATTTTCTTATTGACAAAAGTTAAAGAAAGGGACTAAACCTTATATTAGAGAATTTTTTCACAATTTTATATGCAAAAATAATGATAAAAAATTATGTCTTCAAATGATGCCACTGACCTAATATGTATATTATTTACACATGATTTTTTATCTCATACGTTTACTATTCATGTCAACAATATTTTATTATTCTGTCATTGTTATGTGTACCAGTGTTAACTGTTATTGTCGAGTTTAGTTCCAATTGTCGTCAGTCAGTTATAAGTGAGATTTCAAGAGGGAAACTTCAAGGACCCTGTTTCTCTAAGGCAAGACAAATTTTTACATATGTTTTATTGAAGTCATTTTATATTTATTCTGTATAGAATGAAAAATATAGCCGATTTTATTGAATAAAATGTTGTTTATGATGCAACTATAACATGCTTTGGAATGATTTCAGATTCCACATCATTATGCCAAGAAGGAATCAGTTTGGGATTGAACTTCTAATGTTAGATGAGGCTTCTGCTTACTTAGAGCAGATATTAGATGATCCTGGTGTGTGTATGTTGAAGATGAAGGTCTTATTGTTCTTCCACCTGATGATGTAGATGAATTAACTGATGAAGATGACTTTGATGACAATCTAATAGGAGAAGCTCAAGTAAGTGATATACCAGGTAGTTAAAATTACAATGTAATTTGAGAAGTGGGAGTGACATTGAAACCTTTACTCCAACATCAGAAAATGCCTTACATATTGAGATACATGAAAGTGAGGTGCAACCCAAATGGAAGAAGATCGATTTTGAATATTCACAAATAGGGCCCAAGTATTCCTTGGCATCTGAAGATAAAGAAAAATTACTGCATGAATTTAGAAACCACATCCTGTTGGAATTTTCGAAAAATTATTCCCTTCTGACATAACATATATAGCGAAAGAAAGTGTTAAGTATGCAACTACAATGCATAATCAAACAGACTTTGTGTTAAGTAATGAACAACTGAAGGCTTTTCTTGGCATACTAATATTTTCAGCTTACAATAGAATTCCAGGGCCGACTTATACTGGTTGTATTCTGAGGATGATGGAGTAAAGGTTATCCAAGAAGCTATGCCTAAAAATCGCTTCAGGAAAATAAAACAAATGTTACATTTATGTGATAATACAGACTTGAAGGCTCCAGAGAATAAGGCTGACAAATACTTCAAAATTTGTTCAGTAATGGAAATGATAAGCAAAAACTTTAAAATTTTGGGATACTTTGAGCAGGATTTGTCTGTGGATGGGATGATTGTACAATATTATGGGCACTGTGGACTACTGTGTTGTTCCCAGAAATAATGTAAGTTGCTACAGTAGGAAAGAAATAAAGGGAATTCTAGTTCCACAACCACATGTAATAAAGAACTGTAACACTAACATGGATGGAGTTGACAAGCATGACTAGTTTGTCTAAATACATTTCCATAGGAGGAAATAAATGATATTGGTCACTATTTACAAGAATGCTTGACATGAGCATTGTGAATGCCTGGATAATTTATAAGATGACAAATTCAAAGGATAGAACACCAATGCCACTGCTGGATTATAGGAGACAAATCTGCATTTATTACCTCAAAAGAGGATATCCAAGACTAGTGCTAGGAAAGAAGATAAGAAAACCAGTAGCTACATCACAGTTGGTTATTATGACAGTCAAAATCACATCATAAGTAAACAAGACAAACAAAGAAGATGCCACAGGGAAAACTGCAAAGGAAAATCTCGTTCATTTTGTAAAAACTGTAATATTACAGTTATCTATTTTGAACCATACCATACAAAGTAAAATACAATGCAAAATTTACATTCACCTTAGATTGTTATAAAATAATGTAGGTAATTTTTGTCACTCAGAAAGATATGTTCTTATATCCATGAGACTTTATACATCACAAAAATATGCACGAGGTAAAACATAACAAAATGCAATGTAAAATTTATATTTACATTACATTGTTCTAAAATGGTGTTTATATTATTTGTGACTCATAAAACTATGTTATTGTACTCCTGTAATTTTGTATATCACTAGTAGCCAGTGTTCTCATTTGAGGATGGGGTTTTAACCACCACAATAAAGAACACTCCTGAGTCAATAAACCAATATAGGATAAAATATTCTAATTTCAATCTTTTTTTTCAGAAAAGAAAAATAATTGGGCCATTAATGGGTTGATGTTTATAAACTGATTCAAAACATTGAGCAAGGTATTAGTCAATTGATTCTTTATAACCATTAGTGTACTAGCAACCATGGTCATGGCCTCTATACTTTTATTAACTCCTTTACTTTTAATGAAGTTCCATAAGCTCAGTTATTTTTTACTCTTGAGTTCTTTGTGTATGCTTTATATGTGGTGTTAATCCTATATTTGATTTTTTCCTTATATCCCTAAAATTATGCAAGCTCTCAGTATAAAATTGTGTGTGTTTTCTGTGATATTCTTTCTGTTTTAACTTGTTTATAATATATTCGCCAAACCAACTTGGATACTCAGGTTTACTAGATTTTTTCATAGGTACAGTTGAATTAAATATGTTATACACTGTTTCATAAAATATGTCTACTGCATTATTTACATTATACTTATTTTCAAGGAGTTCCCAGTTAGCTTTTGCAATTCATTATACAGAAACAGAAAATCAGCTAACTTAAAATTATAGCTATAATGGTTACTCTCATTCAAGTAAGTTAATCTTTTCCTATTAACATCAATGTTGAGTAACAGTGATGTATGGTAACTATCTTTGTGATGGGACTAGTCTTCCTTTCTACCTGAAGATACAAAACATTTGTTAGAATTAAATTAAGAGTTCTGCCATGTTCATTAATAACTTTCTTTTACAGAAGCAAGATTGTGAAATAACAAAGCTCAAGAGTTCATTGTAACATACTCCAGGTAAAGTTGATACACAATTTGTGTCATAAGAAAAAGGTTAAAGTTGTCTGCAATAGTAAGATTAAACTAATTTTTTATTACAATAGCTACCGGGCTTGTAGGCCATGGTCTAGAAGGTATCAACAATACCGATGTTTTGCCAAACTTGGCATCCTCAGGGTGAAGTGATCCGTGGTCTGTGCTGATCACAGCTCCAATGCAAGGTCCCAGGCAAGAGCCCTCTCATATAGTTGGGGTGGATGGGTCGTGGTTCAAGTTCCTGTGTGCTGATTGGCTCAGGTCTGTCTGAGGGGTTGGACTACTTGAAGCATTATAAGCTAGGCTTACTTCTAAGGCTGTGTCCATGCTTTGTGTACACAGATCACTTCATCCTGAGGATGCCAAGCACAGTACTTAGCGAAACGTTAGTATCTTTGATGCCTTGTAGGCTACGGCGTACAAGCACAGCAAATGAAAGCCTAAGTTTGTACATAAGCTTTTATTTATGAACACTCTTTAGCTACTGTGGTTCTCAGTTTTCCATTCTATATTGGGCATTAAGGATAGCTTCATTTTGCTCAAAGACCTCTTCATCAGGTTTGAGATTTTTTTACATGTTGTTTTACAGGACCAGTAACTTTAATTCCCTTCCAATAAAAGCCATGCTAAATATATTTGTGCCCGAAAAAATGTATCAGCCTCCACCAGATTTGAATCTGTGACCTTGGGAACCAGAGGCTGGCATGCGATAATTACAGTTTGGTCTAGGATCACAAAATTGCCAGATTGAGGTTTGGTGCACACAAAGTGTAGCTATGATGCGATACAGTAGGCATGGTCTCTATAGCCCATTTTGAAGCATATTGCAATATCTAGCATTGCTCACTGCCTGGCCTTGTTCAGTTCCTAGTAGATAAACCAGTGAACACTGAAAGAAAGTGCACATTGAAAAACGTGGAAAATATGAAAGGGTAGGTGTTCAATATTGAACAAACTTGTGATGATTAAAAAATATTTAGGGTGACAGGAGGAGAATCTTTTCTTTTGATACAGTAAAGATGTATCTTGTAATTCATTGCAATGAATTCCGAGCGTGTTTGATTTATGTTCATTGTCTTTTCAAAACTCTGCACATAATTATCCTGAATTATTTGTATTAAGCTTTCATTTGTAAAAGTACAAGGTGTTTTTGTTTTTCCAAGTTTGTAAACCAGATTAAAAGAACATATGAGAAACCTAAAATACAAACAGAAAAATCAGCAGTTGCCATCATTTCTGGCCATCGGGAAATGAAATCACACCTAATATAAAACTGCTAAAACCAGCTTATAAACACACACAATTAGATGTCTAGAAGAAGATCTACATCACAAAGAAAAAGAACCATATTATGAATTTTGATTTACAGCCATACAGCAACCTTTGGGAGTTCATAGATCCAGCACCTCCACAAGTGATGCACCTCTACCCTCATCATTGACGGCAACAAGTGGCAGATGGAATTAAGGGTTGAAAATGGGAACAAGTGTTCCTGAAACTGGCCCCAGTAAGTAACTACTAACTGATGTTTAGTGTTACAAAAACTGACTCAAATTCATTTCATTTAAGAAGAGATATAATATAAAAATGTTATAAAACTATGGTAGTCCCCATTTCATCCTATGAAGCCAAGACCTCGGGTATGAATACAGTAATAAAAGAATAATATTTAGTCTAAATTATAAAATCAGGGGACATAAAATGAAAAGTAAAGATCATTTCCCTTGAATTCCAGAAATCCATCCAATCTAACAACAAACTCATTCTCCTCCTCTTCACTACATTCATAACCATTGTTTCTCACAACTGAAGATGATCTTAGTTCCCTAGCTGTGACACATCTATTGTGTAACGTAAATGTACTGAGTGTTTATCCTCAGTGTGTGCACATAAATGTTCTGTTCCTCTTAACACACACATCTGGCGTGTCCTGGCAATGAAAAAAAAAAAAAAAATGTTAATATTTGGCATGCAGGCGGGTGGGTGGATGAATGGACAGAGGGATAGATCCAAATCCAAACATTTTTTATCAGTGTGGCAAAATTGATTTTTCATAAAGCAAATTAGGCACTATGAAAATTAATATAACACTAAGTTAAAAATTCAACAAATGTGCTATGAATAAATACAGCACCTCATACAAATACAATATGATTGACTCTGCATTTCATTTTGAAGTGAGAAAAATGCTGATGTTTACTTATAAGTTGAGGAGTTCAAAAATGAAGAGTTATACAACTTTTGCAGTATTGTATCTGAGAAACCCTGAAACTAAATAAAAAGTGGAATTAATGTATGCTGATAAACATGCTTTACTTTGAAGGTTGTTTGATGTTTTTAAAGTAAAGTTCCAAAATTGATTTTTTAAGCTTTTTTTCTGATTCAGAACACTGTGAACTTGCAGTGCCTGGAGTTACCTGGCAGGCCCTCAGTATGGGAACCATAACTTGGCTACAGCATACTACCAGTCAGTTCAAGTCAAGATGTAACAGCCAGGGAGACAATGCAGGATTCTGCCCTGACAACTGAACAGCTCTTGATAAAAATCCTGGCAAACCTCCCACCCAGGCACATGTCCCGGGAAGCTGCACACTCTGTCGACAGATTACAGGATGCCAAGATATGACAATGCCTACTGCTGGGAGATCTAATCAACTTGTATGGTGTTAACAGCCCTCAAATTGAGGACGGAGGAGGCCAAGATAACAGCTGTACCCACCACGATGAGGAGTGTTTACTATGACAGGGACAGAGAGATAGCCCAGAGATCATCATCATCATCAAGTTGTGTGTGCCTGGGATGTGATAAGCCAGGTCATCTAGTGAAGGACTGATTTTAATAATTATAGGATTCAAAATATAATAAAGGAAGCATAATATTATTGGGATTTGTCCTGTTAAGATATAAGGATCTTCTAATAACCAAGCCAACCAGTAGGCAGGTAATAACTGAGGTGCATCTTAGTAAATCTCTTCTACAAATTATGAACCACAATTTTCAAATCTGAAAACAAATAGAGAATAAGTGGGTCAGAAGTTTGGAGCTTTCTCAAAAATGGTTCACATTCTAAAGAAATATGTTTGAAAAATATCAGTTTGCATTTAATGAAGATGTCTTTTGTTTCTGCTGCAATACTTCTCAATGGCTTGGTATTTAGATTTGCTCTTGAACTAATAAATGACTTAATATTACCAAAAATGGCCAAAACTTATCAACACACTGCACATTTTCCAACCATCTGATAGTAGCATTTTAAAGGAAATACTGTTTTCCCAGTAAGTGTAGTATATTCTGCATGGCATTCAGGAGAAACAATGAAAATGTAATATGAACCTCACAAAAAATAATTAACATCCACTGTGCAGCCCACAGACTAGGTTTTATCACTCCATCAACAACGTGTAGCCTACAAACTTTGATGTTAATGATTTCTTTTCTAACAGGATTCTCTTCCTTTATCTGATACTTTTGGATAAAACTCAAATTAACATTAGGACCTCCAATGAAATTTGAAGAATTCTTTTTGGATCTAATAGTTGGATTCCTACAATGAAATTATCAAGTAAATCTTCTGCAGTAGCCGAGCCAAAGAACACCCCGTTAAAATTTTCAGTATGTACCCTGCTCTGAATATCAAAAAACTTGAATATATCCATTTGCCCTATTTGTAAAACATTATTCAATGACTCGTCAAAACAGATGGAAAAGTCATCACACTGACAAAACATATCTTTTATTTCATTATAAAAATAGGGAGCAAGACCATAATTTATATTATATTTACACTTTGTTGCACCCACTTTGAACTTAGAAGCCACTGAAATGTCTGGAAACATTAATTTGAATGTCTCCCCAACATCTGAAAAAGACTTCAATTAAAACTTACTATTGATAACTTTCAAAACCCATATTGCTTCAGCTTTTGTGATGTCATTCCTTGTGCAAAATATTCACCTGACTGAATAGGTTTTGACATTGATGCACTAACTGAATCTTTGGATTGTTAGAAACTTCAATACTTTCTTGGGATTGGCAAGGTGGTTGGATAACATTTCCTTTATGTGTACTAGCAACACTTTCACTGGGAACTCCGGTAGATAAATAAGTTTTTAAGGAAAGATTGATCCTCTTTTATTTTAAGAAAACTCTTATGAAGTTATGATCCTTTGCTTCAGAATGTCATGTAATGTGCCTGCTACCCCATATTGGATAAATCAAATTATTTTCTGCATACGTTACAATACTTGAAGTTGGTAGGTCCTTTACATAACCAGTCTACAAATTGAAGGTTTGCCCACCTCGTCAGTTTGGGGTAATGTGTCTGCCTTACATTCAAGAGGTTGCAAGTTCAAAGCTTCCTTAGGGTGAGTTACCTGGATAAAAAATTTTTCAGGGTTATCCCTTATCCTGAAAAGAAAATGTCAAGTAACTTTAAGCTCCATGGATCCTAAGATCACTTGAGCATCATTTCATTGATTTCATTCATCGTCCAATGTGATCAACTAGGTGAAATGATGTTAAACTTATGTATAATAACAAAAAATGGAGGGTTAATTTTAGTGTCCATTGGACACTGAACACCCCTTTCTTTGATATCATTTTCAAAACATAGGTACCTGCAGGGGGCATAAAAAGGGAAATAATAATGATGATGACGATAATAATACCAATGATATGAATTAAAAAAATGGAAAAAATTATATGAAATAATTATTTATTTAAAGTGTAAAGCAGTAAGTATATACCTTTTACATTTACTTTTGTTATGGAGCTTTTAAGTTTTTAAACATAGGGTAGTATGCATGAAGTCTAAGCTTTGACTTTGAAAATAGGCTTTAAGTTAACGTGCAAATTTTGAGATAAAACTTGAAGTTCAAGTGCTGTCTATGTAGTTCAAGTCATGCATAAAAACAATCTTAATCTATCAAGGTTTCGCTAGTCACTCTTCCAGCAAAAACTTAAAATTATTGCATATTAGTATTGCACACGCAGGTGTCATTCTACTTCTTATATGCATCTGCTTATGGCCGGTGATTTTTTGTGTTAGGAGGTTGTGACAGGTATGGTAAACAATGTTATCAATCTTCTTTTGTAGTAATTCTTCATGTCGCTCCTCCTTTCCATTGTTTGCCAGTCATTTCCATTCTCAATAACACTGCTTCTCATGTGTTTTGCAACATCATGCAACACAAAGCACAATGCAGCAGCTTCTCTGTAGGGAGCAATTCCATATTAATCTGAGTCACCCAACAGTACCACCATTCCAATTTCTTCTGGTTGTCTGGCATTAAATACTTGAATTTCTGAATACATGGCTGCCAGGCCACTTTGCACGATACATCCACACACGTAAACTCTTCTTCTAAACTGCATGTTGAATGTAAATAGATCAAAAATATTTTCAATAGATATACTTCTCATCATGCTCTCATGGGGCATCCTATTATATTTGGAAAATTAAATTTAAATTATTAACTTCTTATAGAGACAATGGAAACATTACCTATTGATAAGCTTTTCCAAAAATTCTTTGCTCACATAACAGTTCTATTTGCAATCAATTGGTGAACCTCAGTATATTCTCCAACACGACTTTAAAATCTTGGATCACCAACAAAATGACAAAATCTTCTCTTACAATGTTAGTACACATCCTTATGTTTCTACACTGTCTCCTAAGAAATGATGCAAAATGGATTAGACATTGTATTCATTGAATCTACATAAATGTTTATATACACTCTCCTCTGCATTGTTGCTTAACTTGAAACACTTTTCTTTCACAGGCATTCATGAATTTTGCCATATAGTGCAGAAAAACAACTTTAAAGATTTCCTAACAAGAATTAAAAGTACCTACTGAGGTAACTTGAAAAATATCAAGGTTAATCTACAAGAAATCAAGCTTTAACTCATTTTATGCATCAGGTTTAATCATAGTTAAGTGAAAAATTCAAGCTAAAGTTGAAGCTTGTTTTATGCATTACAAGCCAAAAGTTTACTAAATCAGTAGTATTCAACCCTTTTTCTCTGTGTGCCCCCACTGACAATTTTCCATTTCAGCCTGTACCCCTAGGCCTAGCCTTAGAGCTTTCCCCAATTTAAATTATATACAACCATATCTAAAATAGATTATAACATTTACAATTTATTAAATATTACAGAAAGGAGGATTATGCTATAAGTATATAAAATAAATGCAGGAACCATGTAAATACGTTGCAGATAGCACATAGACACATAATTGTATGAAGTTATATATGTTTCTGACCTGTTAATGAGATGGTTGAGCTTGTTTTCTGGACAACAGCACCTCTATTCATGGCTGAATTTTCGTTAGTGCAAGTATCAATGGGGAATCTGTATTCAAGCAATTTCTTTGTTTCCTTTTGATTGCTGTCAATGCAGAGAAACCCTGCACACACAGATAAGCTGAGGGGAATGGAAGAAGGCATGTAATGGCACAGTCACTAGGTTCAGTGTATTCTTTGCATGTGTAACACTGTAACACTAACAAATTGGCATGTTTTTGAATTTTATTTTCAGTGAAGCATCAACGGACATTTCCAACAGACTTTCTTGTAATTTTATGGGAGGATCAGAGAAATTGATGGAGGTGGTGCAAAACGGAGTTTTAATCCATTCTTGTATAATATTGTCTCTCTGAATTTCTGGGAAGTATTTTAAAAGCTGTAACCTGAGATTTTGTAGGTGGAATTTGATTATTTCCAAAAGTCCATCAGCAATATTAACTTCATTTTGTCCACTATGTTCCAAAAGAGTTGGAAAAGCTGCAATATTCCTTTTATTAACACAATCAATCCAAAATAAACCTTTTTTATAAAACCCCTTTACTTTCTCATGAGCTTTAAAAATGTTTCTGTCAAAACTTAGAAGTTGAAGATTAAGCTTGTTAAACATATCTGTCAGATAAGCTAATTGGCAAATCCACTATCTTCAAGATGCTTCACCAGTCGGATTTGAATTTTGTAAGGAAATATTTTACCTCATTTTCTCAGTTCAGAAAGCCAAGTCAATATGTGTCCTTGTGATAACCAGTGCACCTCGGTGTGCAAAAACAATTTAGTGTGCATAGCTTCCATCTCGTCACACTTTTTTTTGAACAGATGGGAGTTCAATGCACATGACTTTATTAAATTGATTACTTTTATAGCAGTGTTCAATGTTTCGTGTAAATCAGAAATTTTTTTTTTTTTGCTACCAAATTTTCTGTGTATGTTGCCAAATTATTTAGGGGTTAATTTCATGAATACAAGCAATAAGACCACTTCTTTTTATACCTGTCAATGAAGCAGCACCATCTGTGGACAAACTTACTCACCAGTCCCATGACAAATTTAATTTTAATCTTATAAAATTCTCAAACATTTTAAAAACATCCTCCCACCCCCTTGTATGTTCTGGTAATTGTCTACATACTAGAATTTCATCGGCAATAGCACCCTTTTTAACGTCAAAATACCGAACATATATAAGTAGCTCAGAATTATCAGATACACCTACCGATTCATCGATCTGAATGGCAAATCTTTTGCTATTTGAATATTTTCTACTATTTGGTCAACAATATCTTGTGCCATATCATGAATTCTACGTCCTACACTTGTGTCAGAACTCAGAATTTTTTTGATTACTTTAGCAGAAAGTTTGTGTAACATTTTATCTGCTATAACGAAAGAACCAGGAATAAGAGATCAACTGCAGTACAAGGTGATTTATTTTTTGCAACTAGCAATGCTAACTCATATGATGTCTTCAGTGCTACCTTAGTAGTTTTGTAACACTGTGAATCACGTTTGAGCTTTTATTCAAATTTGCTGCTTCGCCGGAAAAATTTGACTGACTTGTCTTTACATTCACCGTGATTGATTAAAATATGTCTGTGAAGTAGGGATGGTTTCATAGAATTATTCGCAGAGTTTGGTTGCAAATAATGCAGAGGGGAAGAGATGGATCACACATATTTGACACAAATCCCTATTTAGTGCAAGATTCAATGTAATATCTGTAGTTCACATTTCTCTGGTTTTTCGACTTGCTCATAGATGGTTCAACTTCAACACTATTTTCACCAATGTCCTGTGGTGGAACAAGCATTGTCACACTTTTCACTTGCGGTGGTTCAACATAATCAACACTATCACTTGTTTCACTGAGTTTATGTTTTCCTCTTATAACAAATTTATTCATCCTACAACAAAAGATAAAATAGTGGACTATTGCAATAAAGACATTCAACAGTTCACAAATATACTGCACCTAACAATCACGAAAATATAGTGAGTGCTGAACTGTCAATAGATTAACATTTAACTAACATACATTCTCAGACACTGTTATTGTTGTCAGCATTTGAAACAAACAACACAAATTATTAGCAAGTGCAGCTGTATGTTATCATTGTTAGGTATACTGGTGGAGCAGTTCGAATCTCTGTGGTTGAAATATTTTTCGCTACTTTGTGATCATTCAGGAAACATATTATATGTACCCCTAAGAAGTCTTTGCATACCCGAGGGTAAAGCCTTGAATTGTAAAGAAATTATCTCATACCACATAAATACAAGTACAGATACAGAAGTAACTCCAATTTTTCTTTCAATTGACTTCAGGTTTTAATTGTGAATACTTGTAATGGCAGTAACATCTCAAATAAGCCACCAAAATTTAGACTTTAAATGAATACAAAAATAATTATTTCTATTTAAAATAACTGAAAATACAATATAAAATATGAAAATAAAAAGTGTCCATTAATCAAATGGCAGCTTTCTGTAGCCTATAATGTTAGATCTATTTCCAGAGTTAACAATCAGTTAAGACCTCAAGTCTTATGGTAAATGGTTTATTAGTGAACAGTATGAACTTTATCTATACCAAAATTGTAAACAAAATATAAATGTGTGGGAACATTACACTAAAATGCATGCAGTAGAATTATGTAAACTTGTCAGGTTTTACTGGATTTCACCAGAAGAAATTATCAAGAAAAAATCTGATTTTTTTTTTTTTTTTATAGTAACTTTCAGCCCATGCAAAGAATCAAATTTAAAAAATGCTCTGACTTTTCTTAAAAACCTAAACATTTCCCTGACTTTTGGTATTTCTTTTAATGTGCTCCCTGACTTTCCCTGATTTTCCAGAATGTGTGAAACATGTTGAATATATTATATTGTTTAAGAGTCAATAGTAGTACTGTCTGGCTAGCAATGATGCTGTCTTTGCCTAAGGGTCTGAAATACTATTTAGATTGTAATCCAGAAAAAGGTTGAACATTGTTCCAACTTTCATTGAACAGACCTTTATTTTACTTTTATTTTTTTCTATCTCTGATGCTTGAATAACAATCACACTCATTTTTTTTATGTTACTTTTCTAACGCTCTTCATAAAATCACTGTGATTGATATTTACTTGGCAAAACTTCACATCAATTCAAAAACTATTACTTTAGGATAAATCATATTTTACAAGTCACTAAATCTTTTAACAGATTTCATGTGTCACCAAGGGCAGTGTGTCTGCCACACATTCAAGAGGTCCCAAGATTGAATCTTGGTTAGGTCGAGTTACCCGGATAAGGCTACTTCCAGGGTGTTCCCTTATCCTAATAAGATGAATGTCAAGCAGCTTTAAACTCCATGGACCCCAGGATCAGTTGAGCAATATTTCACTGATTTCATATACCAGGTTAGAAAACGTTAATCAAAAACAAATAAACAATTTCATTGTCTTTAATTCCAAAAGTTATGTCAACTAGTAATCATTTCCTTTTATAGTGGCAATCACAACTTCATTTATTGCATTTTGCTTTAAATGCCTGCTGGACGTTATATCTTGAGGGATTGCAGAGGAGTGTTAGGTGTACACTTTGATATAGGACACTTATGGCTTTGAAGTTACAGTGGGTTGCAATAGATCAAAATCAATAATGAGCCAGTACACCACAGATAAAACCTCTGAGTTGCTGCTAACTGTACATAATCATAGCCATGCAAAGCAAAGGGCAAGGTAGCCGAGTGGTAAAATTATAGAGACCACAGTGTCATTCATATTGTTGATAACTCAGAGGTTCAAAATGCAACTGAATTATTTGTTTTTTATCCTATTTTGATTAATGCATCATACAACAATAAATTTAATCTGTTTCATGAGCTGACCAGTGCTGTCAAATTTAATAGGGGAAATAATTTTAAAGAACAATGAACACCAATATCTTTGTTTATGGGTGCAAAAGGGTAATACTAGAGAAAAAAAAAAGACAATAAAGTTGTGTTCTCGTTCACCTTAGGATGGAGGAAGTATGAAGAAACATTACACCGAAATAAAATCATTACTAATTAATAAAAACAATGTGTTATGCTATAGATATGAGAGATAAAGAATAACCAATAAGTAAAGTGTTTCCACTATCTACACATTCTACATAAAAATTCAGAAACAATAAGGAAAATAATTTTTCTATTGTTCCCTAATTTGGGGGAATGCAAACAATAGAGAAAAAGAAAAATAAATAAGAGAAAACTAAATTTGTTGTTCACACCTAAGAATGGAAGAAATTTTGGCGTAACAAAGGAGAAACCAAATTTTGAATCATTATTCAAACTGCAAGTTAAGGATGTTACTGATTCACACAAAAGTATAAAGAAAACCAATCTCATTATTCATGCCCCAAATTGGAAAACATGTGCCGCTCCTCCTCCTCCTACCACTATCACCACCACCACTAAAAACAAAGGCCCAAAATGGCAGTGGCTTTTTAGTTCGTGGAAATCCAATGGGGCATCTTTGAAAGATTTTTCCACTACCAAAACAAAAAAACACCACCACCACCACATCCACCACTAATAATAATAATAATAATAATAATAATAATGGTCTAAACCCAGTTTATATGATGACTCATCATCATGATGATGATGATGATGATGATGATGATGATGATGATGATGATTAGAGTTCTTAAATTAAGTTGGGAATAAAATGGACTAAAATAACAAGCGCAAATTTGTAGCTCCTACTTTCAAGCAAAGGTAAAATACTCGGAGGTCCCGGGTTCGAGTCCCGGCTGGGGCGGGGAATTCTTCTTTAGCCAGAATTATCCACCACAGAGTCTGGAAGTATGTATGTGAGTGAATGTGTGTGTGTGTTTGAGGAAAATAAAAATGATTAAAACCAAACGTAAAAGAACCTACAGACAACAAATTGTTTCAAGTGCAAAGCCCCCGATAAGACCTTAGATGTTAAAGGGGGGCTATATAAATCAAAAAATTAAAAAAGTGAAATAAAGAAATTGTTCCAAGTGACATTCACACAGAGTCTGCATCTTCGAATAAATCCATCTCGTACTCTTTCCAAGATGTCTGGAGTGTCATGAATTATGTCACATGCAGCCAACATCCTCACCAGCAAATCCCATAAGAGTTGAAGGGAGTCTCATACATGAGGCTCTTGATGTGTCCCCACAGAGAATAATCAGGAGGTGTGAAATCAGAGGACCATGGTGGCCAAGTAATAACAGCCATCCAACATCCTGAAAATATATTTAAATGGCCTCTGACATCCTGTTGAAGTGAGCAGAACCTCCATCATGCTGGAACCACTTCCAGTATCATAGGTCATGTCTTCCAGAAACCCAGGTAGCACACTGACTAGGAACTGGCAGTACACATTCCCATTTAATCACAGTGGAAGAAGGTAAGAGTTGATTATGTAATTTGAAACTATGCTAGCCCACTTGTTGACTTTGAATGTGTGTTGATAATTTTTTTCATACATCACATGCAGATTTACATGTTCCTATATGTAGCTGTTTCTTTGGCTTAATGTGCTTCCTTCCCTTGTGAAACAAAGAGCCTTGGTAAAAGAAGCCTGACTGTTCATCATGCCGCTCAGACACCCAGTTACAAAATTGCACTTGGGGAACATAGCTGGTGTCAAGGCCTGTTATCTTCAGAATATAGAAGAAATGGAATATCTTTTTCCGTATCACTTGTCATATGCTGACATCATTTGTGCCCATAGTTGGTTGAACATTGTAAATCCTTTCAATACCTCTTCCTAGAAACCTGGTGTCTTGCACTAGAGTTAGGCCTATGCACAGCCAGAGATCCTGTTTACCACAGCAGCTGGTGAATAGACTGGAAGGTAGAATGATGCAGTTGGTGTTGAAGCTTTCTAACTGCATAGAGCCATGCTGCTTCAAGTGAGTTTCCTCCTGCCTCTCCATAACAAAATGCAGAACAAATAACTCTGAAAAAGAGTATGCCATGGCTGTGATGTGAATAACTCAGTTCCAGTAGCAGATAGAACAGTAATGCGACATGTGCTACTAATCTGAAATGACCTTGAAAGTATGTATGTACAGTTATTGGGGGCATGTTCGCATACCTGATATCTGCTCATTAACTCATGCTACACAATACACACAAGCAAAATCTGCAAAATTTCCTATGTACAACATATCCAAATACACTGTGAGACCACTACCATAAAATCTACTTGCATTGTGAGAAAAATACAATAGATGAAAATTGGATTCACCTCAAACTTATACCATTCACCTGATATAGGGAAAAAAAAAATTGACAGCTTGAATGTAGTTTGGACCCTGCATCATCCTTTTGAAAGCAGAACACACTACTGACTGTGCCACTGCAGGCAAGTAATCTAATTTGAGTAATAGTAATACAAGTATTGAAATACATACACTATTAGTCTGGAAGTACCTTTCACATACACATTCACATACCCAATACCGGCAAACTATGTTACAAACCATGCACAGGAAATTAAATAAAATGGAGCTTTTATTTACGGATGCTCTACTGTGGTTCTAAGTATCCCATTCTACATTAGGGGTGAAAGACCACTTAATTTTGCTCAGAGACCTCTTTATTAGGCTTTAAGTTCTTTTATGTGCCGTAAATCTGTGCCACTTCCCTTCCGAAGGAAGCCATGCTAAGGATTTTTATGCCCGAAAAAAATCCATCCTCCACCGGTGCAAAGCAAGAAGAGATATGCAATATATTAAAACATAACATGTAAGTACTCCGTAAAATCACTAAGTTTTAAAAAAGCACTAAGAATGAAAACTGGGTTCACTCCAAATGTATACCATTCACATGCTTGGAAAAACAATTTAAGATTTTGAGTGAGGTTTGAGCCCTGGCCTACCCAGGACTATCAGACTTGGAGCTGAGTTCACTTCTGACTGCTCTATTGCTGTATAAAGAAAAGCCCCTCTCTAATTCATACAGTTTTCACAATGTGAAACTGGAGCTCAGTGGCACATTGGCCCTTGCTGTTGGGGCATTTTCTTCAAAATTGCAAAGCTCATAACTTCAAAAATACCACATTGGTAGCTATTTTTGAGCTTGGGGGTGAGAAGATAACTACCTTTATATGGAAAGCAGCACCCTACATGCATTCACTCTTTATGTATGTACAATTATCAGTTTGAATATTCCAGTAAAATCTTTACTTAACCACAAAGTTTGTAGTCACAGATCATTGAGTCCCATTTCAGTGTGATCCTAAACCATTCCTCTACAACCCCTGAAGGTTTGAATTATGTATGGTAAGTAAGGAGTAATATTCTGATGACAGCTGACTTTCCCTTGTTTGGCCAAATTTCTAGAGACTTGACAAACAGCTTTCGTAATGATTGTGGACATCGATAGGGTTCATGTTCATTTGACTGAAACTAATGTCTTACTGATTACAACCTGGTTTAAGATCATCTTTTTTCTTCCCCAGCACCTTCTTTTATGCTTCTGCCATTTTGTTTCTTTATGTATAGTCTCTTTGAGTTACAGTAAACAAATTCATGTCTCCTTAATATCTCTCTTTCCATTTCAGTTAAATGCTCTTCATAATGTAGATAGCAAATTTCGTCATATGTTCAGTTGAAGTGGTTTTGCAAAAAGATCACAGCTCTATAAAAATAATTCTTGAAATAGATAACTCCATTAGGTCAATGTATATTATCATTGTAATGATGCATTACATAACATCATCCATAAATTACTATAGAAATAAGGGTACCAATAATGCTTAGGTGTATTTAGATACAATATGTCATGTGTGTGACATAAAATTAATAAGAAATATTTACAAATGGTTGAAAGACTACAATAAAGGAACTTGCAGTCTATACCTTAATCTACAAAGAACTAAAAGAAAATAACTTTAAAATGTGCAACCATTAATTTAATAAGTAAATAAACTGTTTTGATTTGATTCTGTCATGAGTATAACACTGAAACCCAAAATGTGCAGTGTAAAATATCCTGAGAATTTCTGAAATCTGTTTTCTTGTAGCATAAATCCTACTATATCTATAGAGATTTTTATGTCATGAAGGCACAATGGCTCTTATGGACCATGCTTTTCTAATGGAGGAATCAAGTGCGCCATTGCCAAAGGTGTGTGTTTTGAAATGCGACTCAGATAAAATAAGAACATGCATTTTAGTATGAAATGTGTGAAAGAATACAATGATATGCATAAAAAGTCTTTTATATAATTGTACATTTTTTAAAATAATAAAATTTAAAATTTAGTTGAAAGCAGATTTTTATTTTCTTTCACGCTCCGAACGTTAAAACATGGTTTTAAACCAAATTAGTTGCAATGAAAAAAATCTGGAGTATTCACTTACTTTCATAGGCTATGTTGGTATTTAGATTATATCAATATGTATAAATATATTTATTAAAAAAAATAAAGTTTAAAACAAAGTGTTTGGATTCTTCGTTTATACAGTGGAAAACGTCGCTGGCTAATTCTCATTCTATAAGTCCACGTAAAAATTTCCAGTGACAAAGTTGTCAAGGAAATAGTGAAATTATTTTTTATGTACACATAGAACATCTCCAGAACCAAGGCATCCTTGAATCAATAGTTTAAGGCAAAGCGCATAAGGCTCACAGCACCAACAAATCTGGTCCTCGTGTCTTGGAGATGGTAATGACAGTTCAAGGGATGATAAGGGGTCGTACTTCAGTGGAGGTTTTCAGTAGGTTTTGGGAATCTGAGGCATGTATGAGTTTTACAAAATCTCATCGTGTGCATTGCAGTTAACTCATCAGAGAGCAATGGATCGCAGAGATAAGGGTGAGATTTTTAAAAGTGGCAAGCGAAAAAAATATTCTTTGAGTGTTTGATTATTTAAAGGAAAAGAACCCTAAGAATCGCAGTGATTCGTTCATTGTTAGTGAACTTCATAAGGTGACTGGCATAAGTAGACATACATTTTTGGGATTAAGAAAAGAATATAAAAAGGGTCCCATCACTACACCGCGGAAGAAAAGACAAACATACAAAACCAGCATGGAGGTGAAATATAATGATTTTATACGTAGTACTGTACAACACAAATTTCATGAATTTCTATTCCAAAATATTCGCCTACAATTCTGTCTGTGTTAAAAAGGGTC
This sequence comes from Hymenopus coronatus, assembly GCA_030762935.1. Lineage (NCBI taxonomy): Eukaryota > Metazoa > Arthropoda > Insecta > Mantodea > Hymenopodidae > Hymenopus > Hymenopus coronatus. The sequence goes on along the minus strand of CM060900.1, from coordinate 281,476,531 downwards.
AATGATGGTATGGACTTACCAAATGTTAAATTTTCAACCTTTTATTGCTTACTGAAGAATATGGGATTTGATTTTGAAAAGAGAAGAAATAGATCACTTATTGAAGAAAATGGGATTTGATTTTGAAAAGAAAAGAAATAGATCACTTATGATTGAGAGAAATGATATTATAGTGTGGCAACATTCCTATTTACGGAAAATAAAACAATTCAGGAAAGAGGTAAGGAAAATTGTGTACCTTGATGAAAGTTGGGTAAATGTAGGGTACAGTGTGTCAAAATTTTTGAAGGATAAGACTATAAAAACTCCTAAAGAAGCGCTTTTCGCCGGGTTATCCACTGGTCTTAATTCACCTACCACTCGTGGACCACGATTTGTAATAATGCATGCCAGTGGTACGATGGGATTTGTACATGGTGCACTGTTTTCTTGGCAAAAAAGGGTTCTGCTGATTACCATGATGAAATGGATAGCAATAGATTTAAGCAGTGGTTCAGGAACCAACTATTGCCCAATATAGAGAAGTGACACTGTTATGGACAATGTCTCCTACCACGGTAGAAAAGTAGAGACCCTCCCCACTACAAAAACCCTAAAACATTGGCTGGTATCAAAACATGTCCCCTACCCGGATGATTGCCTTAAAAGAGAATTGCTGACTATTGTAAATTCTGTACAAGATAAATTTAATGCCACCATTATAGACTTGATTGCAGAAGAACATGGAGTAACAGTTTGTAGGTTGCCTTCATAACATTGTGAATTAAACCCTATAGCAATGGTATGGAGTCAGGTAAAGAGACATGTTGGGCGACTTTTAAGCAAAAGGAAATGGAACATTTAGTAGATAATGATTTTGAATCAATCACCCTCGATCAGTGGTTAAATTACTGCAAACACATCGAAGGGATAGAAGATGATATGTAGAAAACAGATCAGCTGCAGGATGATTTCGAACTTCTAATCATTAGATTAGCCAGCAATGACTCCAGTTCTTGTGAGGGCAGTGAACAGGCCAACCAGGACTCCTCTTTTAGTGTTGAACCCATGTCCGATTAAGGTAACATTAATTATTAAGTGTATTATATTTAGGTTAAATATAAAGTGCTGACAGTTAAGAGAATGCAATAAATTAAGGCATAAATCTATTTCACTAGGAATTAACTGAAAAATATACAATAGTTATTAACCTAATCAAACGGTAATAGTGTAAGTACAAAAATGAATGCAATGACCAAATAATAATAAATAATAGATTAAATAATAATAATAATAATAATAAAAGGAAATAATAGATATAATAATAATAATAATGAAGATTATAATAATAAATAATAATTATAATAAACAGTAATAAATAACAATAAATAATAATAATAATAAACCTGGTTGTGAGTGAAAGCGCAGTAATAGTGGCAGCAGAACATATGTGGCAACACTGCGCAGATTCTCCATAAGAGCCTTCATGATGTGAAAACCTCTATAACAGAATCCAGTATGAAAGAATTTTACACTGCCCCTAATTGACAACTCAATTTTTAGAACTATAACACAGCTCTTCCTAGGCTATACTTCCTATTAATTAAAATACCCATTTTATATGGGCAAACTACTAAACTTGTAACCCATTTCAACAAGCAAACACACATACCAGGTACCTAGCACTGGCTCCACTGGTAATGTTGTCCACCCATGTAAGACTGCCAACATATGAGTTACAAATACAGCCAGGCAGTAGTGCTGCCAATATACCCCAAGGTTTAGCTGAGAGAAGTTTTAGAAGAAAAAAGTGGAACAACAGGGTTTAGCCTGAAGGATCTGTGTGACAGCAAACTCCAATGAAACCTGCATAGCCAAGGGATTTGAGAAGTGACATATTTATGTTGTACATCATTGTTATTTTTGCTATAAAAGCAATGTTCTACTTGGAGTAAGTGGGTTAACTTTCATGCAACAACAGATTTTTTGTTGTTGATTCATTAAATATAGCTCATTCACTATATACTTAACACTTTTTTTTTTTTTTCCATAAAATATCTATCTTTATTTTTTTAAACATGTGCTCATTTTAAATGTATTCACCCTTTAACATCAAGTTAAAGTTTAATATGTTGGCAAAACTGGCCCTTAGTGAACAAAAAGCAACATCTAACACATAACTACAATGCATTTTTATGGTTTTTATGCCTATAATTAGCATGTCAATGACACTCTCAGCAAGATTTAAATGTCCTTTTACTCAGTTATTGTGGGGTCCAGAAACCTTGTTTTAGCCCTTGGAAGATCAAATGGTAAAACTAAATGACTTAGTCAATAATGCAGCTGAGCACCTCAAAACTCTTTTTGATGCCAATAACAACACAGAACCATGTTAAAACATGGCTTTTATAAGAATGTAAGCAACATAAAGGATGATCATTAAACCCTAGATGATGTTCCACATATAAAAAGTTTGAGTTTTCAAACAGATGAACTCAGCTAAGAAAAACAGAAATCATGTTATCAAAACTTATCTCTATATGTGCCTTCTTTCACTTCAAAATGTCATAAGGAAGCTTTAGGAGTGCTCCTGTACTTTGCTTTAAGAAAACAAGTTCTAATCACTTTTGAGGTATTCGGTCTCATCGTCCTATGGACCCTATTTAAAGCCTTAAAATTCTCACTTTTACTGGAGATTACATATACTCAGTACTGAGCTAACTTGCAGATAGGATGGCATTGTGTATTATCACAATACCAGTGGTGAAGGTTTGTTTGTTTTCCTTTGAAAACACACACAGTGAGAATTCTTTGGAGGCACCCTAGCAAAAAGCTTGCATCCAAAATATAAACTCATCATCATTTGGAAACATTTATGTTCAGATAATGGAAAACAAAGTAAAACAATGAATAAGTTTAAATATCATTATTTCCACGACACATCTTCCCCCATGAACAATGCAAAAAACTAGAAAAAAGTTCAATATTAGTCATAAAAACAATCAAATCTGGAAGAAATGTTTCTATATTAAGTGTTTCCAAATACATGGTATTTAAATAGGTACTGCTGTAAGTTAAATGGTGAGTCAGAATGTGACACTAATTCTTTTTTGAGCAATTTATGATTTATTGCATTACCTGGTAGTTTTACATCTGGAAAGTTCATCAGCCAATAGGAATCATTGGGCCCAATTGAGTAACATATACATACAGCTCCTTTTTGTAAAACAAATAATTTCTCAATGTTTACAGGGGTACCTCAAAAGTTTATTCAGTAAACTTTTACTTTTATTACAGAAGGGAATTATTGATTTTCCAAGGTTAAAATGTATTTAAGGTTTAATTTTAACCATTTTACTCCATAGATTATGTTTTGGAAGTGATTGGTTATGACTAATTGGTGTTTATTCTTTTTACCAATTTCTCAGTTAGAAAATGTTAAGCAAATGCATAGCTTCAAATGCTCTATTACGATCTCACTGGTTAATTGTTGTGCCCAATGGAATTCGAGAATGTTATGGCCATAATATTCAGGATTTTATCATGTGATATACTCATTCGTTATTTTGGTGGCTTTAGTTGATCAACAACAGCTAAAGGAACCAGTCGTATGATGGTGTTTGGATTGTCTTTGTAAGCTAAATCATTCTGTTGAGATTTTGGATACTTGGCAGAGCACATGTTAAAGTATAAATATGACATATGGGCAAGGCTATGTGCATTTTTAGCCCAGCTGTCCTTTGAATTCACCAAACTATTTAAGGCAAGTTGACTACATTATTCCCGGCATAATCATGAAGTAGGGCCCTAAGCCCCAAGCATAGTCCAATGTTGAGGGCCCTAAGCCACAAAACGTACATGTAAAATGTTTTTTTTTTCTTTTCTTTTCTAATAAGTAAAGGAGTGAGGCAGGCTAAGTTGTAAACTGCAGAGCAACAGGGAGGCATAGCTAAGAGTTTTGTGCAGCTAAACCCTAATGATCCTTGTGTGTGTAATAAAAATTAAATAGGTAGTTATTAAAAACTATTTCTAACTGTTTTTGAAAAAGTATTGCAAATTAGAGGTTTCTGGGGAGAAAAAATCCAAAATCTTTCTGTAGCAAGTAAACTTTTACCATTTATTCTATTATCACAAAAGAGGGAATGAAAGGGGCCAAAGCATGCTACTCTCACAGCCTTCTGATAAAAAGTATTGTCCAGATATCTTAAAGCAAAACATCCTAAGCTCTCAGTTTTCACAGCAAGATCTTTATGCACTTTCCGCATTTTAAGCCTCAAAAACTTATTAGGTGAACTTTATTTGAACCAATAAACATTTTTAACCACAGATTAATGAAGGTGTCTAAGCATCAAACCAGTATTCTGCTGCTCAAATGCTTTATTAGCTAAACTGGTTAGTTGCTCAACATACTCTTCAGTTATTCATTAAGCTGCATCTGTAAAGCACTGTTTTAACTCCTTGACAAGATTATATGGCGAGAAATATTAATGCATAATAAAAATAAACAATCAGTATAGAAACTTGTGGAAAGTCTTCAGCAATAATTCTAGCTTGATATCAATACCATTGATAGTAAATCCCATTATACATGCCTTCTGAGCTTGCAGGCCATGGTCCAGTTGTTTTATTCTCCATTTTACCAAAAACTGTGGCATCTTCAGAGAAATCAGAGCCATGAATATAGCTCTGGAATCCTGACAAAACTGGAGTGCTCTGTGTGATGACTGCTGCACAAGGCAGGAGTAGCAAATTTCTGGACTCTCTATTATTTATTATTGAACCAATAATATATGTAGCTCTCATTGATGCCATATAATTACAACTCTGGTAGCAACAGACTGTGATCCACATAGTCAAATACCCTAGCTAAATCACAAAATACGCCTATAGATGGTTCTGCTCTAGTACTTTTTGAGCATGTGTGGAACACTTTCTGTTGTAACAGTCTCCTCCTGAAGCCACTGGGATGCTGAATTAATGCAGTAGAGCTCTAAGTAATCTGGGCTACAATTTTTTACTCTCTCTATAATCCTAGAAACACACACACACTCCCCTCTCTTACACACACTATACTCATATATACTATATACTCATACACACTGTGGGAGTAGCATGTCTGCCTCACATTCTTCAAGAAATCCTGGCTCAAATCTTGGTTCGGGTGAGTTACATGGATAGGGTTTTTTGGGTTTTTCTGTTCCTGTGTTACTTTAAGCTCCATGTACCACAAGTTTATTTGAGTGTTATTTCACATCATCTGATATGACTTTCCAAGTTAAAGGACATTATAATAATAATAATAATAATAATAATAATAATAATAATAATAATAATGATAATAATAATAACAATGATAATAATAATAATAATAATAATAATAATAATAATAATAATAATAATAATAATAATAATAATAATAATAATAATAATAATAATAATAATAATAATAATAATAATAATAGCAAGTCTATGCAAGCACTTATGCAGGGTCGGCATTTGATGGGAATATTTTATGCTTACATTTGTGAATATCTGTGGCATAGTGACAGCAAAAATTGTTCAGCAGATCCTTTCCAGGAACTTGTGGAAGACATAGTGGTTAGGTTTAGTTATACAGTTAGTGTAATTTATTGATAAAAAAAGACTACAGGCAGCATTGCGTTGAGACACAAATGGATAATTTGGCTGCACTGCATTCTTCACATTCTTCGCTATTTTTTTTATGAAAGAAGCCATTTAAATACTTGACACTGGCAATTAAATTTGGCTAGTAAAAACTTCAATTGACAATTATATGGCTATTGTCTTGCTTTTCAAAGTAATTAAATATATTTACTAACAAACTATCTACTTTAATATCTGCACAAGTGATTCTACAGTATGTGTTATGTTGGAGAACTATTAAGTATTTCTTCAAAGTCGTCAACATTGTTTATGCTGATTGCACGCAAGAGCAATGCTTTTGTGTTTGCAGTAAGTTCATTACACTGTTTGACTGGCCGTTAAAAGTCAAGGTATAAGTTTACCTTGAATACAGAATGAACTTTTTTCCAAAACACCCTAATTTGCACTGCTTTTTAAAAACACTTAAAAATAGTTTTCAGAAACTTTATTTTTACCTCTTATTTCGACCCTGTTTATATATACACACACATAAACACACTAAACATAACCGCAAAAAAATCTTGAAACCCCATAACCCATCATTCGCTAGGGCACACAACACCTCACAGCCTCTGCTTGCCTCCTCATACACATTTTTCAACAATAATTAGAAACCTTAATTTTTTGGCAGATACAACACATTAGCTGTATTAAAAAATTCATAGATGCTCTCCTTTGGTTCATATTTACCCTTGAACATATACTCTGCCAGGTATCTGTTTATATATTAGTGTTTAATAATAGATCATCAATTTCCTCTTACGAAAATCCAATACACCAAAAATAACTCATTCACTTTCAGACATGCATGACATCATAGCACACGATTGGTTTCTTTTTCAATTCACAGCTTGAACCAACTCAAAATATTGTATGACGATATCACATGATCATATCCTCCAATATCATTGGCTACATAGACTCATACCATGGGCAAAACAATTACCCAATGAGATCATACCATTTGGATCACTGAAAGCTGTGGGTTTACCCTGCAAGACATGAAAATGTTCTATGTCCTACAAATTAGTAAACCTTTAACACTATCCAAATAGAACTACGGTTCAAAATTAATAGCAAATACATCCTATTCTCATAAACTATTCAACAACACACAATCACAGTGTGAGATTTTATAGGTCATATTGTAAATATATGATCTTCTATTTGGCCATGCAGTGGCATCTCTCATTTCCCATAAGAGGTTGTGGCAGATAATCAACCTTTGATTTAATGCACATACCCACCATCTGGGTCTAGATTTCTTGGCTCTCATAAAACATAAGTGCAAAGAGATGATTCATAGTTCATTAATTGTGCAGTTTTATCACTTTCTACAGCCTCTATGCTTATACAATTTCAATATTTTTGGATAAATAATTATTGTGATGCCAGTGCTGTGAGCATCAGTAGCTAGAAATTCTTATATTTTATATTTGTAAAAGGTTGCGTAAATTTTCTTATATGGTATTGTTGGTTATGTTATTCAATTTGAAACTTGCAGAGCGCTTGGAAGATATCCGCATGTACTCAATTTATTTAGAAATCTAGAAACCTGTGCCAACTTTTTCCATTAGATTTATGACCACATTGTGAATGGCCTTCACTCTCACTTGCACTTATGCTGCATTATATCTGCGCTTGCACCTATGCTATATTATATCTGCACTTGCACCTCATTGTGAATGTAGCTTAATACATCATGTTTATGCCATTTCTTGATTCAAAGTTGCAAAAAGTAAACCAAATACCAAAATGCTTTACAAAATAAAGCAAAATTAACATAACTTCTTAATACTGCCTTAACATATGTTATTGACTGGAAGTTTAAATATTTATATTAATTCCTAATTAGGGGTTTAAAATATTTACACTAATAACAATACGTCAGTGATTTGCTATCATCAAAAGAATTCTACACTTTCACTACAACTCAAGATTTTTTTTTAACTGTCCCACTTATACTCCACTCCTAACTGCAATGGTCATACAGCGGTAGAGCATTACTGTGATGAATGCATGAACTGATGTATGTAATATGGAAGAATGTCTTCTGAGATATCCAGTAACCAACAGTTTTACAGTGGAAATTTGTCGTGAAGGAAATACTGTGAATAATGTCATTGGAATTTGTGATGTGATATTTAATGGTGATATATTTTTGCTATATTTTCTTCTGCAGCTGGCTAAAATGGAAAAGAAAAACCTAGCAACCCTGCACAGAACCTACATGAACAATGTTACCCAAATGTGTGTATGAATTTAAAGGTGCCTCAAAACAGATTCCAGTAAAAACCTGAGATACTTTTTATAAATAATTTTTTATAAATTTGGTTAATTTACCTAAAGACATGAGATACATGTTTCAGGCTTTGTCTCGATGAATAATATGTGTTACAATTTGTAGTTTATACATTGTCTTAAATATACAAATATTTACAAAATTAAGATAATTTTACAGCCTTTACAAATATATGTTATAATACTTCAGCTAGGATATTTTAATGCATAATGGGTACTTATACTACTTCATTATAATGGTGCTACAGTTTATCAATTCTGTATAAACATCTATCGACCGGATCATTTTCCAACATTTTAAATTAATTACCCTGTGCAGACCTCATATGCTCTGGCAACTTACTGAACATTAATATACCTCTGATGTAGGGATCTTTATCTGTTGCAGCTTTTGTGGTAAATGCTCTGTGTTATATGAATAGTGATCTTCGTTCCATGTGCCAAAATTTACATTTCTTTTAATCAACAAGACAGCTTTATATTTATATAATGACACCACTGTTAAAATACATAGATTTACAAATATTTCTAAATATTTTTCCACCTGCTAGGCAGAGTGCCAGCATCAGAGTACTGTATCTGCTGTGTGCCAACCGCTACCAACGTTATCTTTTAACATTGCTAGATATGAATGTACGTCATGGTGTCTGTAGTGGGAAAGTAAAGTGAAATATGCAGATTGAGGTGAAAACACAGAAAGTAATTTAAAATCAAGCATACATAAGACTGCAAAGGAATATCCCCAAACTGATAAATGTGTAATTTGGCAGGAAATACAGAAACTTATATTTATTTCACTTTAATAAACAGTATTTTGCACGGAGATTACTGATTCAATTTCCAATAAAATTGTAGCAGGTAGTTTTTCTTTAACTACAATTACATCACTTCCCCACCAGTCTGGAAATATGTATGTGAGCGAACGTGTGAATTTTATTAAAACTATCACTCCAGATTAACCATTTATTTTTAAATGTACATAAAACGATTAATGATAATAACAGTAATAATGGTAATAACAACAATAATATTAGGAATAACAATATATTCATCCATCACCATGTGAGAGTTAATATGCATGCGTTTGAAAATGGAAGACATTAAAAAACCAACAGACAACATATACCTGTTCACTTTTATTTGGCTTTGACAAACTATTCCTATGAACTTTTCTATCTACTTCATGTTAGTTAAAATAAACCTACTTCATTACACTTTTCATTGTGGTAGTAGGCTAATGATGGTGATCTACAAGTTTGTTACCACTATCGTTTATCACTATTATTATCATCATTATTACTGTTATTATTATCATTATTAGTTTAAAATACTTTTCAAGATAAATGGTTAATTTGGAATGATAGTTTTAATAACATTCTAAATGGCAGTTTTCAATAAAAATGTTTAAGACTACTTATATATACTCAGTGCTAAGTCTTGGTTTGATTAAGGAAAATAATATCTAGAAACAGGATGATATAAAGTCATCAAACTTGTTGAAATGGTAATATTTCATTGCTCGTTTTTGTTATGGGTGGTACATGTTGACATGGAGTGAACCAGGCCTAGTGTTGTAAGCCTTTTCTGTCCAAATTCTGAATCTTTAAAGGCCTAGCCCCAAGGAAGACCACGCTGCTTTGAACTTAACTCATAATTTTTCATACACCTTTGAGTATAACCAAACCATAACTTTTGAAACAAGTACTGCAGGCATACTTTTCTTAACTTACTGCTATAACATTAAAAGAATGAGATTATTAAGGAACTTTGTTTTTCCCCTCTAGTGCAGCTTAACGTCCTTTAACCTGGTTGTCATATTGGGCAATGAATGAAATTGGTGTAATGATTCTCAAATGAACTCGGGGTCCATGGAGCTTAAAGTTACTCAACAGGCTCAGGATAAGGGAAACCCACGAAAAAAACCTTATCCTTTTAAGTCACCTTAAGCGAGATTTGAACTCATGACCTGTTGAATGTGACGCAGACGTGCTACCTTCACACTACCCAGACGGGTGAGCTGTAAATTGTTCACATTTTGGGCAGATTTCAAGTCAAAATACCAACTTTCATATTTATAGTAGTTTTACTTTTCTTTACATGTACTGTGCACGCGATGTACACAGGAGGTACTCAATACCAAAATTTCACCAAAAATACATGTTTTGAGACACCCTGAATAAAAAATTATAAAAGTGTGCATAGCTCGATGTGACACAAAGATTTTTAAGAAAATTCTGCCACCTCAACTACCCTTCACATGAAAAAATTGTCGAAAATGTTTATTTTCTTAAAAATTGCTGTAATGGTTTTGATTAAAATATTGTAGGTACATTAAAGATATCTTATGACAAATAAAATGTATATCTTGAATTTTTCTGGCAATAGCCTCTGGAAGAATTTTTCTGAATTTTGCATAACTGCTAAACTGTAAGGGATAGACAAAAACTTACCGCACAAATAATGTAGACGTCGTTAAAACACACAATTTATCTCATATATGTTTTTTTTTTCTTTCTATCTATCCTTGTAGAGCCAACCGTTCCTGAGATTTTCCTTGTTATTATTAGCATAAGTTTAAAATAATTACACTTTCATGGGAATTTGTCAACACCTGGCCATACAATCAAAGGAATTTTTATCATGCAGATTTTAAAAAGTTTGACTATCACTTTAGTGTATTCCCATATTTCCCTTATACTTACAAGGAAGCAGGTACTAATGCCATTTATGCAAATTTTATCTCAAATAGCATGAATTAGATAGAAGAATAACCTTTCTAAAAATAATTTATTACAGAGTGTGAAGTGAATGGAAAACGTCAGATTTTTACTTTCTTTACATGTGCTATGTACATAGCATATAGAGAAGATATTTATTGTATTGCATCCAAAAAGAGTGCATGTGTGCGTGCGCGTGCATGGGTGCGTGTATGTGTGAGTGAGTGAGTGAGTGAGTGAGTGAGTGAGTGTGTATGTGTGAAAGAGAGAGAGAGAGAAATTATGAGTTTAGTTCAAAGCAACGTGGTCTTCCTCGAGGCTAGGCCTTGAAAGGTTTGGAACACAGACAGAATAGGCTTACAACACTAGGCCTGGTTCACTTCCTGTAAACATGTACACCCACAACAAAAGACAGCAATGAAATATTGCCATTTGAAGAAGTTGAGGACTTTATATCATCCTGTTCCTAGACATTATTTTCCTTGATCAAATCGTGGAGACTTAGCAATGAGTATCCATAAGTAGCCTTACTACACTTTTATTGAAAACTGCCATTTAGAACATTATTAAAACTATCACTTCAAATTAACCATTATTTTGAAATGTATTTTAATCCAATAATAATAATAATAATAATAATAATAATAATAATAATAATAATAATAATAATAATAATAATAATAATAATAATAATAATAATAATAATAATAATAATAATAATAATAATAATAATAAGAGACAAGATTATATGCATTTGCATATTTAGTCCTTCTTCACCGGTTATCGCATATTTTAACCAAAAACTGGCGATGATGCATATTTCAAGGCTATATTATCATTTAAAAAACTAAAAGGGCATACTCAAGCTTTCGTTTTCATATTTTACAGTGACTGCAACATAACTGTACAGACTCAATATGCCTGCCACCTGTGACCCCACTTCATCCTCGGATCGGTGACAAAGAAAGCATGTTGTTTGTCACACGTCCATTGTTTCAGTTTAGTTTTCTATTTATTTGCACAAAGTTCAATGCATAGACTGTAATGTGCAGTACTCTATGCCACATGAAAAAACAAATGCCATTTTGTGGATAGCTGGCCATCCTGGAACATTTAGTCATGACAGAAATAAGTTATCTGTTGATTTTGCAAAAAAAAAATGTTTTTCCACAAAAAAGTTTCAAATAGACCAGCATGTCAAGACAAGTCTTCATATCGTAGGAATGCAAAAGAAAGAACAACTTTTAACAGTGGCAAGTAACAGTAGATGTGATTTAACCTCTAGAGGAAACCCCCCCCCCAAAAAAAAATTGCTTTAACATGGTTTTATGTAAAGCATTCATTGCAAACTTATAAGCCCCATCCTCAAAGGTTTTCTCTGCAAATGCTGCTGAAATCAAAATATACCAGATGAATCAATATTGGGTAAGAATTAGATGCCAACAATTTATCTACATGTTCTGGAAGAAATACGCAATGAACTAAGGATAACATCATTTGGATTTCAGCTGATAAAACCACCGACAATTGTGGCCATTACATTGCTAATTTAATTGTTGGTGCATTAAAACAAAAGCCTTCTATCTTCATTTTTGGTGGCCAGCAAAGAATTACAAAATATAAATCATTCTATGACCGCCAGATTTGTGAATGAGGACACTAAAAAGATATTTTCAAAATCTTCTGCAGATGTAAGGATGTTTGTGTTTCTCTCAGATGCTGCTCCCTACATGATCAAAGCAGGAAAAGCCCTCCAAATATTTGATACAAATATGATTCATGTGATGTGCTTCACTCATGGAATACATTGCTTCGCTGAAGAAGTACGATCCACATTTGAGAATGTAAACAAACTGATTTCATCAATAAGGAAGTGTTTCTTAAGGCACCTGCTCGCATCAAGGCCTACAGAGAAAAACTTAAAAATGCGACTTTACCTCCCGAACCAGTAGTAATTCGGGGTACCTTGGTCGAAGCTGTGTTGTTTTACAGTAAACATTTGGAGACCATCAAAGGTGTAGTAAATGACTTGGATAGTGCAGAGGCTTTGGCAGTTTGTCAGTGCAAGCAAGCTTTAACAATTTCAGTATTCAGAAAAACATTTCTGTGATTGCGCTCATTTACCCCATTTACCTGTAAGTATTAAAGAGCTCGAAACTGGACGTTTGGCGTTGACTGAATCTATTCAGGTAACGAAAAAAATTTGTCTAGTGAACTTCTCCTTGCTGGAGGTATTCCCAAGGAAACATTTTGAACAATAACCCAGGCTTTGAGCCTTTGTGTGAAACTGATAGTTTTATTAATGGGACATGTAAACTTTTATCAGAAACAATAAGTGCCAAAATAGCATCTAAATTCAAACACTGTTAGTGACCTCAGCTGATGCAGAACGGTCCTTTTCTGCTTATAAAAATGTTTTGAGTGATCGTTTCCTTTTACCATAGTAGCAAAATGTAAAAGAATTTGCAAATGATGTGTTTTTCTGATGAAGTAAATAATCAAAATTGCCGATAGTAAGTTGCCTTTGAAATAATATAAGTGTATATGTAAGTAATTATTACTTTGTTTTTATCATTTGATGTTGCATATTTTAAGCATTTTCACGCATATTTCGAGCTTTTTATGTTGCATATAATCCAGTCTCTAATAATAATAAAACTCATAGATCACCATCACTGTTAGTAATTTTATTCACTAGCCTACTGCCACAATGAAAAGTGTTATGAAGTTATTTCTGTAGATTTATTTTAATTAACATGAAGTAGATAGAAAAATAATTTTTAGTAGGAATAGTTTCCAAAGCCAAATAAAAGTGAACAGATATATATTGTCTGTTGGTTTTTTAATGTCTTCCATTTTCAAACACATGCACATTCACTCTCACATGCTGATGGTGATCGATGAATATATTGGATAGGTAGAGTCAGACTGAAAAATTCAATGCCATAGCTGGGGTTTGAACCACGAATCTCCCTATCTCTAAGTGGTTGCTCTGCCATTGAGCTACCATGGCAACATGCCGGCATAGCATTGAACTTCTACACCGACTAGCATGTTTCCCAGTAAACCAAAAGGTGCTCTCAAATTATTTTGAGATGAAAACCCCAATGGCGACTTACAATGTTGTAAGTACTTAAGTCCCTAGATTCACAGTATAGCCAACTATTATGATCAATTGGTATTGGATTAATTGTTTTTTCACACAAGCTGTGTGTAGGACAAGAGTTGGATAGGTAGAGTTAGACTGAAAAATTCAATGCCATAGCCGGTATTTGAACCACGAATCTCCCGATCTCTAGCCAGTTGCTCTGCCATTGAGCTAACATGGCAACATGCCGGCATAGCATTGAAATTCTCAACCGACTCGCATGTTTCCCAGTAAACCACAAGGTGCTCTCAAATTATTTTGAGATGGCAATCCCAATGGCAACTTACAATGTTGTAAGTACTTAAGTCCCTAGATTCACAGTATAGCCAACTATTATGGTCAATTGGTATTGGATTAATTGTTTTTTCACACAAGCCGTGTGTAGGACAAGAGTTGGATAGGTGGAGTTAGACTGAAAAATTCAATGCCATAGCCGGAATTTGAACCACGGATCTCCTGATCTCTAGCTACTGTGCTACCATAGCAACATGCTGGCATAGCATTGAACTTCTCAACCGACTCACATGTTTCCCAGGAAACCAAAAGGTGCTTTCAAATTATTTTGAGATGACAACCCCAATGGTGACTTACAATGTTGTAAGTACTTAAGTCCCAGGATTCATAGTATAGCCAACTATTATGGTCAATTTAGTATTGGATTGTTTTTTCACACAAGCCATGTGTTGGACAGGAGTTGGATAGGTAGGTAGAGTCAGAATGAATATAGTCGGCTATACTATGAATCCTGGGACTTAATTACTTACAACATTGTAAGTCGCCATTGGGGCTGTCAACAAAAAAAAAAAAAAAAAAAAAAAAGAGTAAAATGCTTCCTTAAAATGATTGGTAAACCTTAGAGCACTTTAAAAAAATAGGTTGTGATTGGAATGAAAATGTAAGCTATACTGACTAAAGTACAGTAATTTCATCCAGTATTTCTTCTAATTACTTAGACAATTATGAAGTATCAAGTAGCTCTGAAGTGTTGTATGTTTGTGATTATGTGTCACATAGTGTCTGCAACTTTTGGAGGTGTGAGCTTTATATTGGTCTATTAAGAAAGGAAAAGGGAACAGAAATTAGTGATACATATTTTCACTATTTAGAACGAGAAGGACTTTCAGTACCCAGTGATTTAGTTGTGGGCATCTTTCTTCATGTTTCTGCCATATTCCAATATATAATGAACTCCTTAGACTTGAAATAAGAACTGAAGCTTTCCTGGCGACGTATTAATTCAAAATCTTCTCGGGCTTCTAACCAGGTAAAAAGATGTTAGCTTCATTCCAGCTCTTATAAATACCAGTCTCTGCAAGCTCAATCAATTAGTTCACCCTGAAGACGAGGAAGATGCACTTCTTCGAAACGTTGGTATCAAGCCAAGTTTTTACCTGGTTAGAAGCCTGAGAAGATTTTGAATTCCTCAGACTTGGTAAGTAAATTCTTTACAATAGATAATCAAAGAAACATTCTTACTATGCAGAGCTTAGAGACCAATGATGTTTATGGTGACATTGATGGGTACATTTGTGGTCAAAAAGTCAAAGAAATTAGTAGCTTTCAAGTTTGTAAATATTATCTTAAATAATTATACCAAGTGTGTAAACAACACAACTGATCAGAGCAACAAGAAAAGAAAACTTCAACCTTTAAGCTATTAACTTCAAGACAGTAATTATGTTACATATTTGAATTAATATATTATTTATTTCTTATAAACATAATTGTTCAGAATACATTACACATGTACACAAATTAACAGAACGTAAATAAATCTAATGTAATGGCAATTATTAGATTGTTTGAGATTTCGTATGCTCTAGGCCTACCATTTGACAGTTATACAGTTTTATAACATCTATGAGCATGGCTTGTTAACACTGTAGGAGGCAGTGATATCTAGCGATGTTGTTAAAAGATAGCGTTGGTAGCGGCTGGCACCAAGCGGATACAATATTCCGATGTTGGCATTCCGCCTAGCAGACAGAAGAATATTTAAAGTCGTTATGCATACTTGCCATTTCTGTGTTGTATCTGCACCGTATGCACTTTTCCGATTTCGGAATGTGAACACCTTAATCATTAGTACCGGAAATGTCAACACTTACGTCCAAACATGGGCAACCAATATTTTAAACATAACCTTTAAACATTCATTCCTTCGAAAGAAGTAAATATAATTACCTGAAATTGCAAAACTTTCTCAGCTTGCTCTGGAGTCAGACCTTCCAAATCCGACATATTTAATACTTGTCAAAAAAATGCAATCTTAAAATCGGGAATGCAGATACTAGAACTAAACAAACACGCGCATTAGTACATTGCATGTCTCACTCTATGTTACCAATTTTATATTCGTAATGTAACATATTAAGCTCTTCATCATGAGATTTAATAAAATTTGTTACTAACTGTGCTCAACAACATTAATGAACTGACTACCGACACTTTTTCACTGCCTTTTCATCGGACATATTTCTTCAAATTTGCCAAAACTCGGGCAACAAATGTTCCCTAGATGACAACTGAAATCTCCCTAAATAGGGCAAAAATCCCCTTAATAATTTTTCAAAACATTCTTCAAACTTTTTTATACCTTAACGACCTCTAATCCGCATGTTATAACGGCCGATGAAAAAAGTGCTTAAATGATAATGCTTAATGAGCCCAGGGTCCATACTTTATAGTTCCTCGACATTCGTCTTAAAAGAATTTGGAAAACCCCCAGGAAGAAAAAGAAATTCTGGAAGCTCACGCTAACCGGGATTCGAACTCGGGACCTCTCAAATGTAATGAAGACACATTTCCACTTTACTGTAGGATCGGGAGACTAAAAGATGATTTTGGCTAATTTTATATTTTTCAGGTTTGGGATCATGATTAATAATATGCAAGAGGATTTAAACTTATTATATCAATGGGTAACATCTGATAAATTAATAACAAACATAGCTAAAACTAAGTATATAATCTTCACTAAACCTAGCCATACTGTATTACAGCATCCTCAACTTATATTTAAAAATGATACAATTCAAAAAATGCAGTTAAAAAATATCTGTTATGCACTCATTCACTCCCATCTAAAGTACATGGACATAATTTGTCAATCGTGCACGAAAGCTCAATTACATCAATTAGAAATACTACAAAATAGAGCTATTAAAATAATTTATAATTTAGATCATTATACCCCCACTAAACATGTATATCTATTAACAGGAATTACTTCACTGTGAATAAGCTTGAAACTGTCCACGATTATATTTGCTTTTAAAATCATTAATAAACTGTTCCACATAAACATTAATATACTGAAACCAAATAACCTTCATCATCATCATCATCATCATCATCATCATCATCACACCAGGGGTTCTAACAATATAATTGTGAAAAAAATGGCTACCACTAAGTATGAATTGGGGGGGGGGCAATATTTACATAATGACTAAAGCATATAATGAACTTTCCATACCAATTAAACAAATTAATAAATTCACTCTTTTTAAGAGGGATGTAAAAAAGTATTTAATGCTGCAATAAGAAAATACATAACTTAAATACCAGCATGTTTTGTGCAAATGTCAAACCATTAGTATACATTGCCTAATGAATGATATATTCACGTGCAATTTGTTTGTTAGTCTATTTATTGGAAGTATAATGTATACCAATTCGTAGTATCCAGTATTACAGCTCTGAAATAAATTAAAGCACATTGTTTATTAATATATATGCTATACTGTAATTAGTTGTGAAATTGTGTTTCTTGTTGCTCATTATGTAGACTTTGTATTCAACCTATTCTTGTTTTTAAATTATTTTTGTTGACTACTTGTCTTAGGTATAAATTGTAATTATTATGACACTGACATACTTGTAAACAATGACTGTTCCTTACTATGAGCCCAAGGGCTCTTTGGGACCTTGTTCAAATAACATAGATAAAAATAAATAAAAATAAAATAAATCTAGTTTACATAACTTTTAAGGTTTATTTAATAATTTACACCATATGTCCACATAAATTTAAGTGTCATCATGCTAAACTCTCAACAGCTGCAGGGGCTGTGGCATGGATAGAATTTTGAAGGCTTTTATGCATTAATTCCCCATCCTAGAAATAGCCACAAATCGCTATACTCATCACAGTACTATTTTGTAATTAAAATTTGGAGCATACACGTTAATAACACGTTTATAACACTTGTTCACCTATATTTTTTCACTTATAATCCGTTTATAAACGTAAGTTTTCGCGTTTATCACTTTGCTTCACAAACGTAGCGAATGACATGTCTCTTCTGTCCTTGTCTCTCCGCGTTGTACCTACATTCACATTCTGAACATAGTGGAAGGTAGGGGGCCCTTCACTACAAAGCGTTTCTTTTCTGTAGAATTTAACGTCCCCTTTTACTACTATGGCACCTCAAACGATGAAACTGGTGATACATGGAATGTAGATGGAGCACCAGTGGAATGCAATGGCGGGGGAAAGCGGAGGATCCGGAAAAACCCCGAATATGTTAGCTTTGTCCACAACAAATCCCACAAGCATCAAACCCGGGCCGCTTTGGTACCACAAACTATAACCGAGGATTTGAGTACCCTATGTTACAAAGCGTAGCCGAAGGATAGAAAGTCTTAAACCATAAAGCGTAGCCTAGGGATGCTTTCTGAGGAGTAGAGCATACGCGGCCGAAGGCTTATAGGATAACCGTTTCATACTATACCTAAATAGTATTAATATTGTATCATACCCATTTCTTGATTTCAAAATTGGCTAAATAAAGTATTTAATCCACTGCTGCAAATAATTCACTCGACTTCTCGAGCGTAGACAATTGACGGTTGGCACTCCGCACACGTAATACTCCAGACATTCACGACTCACTACAATTCACTACACGCATCAACTTGTAATTTTTCTTCCCTTTATACTTAGAAAATAAGGCCAAGGAAATTTCCGGTGGCCTGTGGAAAACGAAGCTTCTGGAACAATCCAGATATGTCACACTTCGAAGTATCCAAATACCGCCGCTCCATACATCCTGTGTTATTACGCATTCCAAGACCTCCAACTACGTTTACTCACACACCAAGGCGAACCTGAGAGCGGCAGCACTCCGACACACACTGACTGTCATGTTGCTGATTCCCCATTGCTGGTCCTCCCAACCAGAGCCATCATAGCAAGCTAGATCATCCAAAGGTACCATAAGCTTCTTCCCTCGGAGTAGCCTCTGGATGCGGCAGAGGACATTAATTTATCCTTTTCACCACAAGGTATGGCCCTTGTCATATACATTGAACTTTTAGGCAGCGCCCTTTGCTCCGATAGGGCAATATAGCCGCACTAGTTCGTCTTGCTCGAAGTCTCGTTTGCTGGCCTCCCGGTCATAACAGGTCTTCATACGATCGCTCACTACCAGGATGTTTTGAAGGGCAATCTCATGCATATCATGATGCCGGACTACGAGAAGTTACACATAGTCGATTGCTGACTGTTCGACAGGAGGACCTCCGAATATCAAGTCACATGGAACACGCAGCTCTCTGCCAAAGTTCAAACTGACTGATGTCAAAACGGAGATGTCGTGGGTTAAATAGCCGTAGGCCACCAAGAAAAATGACTCCCTCGCAGCCCTTCTAGTAATTGGCCACAACCTTCCTCAAACGTTATCCTGGAATTGTTTAATGCCCGCTTTTACTACATATGACACAGCAGGCAATTCTCGAATCTTGATGTACCTCACAACCATATAGTCTGACTGTGAGTGAAGCGGTGTTCTACACGTATTGTGCGCTCCAACTTTATATCACGTGATTCCCATTCTTTGAAGAATACCCCGCCCTTATCTTCAATGAGTCTCGTTGAGACCAGTAAGACCTTTACACAGTACTCCTTTGTGCGATGCCTTACCACCTCAGTCTAGCTCCTGCGTCCACGTTTCCTACAAGAGGCCCCAAGTCGGCGTCTGTCATGATACCTCTTAGCCATGCGCTATCCCATCCAGCTGCAGACACCGCTGAAGTAATATGCACAGCATGGAACGTACCTTGTTTTCAACTTAGGGCAGTGACCGCGCTCCTTTGAACAGGATCGTCTGACATGGCATTTGCATTCGTGTGGTTTCTTCCTTTCCGATGTCCTGGCGTAAATTTGTACTCTTGCAGTCTGACCCTCCAGATTCTGAAACTTAACAACCAGCTGAGATCGGAGGGTAAGTCCTCAGGTTGAATGGCTGACCATACTGGTACTCTTTTTTTTTTTTTTTTTTTTTGTAGCTTATCGCCCTTTTGCCTTGTTGGCTTTATCAGACAATGAATGAAATTTGTGAAAATATGCTCAAATGATCTTGGGGTCCTTGGAGCTTAAAGTTACTCTACATTCGTCTTCCCGGGATAAGGGAAACCCCGATGAAAAACCGTACGGCAGTAAGTTCCCCTAAGCGACATTCAAACTCGCTACCTGTTGAATGTGAGGAAGACACGCAACCACCACACTACCAAGGCGGGCTTATACAGGTACTTGTGGCCGTGTTCCAGCGCCTTTACTACTAGAGCTCTCCCCGAGTAACGCATTAGTTCTTTTCTGCATTGGACGTCGTCTTACTGCAGTAGGCAATAACCCACTCCTGCCCATCCTAGACCTTTGGGATCGCCCTCCGTGGTGCAGTGTTTACCCTGCTAGCCTCTAGCACCCAATCTCGCCGGGTCAAACCAGCCGGAGGGAGATGGATATTTTTGGGCGTAAAATCATTAGTATGGCTTCCTTAGGAAGGGAATTAAAGCAGTTGGTCCCGTGTCGTAGATTTACGGTACGTTAAAGAATCTCATGCCTGATTAAGAGGCCTATTAGAAAAATCAAGCGGTCTTTCACTCCCAACATAGAATGGGACGCTGAGAACCGCAGCAGTTAAAAGGTGTCCATAAATAGACCTCCAACGCCGCTGTCGCTGGCATCGGTGTCTACAACAAAGTCGCCACAAGGTTGTGAAAATACTATAACAGGAGCACTGCAGAGTGCTAAATTTAGCGCCTAGAACGCGCGCTCTCTGCTCCTTCTGACCACATGTAAGGCCGGAGCTCTTCCACCAGTAGAGTGAGAGGTTTCGCGATGTTAGAGAATCCTCCGAAGCACTGGCGGTACTAGCTGCATAAGCCCAGGAAACTTCATAGCTCTCGTTTGTCTTTCAGGCGTGGCCAATCTCTCACTCACCAGGCTATCTCCGGGTCCGTGGCCATCCCAGGAGCTGAAGCTATGCGGTCCAAGTAGTTCATCTCCTTGCAGAAGAGTTGGCTCTTCTTCGCGTTCAGCTTCAAGCTAAATGCCTGCAGACTTTGTAGAATCTTGTCTAAGTTCGCAATATGCACTTTGAAGTTAATGCCATGACGATAATGTCATCCAAATAGAGCAGAAAGAGTTGTAGGTCAACCCTCTCATATTTGAATCCATGAGGCGTTGGACGATGGCTGGAACGTTGCAGAGACCAATGGTATAACCTAAATTGCCAAAGTTCTTGGGCAGTCGAGAGTAGGATCTTCACCTGGTCTTTCGGATCTACGGCCACTTCCAGGATTCTGATTTTTAAGTCCAAAGTCGAGAACCGCTGGGCACCAAAAAGAGTGTCCATGGTGTCGTCAAACCGTTGTAAGTGGAAACAGTCTTTTCTGGTGACGGCATTGGGCTTCCTGCAGTCCACGCAGAAGCGTAGCTCACCACTCTTCTTTTTCTTCCTCTTCTTCTTCTTCTTCTTCTTCTTCTTCTTCTTCTTCTTCTTATTATTATTATTATTATTATTATTATTATTATTATTATTATTCACCAAGGCTACAGGAGAACAACAAGGTCTGTCGGACTTCTCAATAATCCCATAGTTTTCATGCCCGCTAACATCTCCCGCACCTCTGCTTGTTTCTAAAGGGGAACACGTCTTGGTGGCCGGCTAAAACGGGCATCTCCGATGTCGACGTTATAGAGTGCTCTATCACTGCGACCGTAATTGCCATTCCCTTCGCTGAGGACAGACTGGTAACGGCTAAGTAGACACGGAACCTTCTCCAGTTGTGAAGCTGACAGATGATTGGCCACCCTCTTCAGCAAGTGTTTCAGCCATAGCCCCAGATGATGCGACGGGACTGACCGGTCGGATCCGTCGCACGGCAATTCACTCGCAGCTGCCTCACACTTCCCTAGCTCCGTCCCGGCTCGGCTGTACTGGTCGGTATCCAACGGAATCAGCAACCTCATGGGTACTTCCTTCCGGCATAGCAACAATGCTCGAGCAACACATAATCCGTTCAATAATATCTTCCGGTCCAATATCGTGTTCCTTGACCGTTGGCTGTCCAGATGCACCTTCACCATCATCTCGCTTCCCTTGAGTACAAACACGTCGTCCCTCTGGATCAACCTGCATATCCTCGCAAAATTATTTGGAATCTGGAGCAGCTTCTCATCTCGGCGAATACTCCTGATCCTTGAGGTGGGCGCAGCTTGGCCATGGCCGCCCCCATTCTAAGTGCTGCCGTTAACGCCAGGAGGATTATAATATAGTTGCCAAGCATCAGGGAAGTCGCATCTCGGCGTCACGCACCCCGTCGACGAAGGAGTAGGCAGCTTCCTTGGGACACCTAACCAGCTGGTAGGTTCGACAAGATTTGTTCACCAGTTGTTGAATGGCTAGGGCGAACTTCTGCATCCGCTCATAGGACTATTGCAGCCTCGCCCCAATCGCCCTCTTTGGTGTAATGGTTACCATGCTAACTTCGTATATCCAAGGTTCCGGGTTCAAACGCAGTGGAGGACGATGAATTTTTTTTTTCGGGTGTAAAATAATTAGTATGGCTTCCTTCGGAAAGGAAGTTAAGCCGTTGGACCTGTGTCGTAGATTTACGGCACGTAAAAGAACCTCAAGCCTGATAGAGGGGCCTTTCACTCCCAATTTAGAATGGGACGCTGAGACCAGAATAGTTAAATAGCGTCCATAAATAACACGCCATTTCCATTTTTGCAGCCTCGCCATAAACTGACCAAGGTAGGCTGCAACTAAGGGATGGTTCCCGAAGCGGTTCTAGAGGGCCTCACAGACCTCCCCGAACTTCGCCGATGTCGGGATCGCATTCAGTAGTTCTATCACCCGACCTTGGAGATTTGCTATCAGCTGTGTGGCTTGCTCTTCTGCTGACCATCGGTTATGGTTGGCGACACCGTGAATTGTCGGCGGAAGACTTTAAAGTTTGACGTCACGGCGTACTTGAGCGGCTTGACGCGAGCGGGTGGATCTTTTGTCTTGTCCTGGTGTCTCAACGTTCAAGTCTTTACACCTTTCGTCGAGCATTTCTTCGCTTAGCGTTCAGTTCCGTAACGGCACTACCAACTCTTCTCTTCAGAGCATTAAACCGTTCCGAGGTCTTCCAGGGCGTCAAAGCGTTCTTAGACACACTCCAGGGCGTTAACAGCTTGTTCAAGTTCCTTCGTCCTTCCGCCAAGCTCTTCCATGTTTTATGCACGCCAGTCAGCCGTTCGTCGGTTTTGATCATCAATTCCATCTTCATGTTCTCCAAAACCGGTTCCATTTCATCTTCTATCTTCTCCATTCCATTTTTATTTCCTACATTCCGCATTTCATTTTCTCATACACCTTCTCTATGAGGAATTCATTGACGTTATTTCATTTCCTATCCTGCCAATCTTCTCCAACACTTTTTTTAAGTATCTCTTCGATCTTCCCTGCTTAATCCCACTCCTGAAACTAGTGTAACAAATATCTTCACTTATTTAAAACTTGGCTGCAAATACAGTATTTAATTCACTGCTTCAAAGAATTCACTCGAAGTTTCGACTCGAAGACAATTGAGGACTTGCACTTCACTGCGCGCCAAAATTTCAGTCAACCACGACTCACTATCATTGACTATAGAGACCGGCCTGCAATTCGTCCCCCTTCATAGTTAGAAATTGATGTCACAACAATTTCTGAAAGTTAGTGGAAACCAACGCTTCAGTAGATTCCAAACATGTCACGTTCCGAAGTCTCCGGCTACCGGTGCGCCGCACTTCCTGTGTAGTTACGCATTCCAAGGTCAACAACTGTGCTGACTCACATATCAAGGCGAAAATGAGAGCGGCAGCACACAGGCGACAATGTCACAATATCCAGGAATTATAAAACGGAGTACATGACCGTTCCTCAGGCACCATTTCATGTTTTATGGGTTATGACAGTGGAAGTGTTTAACACCTGCATTTACTACCATGGCAACGCAGGTGGTGACATTGGTGATACATAGAATGAAGATGGAGCACCGATGGAATGCGATGGCGGGGGAAACAGGAGAACCCGGAGAAAACCGGCCCTGCGCCGCTTTGTCCACCACAAATCTCACATTCTATCACTTGAGATCGAACCCAGGCCATTTTGGAGGGTGAGTTATGACATTCCAATGGTTTCCTTCCTTTTGCCTATAACCATTTTAATTACTGCTTTGCAAACAATGTCATGAACATTCAAGAAGTTTAAGAATCCTTATTGCAAAACAACCCAGAAGTACCTGAAAGTCAGATTTAATACTTAGGCCTACTATGCAAACTGCCAGCCTTGATATCGAGTCAATTCCATTAAATGTTTACTATATATTACGAACAAAGGGAACGGAGGCTACAGTGGAAAACGCAACATCAGGCACTGACTGCCCACATGGGCACTGTTCTTCACTGGTGTACTTAGGCGGAAATGGAGACATTTCTGTTTGGTCGTTCCAAGTATGCTGCACGCAACAACAAAGTAAACTAATTTCAACGATTAGTAAAAAAAAAAAATGAAATGGCGTGTTTTTTATGGAACCTCTTTAACTGATATGGTTCTTAGAGTCCCAGTTTATACTGGGTGTGAAACACCGCTCAATTTTGCTCAGAGGCCTCCCTATCAGGCTTGAGGTTCTTTTGCGTGCCGCAAATCTACGACACGGGACCCACGGCTCTATTTCCCTTCCGAAGGAATCCATGCTAAGGATTTTTACGCCCGAAAAAATCCATCGTCCTCCGCCGGGTTTGAACCCGCGACCTTGGGTATATGAAGTTAGCATGGTAACCATTACACCACTGAGGGCGACCAAGGACTAGTAAAAAGAATCATCTTGGATTCTGATATCAAGAATTATTTCATTTTGTCCGGTACTTATATTTCCATATTTCCAATGAATATATATATATGTGTGTGTGTGTGTGTGTGTGTGTTTGTGTGTGTTTTGGTAGTGTTTAACGCCCTCTTTAACTACTTATGGCAGCACAGGTGGTGTGTGTGCGTGGTGTGATAATGAATTTTCTATTTATTAACACCAAATCCACAATAATTAGGTAGAAGGCTTTAGAAGCTTTTAATAAGTTATTGTTAGAGTGAAAACTTGTATATTTTAATAAATACATTTCCAGGCACACCAAGCCAGCCCAACAGATTGGGATACCCATTCACTTCTAGGATATATAACGGTTAGTTGAAGTTCCAGGTAGTCTTGCAATTGTGTATACCTTAGAAATAATCTGTGCATATTTTTGTCGGTTTGATAGTGTTTCAAGTCAGAATGCTTGTGTTAGATAATGTGAAACCGTTACTAATGACATGTGTTGCATGTAATTTGTGCAGAAGTTTCTTTGTAAGAAATTGAGAAAATCGTTGGTGAAATACAACTGTATCAAATTATGCTGTGCTATCCAGATTGTAGAACAACTAACACAAGACATGTGTTTTCTTCCCATTTCCTTGTGAGTTTCCACACAATGGTGCTGTTTGTCAGTTCACAAAACTCTGAAGAAATTTGAGCACTCGATATGTTTCTAAAAATATTCAGAAACAAAGTATTGCAAAGTTCTTAAAGTTTTGTTCAACTTCAAAATTTCACATTAAATAAGATAACATTATGGATTATGGCATAAAAATAATAATGACAGAACTTAGTGACCTGAACCAACAACCTCTATAAAATTCCTTAGTAAAAGATTAAATAAGATACAATTATGGATTATGGCATAAGAATAATAATGACAGAACTTAGTGTATTTTAACAATTATAAGAATATACTAGAAATCTTGGGCATGCACTATATCGGCATAGCTGTAATAAAGACCTAAGGTATAATGAAAAATATTTTCGTTTTTGCATCCGTAGATTCTGCATCATATAAATTGTCATATATTTCACATGAGTCAGTTGAACATAAATAATTAGTTTAAATATATAAAGTATGAATTATGCGTACATAACAGTTTGTATATCATTTAATACTTAAACATGCTCCTGTATTCAAAGCCTGATTTGTAAGGCAAATGGGTTAGAGCTGTTAGAAAGGAAATTGGAAGCCCTCAAGATACTACAATCTTTAAAACGGTAATTTTACAAAAGAGTGCTAAAAGTTGAGGCCTGGACAAGAAATATAAAGTTCTTGAACGAAAGTAACGTCCTCTCTGTATTCAATTTCTCCCCTCGTTTTAAACAAAACAAAACAAAATATCTTATAATCTATTCACATGATTTTCTCTACATCTCTGTAACAAGTTGTTGTTAATAAGCTTATTCTTCTAATTACTTCAAGCTAATCGAGATAAACATAAACAGAAATTGTTTTTATTACTTGTTTCCATCTAAATAGAAGGAAAATAAGGGTATACATAGGGCTAAAGCGATAACAACTCTTTTAAATGCTGGCTGCCATGTGGCTGAAATCCGTTTCTTTGCATGGCCAGGAGTTTAAAAATTCCCGTATGAAAGGGTTTAAGTATTTTAAAACTGAAATCAACAAAAAGGAATATCTCGGAAATGGTCAACTCCACGAAAAAAATGTGTATATGACACAAATCGTATGCTTTAACGAGATTTACGTTTTTGTGTAGTAGGTATTTGTCTATATCATACGGTTTACCAGTTATGCAAATTTCAGAACAATATTGATCCAAAACAAAGAGATCTTCAGAAGATATTCCCAGAAAATTCAAGATATACACTTTATTGGTCATGAAAATTTCTTTAATTTGCAGTCTTTTAATCCAAATAGTTTGAACCATTTTTAAGAAAAAAAAATTTCACAACTTTTTCTATATAAACGATAATTGGGATGGGGGAATTTTTCTCAAAATCTTCGCATCCTTGGTAGATAGCAAATTTGAATACCATGTTTGGTATTTTTCTGACCTTTGTTTTTGAGTTATCCTGTTCACCTGCACACGGGTCTTTTTCTAAAAATGCCTTTTTATAAAGGGGTCACTAAAATGTTTATTTCCGGTAAAATCTCGGTATCGAATTTTCGGTGGAATGCAATACCTTCTCTAACTATGTGCCATGTACTATGTAGGGAAAGTAAAAAATGGAGTTAAATAAATATTTAATGCGGGTGTGATTTACACCGATAAGAGCAGTATGGTATTTCTATGTAGGGAAATTTCGGTAATTTTAATGTCAAAAAAACACCCCGTTTATAGCATATAAACTGCACACACCCAAATCGCAATTGCTCACATTTCTAATTATGCTCACCATGCTGGAGTTATTTAACTATAAAACATTTCAATAATTCTATCACATCAACTATGACTAGTAGTTACTTTATGTTTATATCTTATATAAACATAAGGTTTAAAAGGTTTGCACAATCAAAACGAATAATTATTAATTTTACTACTGCTGTAGTTTTCACAAGAATCTGTGCACCTTCTAAAGCTACATCAAACAAAGCTGCCTTAGGGTGGGTCCAAGGCACAAGTGCTCGCATCTGAAGTTAGGTCTAACAAGGCAGTATTAATACCGCACATGTAACTTGGGTTCTGCATAATTATATTAAACAGTTTTAGTCCTTTTAACAGCAAACTGGTAAGGATACAATTTACTTCCTCTGCTCGTAAACTGTTAAGAGCATAGTTCAGTTATGTTGTAAGACTTGTTTATTTTGATAGTGTTTAACGCCCGCTTTTACTACTTTGGCACCATAGGTGAGTGTTGTAAGACTGTCACACATTTCCCTGCACACTTGCTCCGGTATTGTCGGTGAACAATATACAGTGTTTAATGCCTGTTTTAGTACAAATGGCACCGCCGGCGATGACATTGATGATACGCGGAATGAAGCTTAAAAAAACATGTCTGACCCAAATGTAACTACAATAACAATTTTGAAAAAGACATACCCCTAAATGAGTTGTATATCAGAGATTCATTCCGCAACTCTTAGGAAGACAGAAAACATTGTTAAATAGCTAAGAAGCAAGACCTTACATGGACGAGATAAGTACCAAATTGTTAAAATATTGCGCACAATGGTTAAGTGAGCTTCTTAGCACAAATACACTCATTCTCTATTATCAGGATCATTTACAGAAAAATGAAATTCTCTGCAGTTGAGTCTTTAAACAAAAAGGAGACAAAAACCTGGCCTTCAATTATAGGTCCATTTATCTCTTGGCAGAATTCTCTTATACAATGAAGAAAGCTGTATGTAATGGGATTATAAAATACGTGGAGTTAAATAAGATTCCCTCATCATCCCAGTTTGCATTTAGATAAGAATGTGTCAACAGAAAATGCTATATTCCTACTCACTTCTGAAGTACTAACAGTTCTGTATAACACGAAATTAACGTTAGGAATACTTTGTGACTTAACTAAGACATTTGACATCATACAACAGCTATTCAACGAAATCTCTATAAATGAGTTTAGAATTTCCTTAATCATAGAAACCATAAAACAAGTGTCAATGGTTGTGATTCTGAGTTAGGAGTTAATACTAAAATCGTCCCACAGGGTTCTATACTTGGCTCTCTGTTGTTTTTAGCATTTGTAAATGGCTTGCATATACTCTTAGCAGAGAGTAAATAGGCATGCTCCTGTTGATACTAGTGTACTTATGTTGGAAAAAAACATATAAGCAATTAACAGATTCAGTCAATAAAGCATTCGAACAATTCAGCATTTGATTTGAAGCTAAAAAGCCGTCATGAACCTATGATAAAACAAATGCTATGAATTCAAAACAAACCATAAGCAAATAAATGAATTAATAATCATTTATAACAATTACACCATTAGTAAAGTGTCTGATGCAAAATATCTTGGTCTAGAATTAGATGAAAACGCAGCTGGATAAAACCGATAAATTTTATGCTACCATAATATAGCACTACCTGTTTTACCTTAAGAAACTTAAATGAGGTAAGGTGCGAGAATGTGCGTATCTGAATCACCGCATGATGCACTGCATGTAGGGCCGCGCCGTGGCCTAGTGATTACACCACTCGCCTCTCACCAAGGCAGAGCCCGGGTTCGAACCCAGGCTACCGCATTTGGGATTTGTGGTGGACAATGCTGCTCAGGGACAAATTTTCTCCGGGTTCCCCCACCACCACATTCCACCGGTGATTATCTTCATTCTAGGCATTACCAGTGTCATCGCCTGCGGTACCAGAGTAAGAAACGCGGGCATTTAACGTTGACAAAACCAAAAAACTGTGTGTGGACAGGTGGAGTATGACGCCAAATGGGAGTTAGGAGCGCAGATTGTAGCAATAAAGGGATCACAATTGTTCAGCTATGATAACTACAATAAAATTGTATTTTAAAATCTCACTATAACTCGAGAATTAATTTAAATTTAAGACAAATTTATATAAGAGGCTTAATTTCAGAACAGGCCTGAGTATACATTTTCTTATAGGTCTATTATGGTGGGAGCACTGAACTTGAACGACTCCATATGGAAAAGGCCGCGCGGAGAAGTAACTAATAGCAAATCGTCTAGTACCAACGTCTCATACTAGGTGTTGCTAGGACTTCACCAATATAGTTTAAAACCCCTTCACTTCTCGCCAAAAAACGAAATAATCCCCACCGCACGACTTACCCCTCAGAGTACCAACAAGCCTATGAATTCATAGACGGATTTAATGAAATCCAAAATACACTCCCTAAAGAAACAATTCGCGCTCTTCACTGTATAAACGTTGCGAAATCGATTTAGACAAAACAAACTCTATAAACCATATCGTGTAGTGCACACATTTATTTAATTCAATATGTTTTCGTACCTTTCATGTTTTAGTTTGTTTCTCAGAGCGCTTACTAATGGGTGGGGTGCCGCCATAGGGACGATTACTAAAACGTGGCGTAAGACACGGCCTTGAATTTAACCTCTCCTTCAGTTGTTAAAACGAAGTTTCCCGCCAAATCACAAGCCATAGCTCATATGGTGTACTAAGGGTGAAGCTACGGCAGGGATTGGTCTGCGGCATGGCCTATCAGAAATGGGAACGCTATACAGCATTAAAACTTAATGCTCGCAGACGCTTTGTCTTGTTTCCTTTTACTCCAGTCTATTACACGGACGCTGTAAATATCCGAAATTTCATTAGAATGAGCTAACCTCCTTGGCTTCACCTATCGTGAGTTTAATTTATTATTTTTGTCAGGCTTACAGCCACAATAAAGACATAAAGTTATCTCATTTCATATCCGTTAACGTTATTATGACTATAATTGCCTATTATATGTGACAGAGGAATTCAGACTGATAATGATGTGCTTAGAGCAAAATTTACCAAACTGTATCAGGTGAATTAAGTTCCCGATTTGCGTACAGTAATTTTCTTTATATTCCGATCTAAAGGTGCTCTATTTTATTTTCATAAAATTATATATTGTTCTTATATTATTATTACTATTATTATTATTATTATTATTATTATTACTGTCATTATTTATTATTAATCATTATTGATCATTATTCATATAATGTATTAATTATTATTATTATTATTATTATTATTATTATTATTATTATTAGTCTCACGAGGAAGCTGTACAGGTGTAACTTTGAGAATTATAAAGATGAATATCAATCAAGTGAACATTTTTAATACAAGACAATTTTTTTTTTTGCCTTGCAGTTTCAATTTGTGTATGTGTAATAAAAGATTCTTTTTTCAGCAAAAAAAAAAAAATAAATAAATAAAAATATTGTTTTTAAGAGTTGTATCATATTTCTATGCAAGTATATGTCTACGATGTAGTTGGCGGTAAGCCCTATGTCCTGATTTCCAAACAAGCTCTTCAATATGTTCCCTGCCAATTATTTTTAAGAGTCGTTCCTTAATAATGATAATTATGATATTGATGATGATTATGATAATAGTAATAATAATGATAATGGTGATGATGATGATAATAATAATAAAAATAATAATAATAATAATAATAATAATAATAATAATAATGACAACGATGACGTTAGCGATAGCAGTAACTATAATAATAATTATAATAATAATAATAATCATAATTATAATAACAATAATAATATTAAATTTATGTGTTCAAGATTCAATTGTTGCCATTAATGAATTATAAATTGTTGCATAATACATAACTTAATAGAATTTCAGAAAGCAAGATGTATGTCAAACAATTTTCTGGATAATGAATTTTGAAATCAACATGAATTTTCTGTACATGCAACATATATAGACTAAAAATTGATAAAGTAAACAAAATCATAATAGAAGACCTCATTATATAACAGACATGTTTCACTATTGTATAGTAGATTACAATGTTTGTTTTGCCATGTGAGCTTGCAAATTTTTTCCCATATTTGTTCCATATGTTATAATAAAATTAATACAATTAAAGAATGCATATTCTAATAACATTTTCACAAATTAATGATAAACGCTATAGTGTGTTAATATAAATACAGAACTGTGGATTGTATATGCAAAATATGATTGGAACAAATTATATTTTAATAAGATACTAAAAATATTAGTAATGTTGGTTCTGTCCATTATTATGTAACCTTACCTTAAAACAGTGTTGATGTCCCTTTCTGGTGTCACTAAATTCTCAGCCATGTAAATATTGTGGTACTCTCTAAGTCTAAATTTAGCTAATGGTGGCAATACTGCAATTTATTCACAAATGCTAGCTTCTCCATTTAGCTGACAAATAAAGATAGAAACTTGATGTAAAGAAGGCTAATTAACACATCTGATTTACTAACAAAATCGTTAGGTATGGCTAGTGCAAATGTAGAAAGAGCATGCATTTCGCTTGGTTTAACCTATTCTGTGGCACTGAAGCTTCGCATTGCATTACTGAATATATGCACAAACTTGATTCTGTTATAACAATATGTTTAGAATATCTTCAAACACCCAAATAGACTTAAGCAAGAGATACTCATTCTATAGAAGAGACCAAATTTGTAGTATTACCTCGATCCCTCGCAGCACTAAAAATTACCTATACATCTATAAACAATGTATTTCTAGAGTTGTATCATAATGTGGTACTACAGACTTTTAAGTATTTCCCAGGCTTGCTTTTGGTCTTTAAGGTTCAATAAAGAACCGGATTTATATGGAAATGCTTCACAGACATTGAATTTTTAAATACCTTATATTAGCTGATGGACTGCTCATAAAATGCATCTCCTTTGTTTGCCGTGTTATACTTATTTTCATTTGATTTCCTCGTTAACACAGGTTAAGTGTGGTATTACATAATTATTTATCACTCTGACAGTAGTTCGAATAATAAATTGCTGATTTCGACGCATAATACTGATAAATTAATCCCACTAGTCATAAACACAACGTGTTATTTACACTATTACACGCTTCATAATGAAACTACTTTGTTTTGTTTCGTCTGCTCCGAAACTTTAAAAAGCTCTTAAATTCAATATATTTTGCTTGTGGTTTTAGTTAAAAAAAAGTAATATTTTGTTACACATAATGAAACTGCAAGTCTAAAATGTTATATTAAAAATATTCATTTTCTTTGATATTCTTCTTTAAAATCCACAAAGGTGCTTCCGCACATTTTTCTCCTGAAATATATGATGTTGATGACGATGATGATGATGATAATAATGATGATGATGGTGTAAGGGGTGGTAATAATAATAGATATAACAATAATAACAACAATAATGATAATAATGATGCTGCTGCTGCTGATGATGATGATGATAATAATAATAATAACAACAATAATAATAATAATAATCATCATCATCATCATCATCATCATCATAATAGAAGATATGCATTTAAGACTCATTTTGTTTATACAAAGAAAATCTAAATATCTCATGCTCTAATGTTTTAGTCATTTTAGTTATATCTTTGGAAAGCATCTAATGGTTGAGACAAAATATCAAATACTTAAACAATAATTGCTTATAAAATGCATTTTTCTCTCTGTAGTGTTCCTGTATAACAATGGCATAACTTTAAAAATTAGTCCGTGATTAATTAGTTGCCATTAATAAATCACAAATAGTTGCATAATACATAATTTAATAGAATTGCAGTAAGCAAGATGTATGTCAAACCATTTTCTGGATACTGAATTTTTAATACAGCATGATGTCCTGTACATGCTACATTCATAGACTGAAAACTTGATAAGGTAAACAAAATCACAAGAAAATAAATTATATTGAATAACAGGCATGTTACACTACTGTAAAGTATGATTAAAATTCTTACTTTACCATGTGAGCTTGCAGATTTTTTCCATATCCTATGCTAATAATAAAAGGAATACGATTAAGGAATTTATATTCTAATAAAGTCTACACAAATTAGTAATGAAAACTATGGTGCTATATTAAAAATATAGAACTGTAGATTGTATGTGCAGAATCGTATGATTGGAATAAATTATATTTTAATATGAGTACTAAAAATATGAGTATTGTCTTTCCCGTCCATTATTATGTAACCTTACTTTAGAACAATGTTGATGCCCCTTTCTGGCATCACTAAATTTCAGCCAAGTATACATTGTGGTGCTAATCCAACATTTAAATATTCTGAAGAGATACTAATAACTACAAATATATAAAAACTTAATATTCTACAAAATTAAATTCTTCGCCTAGTAACTGTAGCTGTTAAAACTACCCCAGTACTTGCTCTACAAATTTTAACAAAGAATCCAAGACTTGAACATGACATTGAACAAGGAGCCATCTTAAATATGAAAGATGAATCAGACTATTTTTTTAATGAATGGGGGGACCCAAAATAAACCGAAAAAACCAACAAAGTTTCCTTAATAAAGTCCAGATTAAAACTTCCTTACTTAAAAGGAATCATACAGACAAATATTAACCCATTAGAACTATTTAATATTGAACGCTATCCACAGTATTTACAGAATCTGAAACCTCTTCGTGTGTTCTAAAACAAATTACACTAAAAATAATAAATTTAAGATACCCAACAATGAATGGCTACATGTTTATACTGACGGCTCTAGCGTACCAAATAAAGTGGTACTGGTGCAGGTGCAATATGCCCTCTCTTCTTTTTCCACAAAAGATTAAGTTTAAATACTACAAATTTTGATGGAGGGATTTCGAGAACACTTCAGAGTTTACAGAACCTACTATATCATATAACTAAATTTGAAAAAGTTTTACTATTATCTGACTCTAAAGCAGCTATTATATCAATAATATCTGATGTAGCACCTAATAACTTATATATCAGAATGCCGCCAAATCACAAATCAGCTAATTAATTTAAATAAAAGATTAATACTTCAATGGATACCAGCACATTGCGGAATACAGGGTAATGAAACAATTGACTTTCTAACCAAGAAAGGTAGTAAAATTACATAAAATTCTTCTGATCCAATATGTTATCACGCTAACAAAAGAATTATTATATCAACATATAGTAACAAAATTAAAGAAGATAATGTACTACAAACAAAAGGAAAACAATGGGAAAATGTATATAATAACACGACCAGAATTACTACATTACTAAGAAAATCCTCTGTAGCGAATTTTTTACTCCTAACAGCCCATGACTGTCTCAATAAACATTTATTCAGGTTTGGTATAGTGAGATCTCCACTGTGTCCTTACTGTACACTTAAAGAAGACAAGGAAGGAAACCATCTACTGCACTACCCAACCTTTTGTCAACATGATAATATGACGTCAAAATATTGGAATGCAAGAGAGCGAATGGCTTCACTACCAACTGCTCAACATTAAATACCAACCAAAAAACTTACATTGTGATACTATCTAGGTCTACTAAAAGTGGCCCACCTGCAATTTCTTCACAATTGCTAGCTTCTCCGTTTTTACAGTTCAGTTGAAAAATAAAGATAGAATCATGATGCAATTAAAGCTACTTAACATATGTGATTTACTTATTAAATCGTTAGGTATGGCCAATGCAAATGACAGAACCTCGTGGATTTCGCTTGGTGTATCCTAAACTGAAGCACTGAAGCTTCGCCTTGCATTATTGGATAAATGCACAAACTTGATTCTCCTACAGCAGTGTGTTTAAAATACCCTCGAACATCCATTAAAACTTAAGCCAAAAGATGCTCATTCTGTGGAATAGACCAATTAGTTCGATCCCTTGCAACACTAAAAATTACCTATAAATCTATAAACTAGTTATTTCTAGAGCTGATCCATAATGTGATGCTACAAAGCTTTAAGATTTTTTTTATTAAGGTTCAATAAAGCACTCGATTTATACCGAAACACATCACAGACACGGCATTTTTAAATGAATATATTAGCTGGTGGACTGTTATAAAATGCATCTCCTTTGGTTTGCCGTAATATGCCAATATTTTCATTTTATTTCCTCGTTATCACAGGCTATGTATGGTTTTACATAGTTATTTATCAGTTAGACAGTAATTCGAATCATAACTTATCAATTTCGGTGCATAGTATTGATGAATTTAGGTCTCGTTATTTATAAACATAACTTGTTTGTTTACATTATTACTCGCCACATATTGAAACTCCATTGTTTTTCTTTTTCTTCTTCTTCTTCTTCTTCGCCTGCTCCTCCGATGATGCCAAACACAAAATCAGAGACACGGCTAGGACGCTGGACCATGCCCCATCTTCGTTTTTACAACCCAACACAGTTTGAAGTCCGGTCATGTCCTGAAACCCATAGGCCCAAGCCATGTCTTACGGTATGTATTAGCAATCGGCCTATAGTGTTTTACACGCAGTTTATGCTGTTGAGGGTTGCAAGTATATTTGTATTGATTCGGATATTGTTTTATGGACACTTCATTATTTAAGGTCAAAGTTACACATTTCTACAATATTTATATATATAAAAATGTCTTAGTCTTGCGAGAATTTAAGAAACAAATATTCTACAGGTATAATGTGGGTAGCCACTTCCTGTAACAATCCCCGTGGATTTTTCTATGACATCAGCTTCCTGGTGTCTACGTGTAGATTTGCACAACTTCGCGGGGAACTCTGATCTGGGTACGACATTCAGGATGTTCTAGAACCATTTTTAAGATCTGTGCGATTAACTGGTGCAAGTCAAACTCGGCATAGTAAATAGGGATAAGATGGCGGCAAAATTGCCCAGACTCTCCTAAGCAATGGTTTTCTATATAAGCAGCCGTAAACCCGATCACGCTCTATGATTGTTTATTAATCTTGAAGCCGTCACCCGTGTCGTCCGGGCCGCCAGTGCAACCTTCGTCCAGACTCGTGGCATCCCTCTAAGATGTTGCATCTTCGTGTCCGTCCAATTTTCCTCCTGACTGTGTTACCTACTATTCGATTGGAGGACGTAATCGACCGACCGATATGCATAGCAACGGAGGAGGCTATGAAACGCCTTTCCGACAACTATAGTCTATCAGGTCTCGGTCGCCCTGGCGTTTAAGGTGCTACGGGAAAGAGTGGAGATCCATCAGCTGGTGGTTCCCAGACCAGCGAGCTGGAGGTCACCTTCGCGGCTATCAATACAATTGGAAGACGACATTAGCTATATCGGATTGACCCTTGACCGGGAATTTCGTAAGTTGTCTGATGCTGTTTTCAATTTTACTAATATGGACAGTCAACGTACAAAACGGGGAATTCCTTTCTTTGGAGGTGTCCTTAACTTTTGGCGTGATGTTGCCACTTCT
Organism: Hymenopus coronatus; assembly: GCA_030762935.1. Taxonomy (NCBI): domain Eukaryota; kingdom Metazoa; phylum Arthropoda; class Insecta; order Mantodea; family Hymenopodidae; genus Hymenopus; species Hymenopus coronatus. The sequence goes on along the minus strand of CM060900.1, from coordinate 281,439,730 downwards.
AACCAATTTAATGCTTTAGGCGCTACTGGTCAACAATTCCTAAAGCATTACGGGTCCATGGAACGCATTATTACCGAGGACCGTGCTTGATTTTCTAGCACAAAAGATATACTAAATGACTATTGTGAACGGCTGGCTCAATCGTTTGATAAAATAAATGAACCGTTTAAAACCATGATGCAAGCTACTAATTATACTTATAAGAGCTTACACAGAGAATAGGATCAAATAACCGACCATCAACCCTTCTCGTTATGGGAAATTTTGAGAAATACTCAAAGATCGGTACAAACTGTACTTTTTTTTTTAAACAAATGGACTCAATGCTATTATGCCGAAACCACTTATTTTCACTGTCTATAATGGCCTATGATGTTTTTGAACATGACTTATTACAGCTCAAACAGAGTCTTTTGAGAACTAACTACGAGTTGGTAATTGACACGTCTGAAATTCACAGTTACTTTGACCTTGAAATTACATCATGTTCATTTATTACCAGTTACATTTTAGTTTTTGTTAAAATTCCAGTGAGACAGAAGAATACAAAATGGAAAATTGTTCAATTTCTAAACACACCTTTTGCATAGGGATCTTTTACATGTACTATACTTCATGATACGGATTTTGTCGCCGTTATTGGTTCTCTCGTAAGCCCTATCACAATGACTGCCTTACATCAATGAGATCCATTTAAAACTTGTCTTTGCTATATTACACGATTTAGTGACGATTTGTTCTTCACGTCCCTATGCGTGGTCAATCTTCTCAATGGAATGACCGCTGCGGAAATGAACGAATTTTGCCCTTTCTAATGTCATGCTGCTGATAAAATGCTTATAACAGAAACTGCACGAGATGAGTACGTGATTACCCACCCCTAGAACCTATTGAATTAATTTATAATAACACTACTCGTCTTATTTTAGGCTTACCCCTAACGCCCCAGGAGCTTTACAACTTAGCCTGCCTTTGTTTCTGTGAACTTAAGCTATGTTTGGTGGTTCACTTCCCCAAACGTTGCTCTTGCATAGACTTCTCCATCCCCGAACCACGAACTCTTCATCTTATTCCAGCAGGGTGGTCTACGTTGGACTCCCTTAAAATTTCCCCCATCACCAGTTCGGACCGCTTGACTTTCACGAATCTTACCCAATGTTTCAATGCCGATTGGTCAAGGGAGGTACTACATCTTAATTTATCTCACCTCCCGAATGTGAGTCCCGTATCGGGTTCGGGGTTAATTGCACATTATTCCCCTGTTCTGGTACACTTATTGGTTGTATGAATGCATTTCTGACTGTCGTTGTAGCGGTAGTATTATTACGACGTCCGGAACTTTTAATTACTACAAGATTTCCAGGCGTTATGGCTTCCGGATCTGTTTCAAATTTATTTAACGGCGGGTTTATGGTAATCTTTGGTTTTTTTTATTTTTATCGGCGCTATGGCTTATCGATTTTTTAAGCTATGTGGCAGGTAACTAAACTACATCGGGAAGAACGGAGTCCGGAAATAAACACCATTGGAGAGACTTCAACGGGGAGTGTTCTGTTACTTACCACCACCAGTGGCTGTTTGGAGGATATCATCCCCACCTTTGGAACCCACACCGGAAGCACGGCCAGCCTGAAATATTGACTTTTATTGGTAATACTTTACAGTTTATTTCTATTTTTCTCCTAAGCGAATGTTTTTTTTTTCTATGACGCACTAAAACTGTGGCACTGGGGTATTTTAGCAAGAAATGGTTAGCTTACCACTTTCTGCTGTTCGACTGTGGATAAGCCAGTCACCGCCAGCTCAAATTAGCTATCTTTTCTTAACAAACTATTTTCTGTAATTTTCTTATTAAATACATAATTGGGTTTGTCAGGTATTTGGAGTTAGTACCTTTCGTAGGCTTAATTTTTTTATGCACTGTGCCCTCCAAGAGAACGTCGAGAGACCTCCCTGGGGACCACTGGTGATTTAATGAGGATGGGAGACAAAGGTATATTAGAGGTATATCACGAGGTCCTATAAATCACTGGTAATTGTTGAGGTTATTTGATCTTTCAACTGCATCGTCCATGGATGTATCGTGAGATCCCCGTGGATAGCAATTTGGGATATTTGTTGGTTTTAAGACGTTTACGACCATAGTTTCCCTTTCCGTGAACGGATGTAGGCTGTGAGGCCATATATTTTATTTGCTTATGGATGCTTGGATTGCTCCATTAAATGACAGACACTTTAAGTGATTATTTTAGAACTTGTATCTTAGGTTTCAGTATAATGTTTAATATAAGTTGTAGCTAGGTAGTTTCAGATATATGCCTGTAGAGATGAGCACCGCCGGCATGTTTTTTCTGTACAATAACAGTCCTGACAACCCCTAATGTCGATACGTAGAAGTGCCACCTATCGAGGGGACGGCAGGTAGTGATTTGTATGCTCTACGAAATATGAAATTTAATGAAAACTCAGTCCCTGTGTTGTTTCTCGCGTCTCAATTTTGGATCCACCCGCCAGTGTCGTCATTTTGCAAAATCAATGCTAGCACTTCCACGTTCTGTGATTGAATCTCATCAAAATTTAAAACATTTCAAGAAGAATACTCATATTTATTTCGATCAAATGATACCCTTTGCGAGGGGATGGATTTATTTTCGGTTCACAATTTTTACTGGCTGATAAGCAGCATATGGAATATGGTATATCTCTGACAACACTACGCGTCAGCTTTTACAGAAGGCGAAAAAGTTTAGCCGTTTATTACAATATTCAATACTTCCTTTTGTGATAAAGTTTTTGATCTTCAGAATGTCATTCCTTTGCGAACCACGGGCGTCGGTCCTTTATTTAAATTATGGTATCAATTGGATCGTACAGATCGTATCTCTATAGAACTTGCGTAACACGCCATTTGAATCCGTCGGTACTCTCCCCAAATTTATTGAGTGCTGCATTGGAAACTGTATTGCACAACAATGCCGGTTATTCATTTATCTGGGGAAAACAAACTCTTGGGAAATATTATACGATCCCGATAGTAGATTGTCTTTTCTCCCCGCATTTTATAATATTGGGTTCGTAAATGCCTTTAATCCAGGCAGATGTACAAGCTGGAGTTGGACGATTCTTTACTCCCACGCCCTTTTCATTTTTTGATAAAACTTTTATGATTAATTTGTAAGGTCGGGCGCTAGCCATCCTGTACACCCGCCACAACTTTCGGGTTTTGTTGCCGCAATGCGATACTTCTAAATCTAGTTTGTGCTTAGCGATTCGCACTTACGGAGTATCGGCGTTGTTTAAGGCCAGTACCGCCGCCATCTTGCATGTCACTTCCGTCTCTAACTTATCCCAAGTATGCCCCACTACTTGTGTTGGTAATCAAAGACCAATGGTTTTGTTGTATGCCACCTTCACTTTTATTATTACCCATATGTCTTCGTTTCAGGAAAGCGTCCAAATCCTCAAAGAGTTATACACCTACATAGCGATACAGGCACCTATCGGGTCCACCTTACGTGCCACTGTAATATTACAGCCTCTCATTACCTGCTTACACCCCCAGGCAAACTTTTTTGACAGAAAACCCGTCTGTAGTAATTCACTGATTAATCCAGACAACTTGGTCATCTATCGCTACCACTATACTTCCGACGTATCAGATGGCCGTTTACCCAACTTATACGTCACTAGCGGAATTTTACAATTCAAGTGGCATTCGCAGGATCATTCGGCTACCACTACTATGTCCTTAATTGGGGTACTATTTGTTTATGAATATTTTGGTAATCGCCTACCTACTATGGTTGGCCATAATCAATGGGCTTCAGCCTATATGCTGGATTAATATTCATCCTTGGTCCGCTAACCTCCATGCCCATAGCGCTCCTACGTTCATAGCCTCAAGATCACGGCAGGGGTATGATGATGTTACTCCCCAGGTGATTGCCCCTCTGCTGCCTACTCCTGAGAATGTGTGCTCTCCTCTACCCTTATATGAACTTCCCCGGTCGGAGGAGAGTGCTTATTACTTTCTCCGACCAGTGGATCACACTTATGTTCGCCCTCGCCCGATGGATTTGGCCTATGCCAATATTCCTACGTCACAGGTGTGACTTATCTTGTTTTGGTCCCGCAGGAGATCGTGTTGGGACCCATCATGTTTATTGTTTTACTATCTCATGTATTAGCTTTCTTGTGAGCAAGGATGTTTGGGAAAGTCATTGGTGGGAGGGATGATTTTATGCCGCAAAAATGCATATCACCCTGATGTTCAGCCTTGTCTGTTTTTTTATTTATGCGGTATGCCCTGTCTCACGGATGCCTCTCCTCATTTCTATGATCATGCACTATTGTTTGTATATCAGTATTCTAATATGATCTGCATGTATTAGTATTGCGCCTGGAGCGCAGCGTGCCCCACCTAGCCCACAGGACGACGCCCATGGCACCTGTTTCGCCTAGCTGTTCGGGAAATCCCGCTCTACGAGTTCAACCCTGCCCAAGGATACTCCTTGACTGTGGGCCATATGATCCCTTGAATCGTCCTTATTGATAAGGACTATTGTTTTCCTTAGTGCCCCATGCTTTGGAGATGGTATGCATTGCGGCAAAAGCCTCATCTATAGGGGCATCGTCAGTTTTGTTTTTGTGTGGGGTTTTCCGAGGTTACCATTCCACTTATCTCCTGTCACGATAGACCTGTAGGTACTTCGAGAACTTGGCTAAGAGAGCAAGTCAATGCTTGATGGGTGTGTCTCAGGGTGTGAACTTAGTGGACAGACTCTATTTGGGCGTGCGCTGGGTATGTCGGGAATTTGTTCTGCAATTCTCCCCCTTCCCCTCCTCCCTGTATCATGTATGTTCTCCTTTATTCTTCATTTTGTCTACGCGCAGATTTGCACACCATCACGGGGAACTCTGAGCTAGGAACGTCATTCAGGATGTTTTAGAACTATTTTGTAAGGTCTGTTCTGATTGGCTGGTACAAATCAAACATAGGATATCGGCGTAGTAAATAATGATAAGATGGCTGCACAATTGCCCAGACACCCCCTAGGTAATAATTTTCTATATAAGCAGCCGTAAACTCGATCACGCTCTTTGAATGTTCATTAATATTGAAGCCGTCACCCGTATCGTCCAGGCCGCCAGTGCAAGCTTCGTCCTGACTCGTGGCATCTCTCTAAGGTAAGCCCCGTATCGGGTGGACTCCAGAGTTATATATTCACTCATGGTAGAATGATCTAGAATAAGCAACAAATGGGCCAGTCATGGGTAATGTGAGTTTTCTCTACCTCCTTGTTCCTTAGCGGAATAGTTATACCACCCTCTGTCATCTCTGGTAGGGTGACAATGGCTCAATTTACCTAAGTGGTTTTTTTTTGGTGGTGCTTAACGCCCGATTTTATTGCTCTGGCACCGCAGGCGATGACACTGATGATACATGAAGATGGAGCCACGGTGGAATGAGATGGCGGGGGAAACCGGAGAAGCCGGAGAAAACCCGCCCTGCGCCGCTTTGTCCACCACAAATCTCACATGCGGTCGTTTGGGATCGAACCCGGACAGTCTAGGTGAGTAGTGACCACGCGGCCACGGCGCGGCCTGCCTAACTGGGCTCTCGTCATAGCCGTCTTTAGTCATGACCTGGGATCTCGCTACCTAGCAACATCGCTCAGCGAGTCTTGGTTCTCCTGCTACACATCTGATAAATGCCTGTACACCTCCCCATGTTTTCCGTGTTTTAAAGAGACCTGATATAATACCTTTGACACACTATGGCCATTCACTTTATCCTTACAAAATGGATATTTTCTTTTAAGATTACTTTTGTATAGTATTGTTTATTTGGGGGAATGGGACACGTTAATGAATTAAAAGCTTGGATACATAGGACTGTATTTAATAGGGATTACTGTTTACACCAGAAATTCCTACGAATACTTTTAAATGCCTGCTATTGCCCTCCTTTCTTTGCCCTTGAGTAGCTATTATATACTAATTGTTGTTTAAAATGGATATTGCATTAAAATTACAGTTTAATTTAAATTAATGCAGACAGACTTCTTTGTTTTCATTTTAATTTCTCATCAAACCACTAATATTCAAGGACACTTGTAGTGAAATTTCAAATTTCTCTATATTTTTGTTATACTACAAAAATTAAATGGCTGGGCCACATTATCAGAATGGACAATAGCAGAACCCTTAAAAACTATTAGATGCGATACCAAGCGGTAAAAGAAGAGTAGGAAAGCCCAAATTAAGGTGGTTAGATGATGTCCAGGAAGACCTTGTTAAAGTTAGAATTAAGAGATGGAGACGGAGAGTGTTTGATAGAAAAGCTTGGGTAGCAATTCTTAAGGAGGTCAAGTTCAAGGTTTGTTCGAGCACAGATGATTATGATGATGATATTGCTCTATATTTCTTTTTCTGAAGCTCTTACTGTGATTTCATTGTTTTTGTTGTTGGTGTTGTTCTTTTGTTATTCTCATTAACAAATTCCATTCAAACTCAACTAATACTTTGGAAGGTAGAAATTATTTCTAAATTTGTATTAGGTAAATGCTGTGTAATCAAAATACTCCTCAATATTTGAGAAATCTGTTTGGCATATTCTGATTTGGAGCTTTGAACCTAACGACACTGTTACGAGTATAAAGAGGGGTGTTTTAATAACTTTAATTACTGATTTAATTTATTTTAATTACACATTTTAATCCCTAAAATCAACATTTTTTTCATAAAATAGTTTTAGAAAATTAACATTAGTGTCAAGATAATTACTCTCTTTGAAATATTGATTTAGATACTTCTGTATATTATAGAACTGATCACATTCCTAGTTTTGTCATGCTGTTTTCATCATCTGCCAACAACTTCAGACTGGTAGGTGGGCTCTAATTTGGAATAGAGGTTGCTTTTTTCGTGGTATTTGGTGATATATAACAATTTAAAACATCTTCTAGGTATGAAAGCTGAACCCATTCTAGAAACAACAGATTTTCACCTCTTAGCACGTTAGAAGCTAATACACTTTAAGGGCTCGTTTGGTAGACATCCAACATTTAATGTGCACTTCTATATTACAGAGCCTGTTCACTCTAATACTTGATGTTATTTTAGGAGCGTGAGTTATATTTAGTTTATACAATATACGACCGTATTCGTTTTTACATACTTCCCAGTCATTCTTTTTAGGCGACTATAGGATACATTAGCTGCAAAACTAGCAAAATTCTATAGGCACTTTACACCTCTGCCTGCTTATTTTCAGTCTCTGTTAGCTTTCTAGGGCGATGATGAATTTCCTCTCTTCTATATTCTGGACTTTTTGCATTTAATTTCTCTCGCACAACTTATATATGAAGGCAATTTCGAAACGACTCCGGAAAGAACTGGATGATCGCGTTAACTAAAACATGTATTTCCATTCTTGTTTGCATATTTCTCAACAAAGCTCACGTAACTATTTCTGAAGTTTTACACAGATCACAGGTCTAACAAATGATGACCAGCCTGCCCCTTCAATAGAGACAATTCATTTACTCGGTAGAACGGATCCATTAGGTAACGGAACAAAGTTATATATCATTCATTTTTATAATGTTATAATTTCTATCACAATAAAAATATTGACAAAAATACAGAAGCGGGTAGGAATTCTTTTCCTGAATTAGATGTAACGTTACTCAGTTTATAGAATGGGCTGCGACTTCACCCATTTATCATGGCCGGGCCCTGACTAGAAATTTGCTATGGTCTGACAGAGGCGCTGCAATCGGAAAAACAAATGCGGTAACAGCCACTTTGTGGTCAGCAGGATTGCTAACGCCAGATTAAGACGTGCTCAATTCTTCTTGGCGTCAGCTTGCAATTACAACAGTCTATAGTTACATGCCGGAACGTACTCTTGGTGACGCTGCTCAGAAATGTCAACAGGAGGCCTCTGGTATTTAATAGCTTAATGGGGAAAAGAATCTAACAGCTGTTTTATTGCGATTTAAAAAAGAAATGCTGCGTGAAAATACAAGTTTTAAGGGCTGGGGAGATTGTGGGAACAACCTAATAGCAAAGTTCAATGATCAACGAAGCTAAACCCAACGTTTCCGTATTTCCTTATGTACTTACTCCAAATCTGCTCAATTTATTTAGCAGTTTTCTGAGAAAAAATTTTGCGCTTTTCTGCTGTTGCTCCAATGGGAACCTTTCTGGACACTCTTCGTAGCTTATACTTGTAAATAAATTATAAATCTTGAAATATCTTTCCTCAAATGCTTTGTGCCAAAAGGAGGTAGCCTGCATTTTGTGTATTTTTAAGCAGCTGACTTTTGTTTTTCAAGCGGTGTACACATAAAACAACCAGCACTTAAATGGTTTACTTACTTTCTTCGCACAAATTTGTTAATTTTACTGTAAACTTATAAATATGAACAACACACATGCACAAAAACAAATACCTTCTTTTGCGTTAACTTCTTTTGACGAAACATATCAGATGATTATCCACTTGATATTTTAAAGCAAGTTAGGTAAAATTATCAAAATTTAATTTAAGTACACAAATGCATTCATCATTATTACCTACTTATATACCACACTAGTATCTACGTAATTACTAATATGCAACTTAATATCTGAAAATGTGCATGCCATAGAGCCTCCTCATTTTGAATACTTCTTATTTATCTGCTTACAATTCCTTTGCCCAAAGTCTTTTCTATTAATAGATCCACATTTTGTGAAATATGTGGGTTGCCCTCAAAATACGGTTTGATATGCATCTGACAACAATTCGTTACGTTTTGGTAGTAGTGTAATCAAATTACCGGGGCAATCAGTAAGTGTTTCATCTGATGAAAAGATCTCTTTGGAGAAATGCTTACTGCAGACTACCGAGTTTTTATTTGGCTCCCATTGATCCCTGTGGATGCTACGGAACCACTTTTATTTCCTCTTCAAATCATTTGGGAATCGAAAAGTAGTTGCATAAAGCTCTTTTTTTAGAGCTGTCGGAATATAGGAATACAGCACTTACTGGGCATCTACAGGCAGAAAAAGGGTGGAATTAATTATTGCTGCTATAAATTTTACTACGTACCATATAAATAATAAAATTATAAATCAAATGTGTTAGTTGTAATTACTTACCATGCTATATTGAAAAGTAAGCTATAAATCCAGACTTATTATGTACAACATCAAAATGCCTTTACTGAAATGTTATGTACATGTATAACGATAGATGCTATAAAGTACACAGATTACAAATTGTTTCTACGTTATCACCTTAAATAACCAATATTAGATTTGCTTCTAGCAAAAGTTACTGTCACAAACAGCCTCCGCTAGATGTTGGCGATTGTAACCTATAGACGGCTATGCCATAGTCTAATATCTTACAGTCACGCAACTTCGTATTTGGGGGGGGGGGGTGGCAAGTTTTTTAGCTGCTCCTGCACTAGCGCGCCATGTGGCCAGAAAGTAAAATGTTTGTTCAGCGCATTAAACACAGTATAACAGTGCACGTGTGAGCTGTAATTGCAGACTATTTCTGTATACTTATATTATTTTATTTGTATCACATGAAGCTGCAGTTACTAACAGAGTCTTAAAACTGCAATATACCAAAGTATCCATCTTGAGTTACTTTTGGCGCAGAATGCCCTTCCCCACAGGAAGTGTCTGTAGTCCTATAAATTGCAGCAATTATAAGAAAAAAATCTGTAAATATATCTTTCTTGAAGTTTACCAAAGAAAAAGAAAGGCAAATTATGCAATGGTATGAGTAGTACATAAAATACGCTAATTTCGAACAAATCTGGTTAATCTAAGTTATTTAGCTGTAATTGAACATAGAATTAATATTTAATTTGTTATAATGGGTAACCAAATTAACAAATAACCAATTCTAATGTTTATACGAAGAGAGGTGCCTAACATCTAACCATTCTAGAGCAGTGCATTTGGAATTTACGCTTACAACTTGTTTCCCGGGGCAGTCTTAGTATTGGATACAGTATGCAGCAGCTATGTATACAGTCACTTACTAATATAATGCCACCACAATTACTTCAGGAGAAAGCAATGACTAATAAATCTCAGAAGAGCAGATCTGATAAAGAACGACAATGATAAATTACCTAGGTATATTAGATATGCATTATATATGTAGTTGTGCTCTCTTTATTATGTTCATGAATACTGAGGAGAAGAAGAAAAAATGTTATGAAATGGTATGCTTTATTTTATGTTCCTAATTTATCTCCCCAGGTAACACCAAAAAGAAAGATTCAAAATAGGGAAAGTAACAGTGAACTTTTTAAAAGGTGCAAAATTTCTGAAAATGAAGTTCAGAATGATTCCATTCCTGTTATAGGTACTCTTTCCCCGTTTTGTATTATGTGTCAAGGGACATACATGCTGCTGACAAGAAGAACACATGTGTACATACTTTTCTTCGCTCAACTGGATTAAATAATCTGAAGCTACTAGTAACAGTATGCAGGGAAAAAGCAGCAGAAATTTCTAGATTGTGAAAAAGGTGTGCAGACCTAAAGGTTTTGTCGGTGCGTTTGTAAATGTAAAGCAAGGAATACAAGAAACATAAGAAAGTAAGTTCTGACAGATAACCACAAAATTGAATGTGTTGTATCCCAGTTTTTAGGGAAGGAGGCATTCCAATTTATGTTAAGTCAGATTCACACACCACCAAAATCCAAACTTGGATTGCATTGGACTGATACTGTAAAGGTTTATGCTCTGAAATTGCTTTATTGCAGTACACATTGCTGTACATTATTGTTACACAGTTTTCATTCCCTTTTGTAGGAACTTTACAGTCATTTGTAGAGAGATTGACACTTATATATGGCAATTCTGTCAGCACATTTGGCATGTTAGCAGAAAATTTTGAATCATTTACAGAAAATAAAAAGCCGGTAATATATAGCTTCTGATGAGATGTCACTTATGTCACACCGGTCGTACCATTTTCTCCGAAATTTGCTATTTTTTTTTTGAAGATTTTGGAAACAGCAGAATCCCAAAGGTAGCAAATAATGTGTTGGCAGTAAAGATCAATGGTTTATTCTCAAAACTAAAGCATGCACTAGCTTATTCTTTTCCCAAATAATGGGGGTGAATGTACCGAAGTTAACAGAAATATTCTTCGCTGTTCTTCATACTTTGCAGCAAATTGACTTAAGAGTGAAAACATGTATCATTGATCACCGTTCTACTTTTATGGAGTAGCGACATGAGTTAGGAATCACAAAGAATAGTCTTATTGTTCGTGGTAGTGAAAGAATTTTTACTTTTATGATACACCTCATGTGCTTAAAAGTATCAGAAATAACCTATTCATATTGACATTGTTCTCTACACTTTACAGAGTCATGAAGTGTAGAGAGCTGCTTGTTGATAGTACTGATATATTAGTTTCTAGCAGCAAACTGTATACATTTTAAAATAATTTCGACCAAAACTATACTTTGGGAATTTGGTAGTGAGCACTGATAATTGCTTCGATTTTCTAAAGAGCGTGAAGACCGGCTAGCCTTACAGTTTGACGAATATGCTCACCAAAATTAGTGTGCACTATTTGTATATGAACTTCTTTTTGTACCTGGGTTTCCTAAGAACTGCTGTTCCGATACAAATATTTTAGTAGCGACAGTATTTGTGAAAAAGAGGCTTAATTTCTCTATAAGAATTGGAAATCAAAATCTCTCTCAAAATAAGAGGAAGAATTTCAAATACATAAAGTTCTGTCATTTAGGATATTGAGGCATTTTGTAGTTTGACAAAACTACTGCAGTCTATCTTTGCATTCATTTTTGTAATGTGTAGTCCTAACAATAGAGTGACCCAAGAAGTGATATGTGTGTTGTGGAGAAACGTGTATCATTATGAATTTATTTGCCTTCCCTTCTTTCATTATTCAAAATCACTGTGTAAAAATTTAGTGTGTAAATGCAGATAATTTCCTCTGCATCTACCAAACTGGATGCGCTATGTTATTTCTTTTATATTAATTAAAATAAATACATACTAAAACATGTAGCACGACTTCCTGTAAAATGAAAATATAAAGAAGGAAAGAATAAAAAGGCGTAACGATTTTCCATTTTATAAAAAATTCTAAGTCTTAGGTAATTATAAAACCAATAACTATGAATATCTTGGAAATTGTTAATATTACAAGCAATGTATATGACCTAAATTATGTGTTTAAGGAGATCTACATTCTTGTGTAAAAACCCTGCAGAATTTTGCTTCCAGGAGCTGCTTCGAACGCATGGTCTTGAAATACCTGACATGTTCCCCAAGGGGTAGAGGGTGCATCCACTTTGGTTACGTGCTTCCTCCCACGTAGATCTCGGGATGACGGCTTACGCGAAATCTTCTACGCCTGTGTTTAGTATCCGTTCTTGTTTTTTTAGAATTTTTATCAAAATACAGTGGCCAAAGTTACATATACCGATGGCAGTAAGTGAGCCGATGGAGTTGGATGTGCTTTTATCACTGGAACCGAACCATTTACTTTCCGTTTGCCGAGTAGCACGCCAATTTATTGTGCAGAGCTTTATGCTATTTACCGAGCCGTTTTATATATTCGCCGTCGAAACTTGGGTGACTGGCTTATTCTGAGTGATTCCCTTAGTGCACTTCAGCGCCTTCGTGAGCTGTATAATAAGCAGTAGCGTAATTTATGTTATAAAATGGCAAAACACGTCCAGCATGGTAGGCTTCTGGATATAAGTGTATTGCTACAGAAATGCGGTGGGATCAAATCCGTGTAAAGAGCTGGTGGATTTTACAATCGCAATTATCTGCCTTCCACATTTCAATACGGAGGTATAAAATATTTTAATCAGTTAGACATTGTAAAAACAATACTAAGGAACCGGCTGAAATGCTCAAGTGTGGCAGAAAATATGTGTTGCGAAAATGACTTGAAGATTTTAGAGAAAACGTGTTAAATGTACGTGATTGTTAAAAGATGGCGCCTGGCAGCACAAGTTCGTCGAGAAATAAAGTTTTATAGCACTTTTACTGTGGTAACTGTGGTATAATAGTCAGACGGCTGCGATCTATCGAATCATTTTCAAAAGTGTAGTAATGTTCAATTAGATAAAATCTGGTATGTGAAAGTAAATAGCATGGAACTATCATTGTGTATTTTATAGTGTTTAACTTTTACTATTTGTGGCACCGCAGGCGATGACACTAGTGAACCTTCGAATGAATATGGAGCACCGGTAGAATGCATTGGCGGGGGAAACCGGAGAGCCCGGAGAAAAACCACCCCTTCGCCGCACCACAAATCTTACATGCTGTCGCTTGGGATCGAACCTGGGCCGTCTAAGTTAGAGGCGAGTGGTTGTTATTGGTGGAAATAACGACGTTGAATTTGGTAATCCAGAAAATATTAGTGACAATATAAAATGAAATGAAGTTTTGTTTATGGACTCTCTTTAACTGCTGTGGTTCTTAGCGTCCCATTCTATACTGGGCGTGAAACACCGCTTAATTTTGCTCAGAGGTCTTTCTATAAGGCTCGAGGTTCTTTTATTTGCCATAAATCTACGACACGGGACCAACGGCTTTAATTCCCTTCCGAAGGAATCCATGTTAAGGATTTTTACGCCTGAAAAAATCCATCGTCCCCCGCCGGGCTTGAACCCGCGATCTTGGGAATATGAAGTTAGTATAGTAACCGTTGCACCACGGAGGGCGACATGTGAGAGTATAGACTACTTATTTTCTAACATATCATACACTAATGCCATTGTAATGGATCTTCCTGAATGTGATGGTTTAACTGTAAACTCTTCAGCGCACAGTGTAGTAAAGATGGTAAACAAAACATTACTCTTACCTGTATGAATTATGATTATTTTTAATTAATAAGGGCATATACAGCTGCTCGTAAAATACTCACAAGACATGGGCTACATTTTAACTCTAATGGCAAGAAGATCATCAGGAATATACAGATACAGTGAAACCTTAAGATGATAGACAAGATTTTTCAGAAATACAATAAGCAGTACCAGTAACTCAGGTGTTGAAATAGGTACTGCTAAAATGCAAAATAATGAGAAACTCCCCCAAAGTCTTGACCCTGATGTAGATTATATGCCCTGCTTTAGTAATACTTGTTTTTCTATTGTTCATATTACTATACAATCCTTAAAATGTAAAATTTCACGGTTACCTATGCTTGCTGGTATTTCTAAAGTTAAAATTCTTGTAATTAATGAACATTGGTTAAAAGAAATTGAAGTTGAGCATTTTGTACCTAAAGGGTACCATTTATTATCTTCATTCTGTCGCACGCTTAAGGAACATGGTGGTACTGCAATCTATATAGACATTAATTCTCATTGGGAGGTTAAGATCCTACAGCTCAACTTATTTCATTTTGATGGAATATTTTAATTGTGTGCTCTGTAGTTTTCAACTCAGTAGCTCTTGTACCAGTGAATCGAGTACCCAACACAGACTGAAATCCTTATTGATGAAACGGATTAGCTTATTACTTTCATAAGGAGAAATAAAAATTGTAAAATCATTATAGTAGGGCATATAAACACTGACGTAAGGCACTATACTCAAAATGTTTTAACCTTTTTAGATATGCAAAGATCCACTAATCTGTATTGATTTAATTATGAGGCTACTTGGTTACAATCTGGCTTAGATAACATTGTGACAACTGCATCGCAGATATAAATTGGGGAATATTTAATCCAAATTTTCTTTTCGGACATAAAACCTCTTAGATAACTCTCTTGGATGCCTATTGTAAAATTGTACCTCATAACTGAAAGAGATGAGCATCTGAATCTAGCAGATTCTGGTTACAGAGAGAAGAATAAAGACAGGTGCAAAAGTAACATAGATGCAAATAATTTCTAAACTGTTGCCTTTGATTTGCAGAAATGCATACCTACGCCATGTTTACAAAGTGGTACAGTATTTTTTTAAAAGAGAGATATGAAGTTTTAATTTAACAGTTTATGAAGAAAATAAGTAATCAGCTACTTGTTTCTTATGGAATGAAACAATTGTAGGTCCAGAATGACAGGAAATTGGTTCATGCCTTTATGAATACTTAAAGAAATTCCCTGATAATGCTACAGAAGTCAACATGTTCAGTGATTCTTGTTCAGGTCACAATAGAAATATGTATGTAACAGTTATGCTGTTAACTGACAGAAGGTAGAAGAGATGTTACTGTAAATCATAAGTTTCTTGAAGCTGGGCATACTCATTTAGAAGCAACAGAATGCATGCAGCCATTGAGAAAAGTAAAAAAATTTCAAATGTTCAAATTGAATTGCCGAGAGATTGGGCTAACCTAAACCGTAGGTACAACGAAAACAAGTTCGATATCTGTTGCTGAATTATAACAAACACAGTTCTTAAACTTCAAGGAGCTTCTATCGCTACATAGGAAACGTAGGTGTGGACAGGCGAGGCGAAGCGAGGCTGTAGCTTGGCAAAATATCAAATGGGTGTACTATCGTCCAAATTTTCCTGAACAGGTGTTCTATAAGTACTCCTATTTACCCGAAGAAAATTTTAGGGCACTGGATCTCAGAAGGAAGAAGAGGAGGCAGTTACCAGCTCCTCCAGAATTAACTCGAATCGCTAACACATCACTTCTTTCAGCAGCAGAACTAAAGGATTTGAAAGACCTCATCCACACACTGACAGCAGATCCAAATAAAGAAGACTACATCTGACTAAGAAACAGAATATGATACTTTATACAATTAATGCCGTTCAGTAATAATGTTATAACTCTAAGTTCATGCTTCAGTGCTCTTTATTTTTGTAAAATATTTTGAAGTAGGGCTAATTAAATGTAAGTCATGCTTTAATATTAAATAATTAATTCATTAAAGTACAAAGATTATACTTTTTGATAACAAGGCATAGCTGCAGTTATATTATTGTTATTATTATTATTATTACTATTATTATTAATGTTTTACAAGAATAAAATTTTGAAGACCAATTAATCATTATTTGTTAAGCATTCACAATAATATGTTTCTATTTAAACATGAAATGATTGTTCAAGTTGAACAAATATTCTTTTTCAGTTTTATTATCCTTTGATTTATTTTGAAATGGCGAAAATAGTAGAATTGGTACATTGGTCTTCTTTATAACAGCGCCAATGTCAGTAATTCTGAATGCAGAAGATATTGGAATTTGAAATTAAGACAAAGGATACCTATCACAATCTATTTATTCTTATAAATTATAAATATAAGAATACGTGTGAATAAAGCAACGCTGTAAAAAAGAAAAAAAAAAAGAAAAAAAAGTTGTTTAATGCAAAACTTCAAACTCGTTTTACTCAGAACTAATATGTTTGACATTGGACCTATTATAACCAAGCCATAAATATAGGCAAATATCTCCTTAGCGCGGTGGTAGCGCAGCTGCCTACCAAGCGGGAGACCTGGGTTCGATCCCCAGTACCGGCGTGGGGATTTTTCCCCCGCTGGGAGACCTGGACCGGGGTGCACTCAGCCTCGTGAGGTCCCTGGGGGGCCAATTGAGGAGCTACTTGATGGAGAAGTAGCGGCTCCAGGTCGTGAGGACCACATTAACCGGCCGGGAGGGGCTCGAGGCGCTGACCACGTCTCACCCTCCAATACTGCACCCCATCCATGACGTCTGTAGTGGACCGAGATGGGGGACGCAGCGGCCGGGCGGTAGGCCAAGGTTCCCAGTGAGCTGTCGTGCCATGGAGTTATTGAAAGTATATAAAACGAAGGTCCAAGAAGCTAAATGCAGAGGTATATAGAAATACATTTTTTTTTTTTTTTGGTAGTGTTTAACGCCCACTTTTACTGCAATGGCACCAAAGGCGAGAGTTACATTTTGAATAGCAATCCGTGTAAAGCGGCAGTGTACAGCACTGATCCTGACAGCACCATTTTTGCTTCCTCGTCCAATAGAGAGCTCATAACAAACGCAAGAGTTAGGTTATCTGTGGACATAGCATCAATTGCTATGGATACACTATTATATTCCAAGAGCAAAATATGAGAAGTTGTACAGTAGGCTCCATTTGCATCGCGGGTCGATGCGCTGTCCAATGGAACTAACTCGCATTTCGCCCGCCACTGCATGCTCTATCGATTCGTTCCAAGGTAATTTTTCCTTTTCGGCAAGATATGTCGCTAGGTGGCAGCACAAAATACTGCAAATCACCAGCAGATGACAAGCACTCCAAATCATGTGACAATTGGCGACAAAGTACTTATCACAAAAGAAATTATCCATATTCTGTTGGGAGCGCGCGAGAGGCGTTCTGGCCTAGAGGGTATGAGAATAACATTTGTCATACCATGCTCCTTTGCTGTTCAGAGCTAATGGCGCCCAACTACGCAATCATTGTAAATTAATGGGCAAATATTTAAATGCGATTTCAACGCATCTGTAAAAGTAGAGCCGGTATTGTGTTTCGGTTAAGTAGTGTAGCAGAAGCAAGAACGATTCCAGTGTTTTTTGTTTTGTTTAACGCCCGCTTTAACTACTTACGGCACCGCAGGTGGTGACACTGATGATACATGAATGATGATGGAGCACCGGTGGAATGCAATGGAATGGCCGGGGAAACCGGAGTATCCGGAGAAAACCCGCCACAAATCTCATATGCGGTCGCTTGGGATCGAACACCGTCAGTCTAGGTGAGAGTCGAGTGGTCTAACCACTCGGCCACGGCGCGGTCATTCCAGTGTTGAGTACTCTACTTACAAACGTAACCTTAATTAGCAATGATGCATATATCTGATTAGGACTCCTGAAGTCGTCGAAACGTCACACAAGTAAATGGCAAAGGAGTGGGAAAGTGGCTCGAATCGCTTTGAGTTTTACTTTTTGTTTGTTTTTGTTTTGTTTTAAGGAACTGCGTTATTTATATAACTTATGCAAAATATAACATTTCACAGTTTAATGGAACCTTTTTCTGATAAGAAAATAAAAGTTTATAGTAGCAAATTTTAAGGTTTTTATTTCGCATAGCGTCGTAATATTGTCGTCCTATTACATACAAATGCTGTAATGCCGTCACAATTTTACAACTGGATGTTTTATAATATATTAATTGCAAATGCTGCAAATAAAACAGGGAAATATGCCTACCTCAACTGTCAATCATTTCTTCCAAAATTAATAATATTTTCTTTTAATATTCGCATTCAACAGCATCTGTATACATCTCGAATTCTATTATCATGTTAAAGAAATACTTCTGTCATGCATTGTTAATGTTTATATTAACCCACAGTGGATCTAAGGATACATTATATCTTCATGTTAAAAGTCTCGTTCGATAAGAAGGAAATTCAAATGTTTCAAGCACAAGACACGAAAATAATCATTTTAGAAATTTTGAGTGAGTTCAGCATGATTACATTCCTTACATAGTTAACTATGCAGTAATGCAACACAAATACATCACTGTGAGAATAGGACTCATAGTATTCAAAGCACATGATTATTACTTTTAATAGCATAGACAAGAAATTAATGACATAATAGACGACATTAATTGTTAAAAAAGTATTTTTAAAAGTACCGGACGCCAGCGAATAAATAATAATTTAACGGTATATCAAAAACAGCACAACAAAGTTGTAATTGGCTGAATGTCTAGAATGGTGCCTTTTACCTGAATCTCCATTCCAGAGAATAATAGCACTAATAATAATAATAATAATCATCTCGAAGTATTAAATATATGTTTATTGTTCAATCTCAGAAAATAAGTATGCAGAACTCAAGATTCGAACCCTCGACACACGACACTGTCTCATTCAAGTGATATGCACTAACGACCTCGCCTATTCCTCAGTTGGTACCACTGTGTTCTATTCGTTTGACACTATGAGCCAATTTGTCCCTAACTTGGCAACAAATTTCATTGCAAGGTAATCGCTGATTTGAGAGCCATTAGCTCTGAACAGCAAAGGAGCATACATAGTATGACGAATGTTATTCTCATACCCTCTATGCCAGAACGCCTTTCGCGTGCTCCCAACAGAACATGATATTGACTTTTGTGAAAAGAATTTTTTTTTTGCCAATTGTCACATGTTTTGGACTGCTTGACATCTGATGGTGAGTTACAGTATTTTGTGCTATCACCTAGCGACAAGTCTTGCCGAAAAGGAAATGTTACCTATGGAACGAGCCGTTAGACATGCAGTGGCGCACAAAATACGAGATAGTTCCATTGGACATCGCACCGACCCGCGATAAAAATGGAGCCGACTGTACAATCTTTTCAACTTCCCTAACGTCTCTTCCTGTTGACATTAGCTGTGTGCTTATTCAATCAAACCTTTGATAATGATCTTCCATACTTTCGTTCTAGAATTATGTTTGAGAGAGAGCAGTTGTTTTCTTGCCGACAGTTGTGTTGCTAGACTTCTCCGTTGAAATACAGTTTCCAAAGTTGCCCATGTTTCATGTGCTGTTGATTTTCTAATTGCAGAACAAAGGTGACAGCAATTTTCTGGATTATCCTATTCTTGCATCGTCTGTGCTTCTGTAGCTTGGCTTCATTCCTTTGCTCTTGCGCTTGTCTCTGCTGTATGGTCTCAGTTTCCAGGACTAAAGGGTTCTTAGCAATTTCCAGCAATCGTAGTTTATCTAGCTTAGTTACAACAGGGAACTTCCAATTTTCATAATTACTTCCTTCGAATAACGGGGTGTTGTGTTTATGTTCGTTCTCGCTATCCATTGTAGCTGTACACACGTCTAAAGTCAACCATACATTCAGTTCCTTGACCAGTCACATACATGTTTTATTTTCAGATTATTCCGTTGCGACGTTTTAGCACATAATCTGTTGTGTTCTATGTAAAGCTTTGTTGACTTTGCTTAATTCAAAGAAAGATGCAGATTATTTAAAAAAAAAAAAGTTTTGTGAAAATGATTTTTTATTCCCACGTTATTTTACGACACTACTGCCAACTCGTGTATGATTCTGAGTACTGAGTCATTGGTTTAAGTTAACTTTCAGTTATATATCTTGGCTTAGCAGGAACCTCAAAAAGGGAGCGGGAAACCCTTGTTGCACGGTTACGTTACAAACGAATATTCCTGAAAATCTAACATTATTTAATCTATTAACTCTTAATGCTGCTAGGGAGCAGAGTAAGGAAAATTCTATAAGTTTCGTGATTTAAGTACGATTTAAATGGTACATACGTTCGGTCTGAGCTTTGACAGATTTTGTGGGTCAAAATCGGCTTTTCTCCAAAATACACTTGGTAGTTCCTGACTTTCGCATTTTCGGCACAATCAATTGTGTTATAATTAGATTTTATTCGCAACGCCCAAAATATATGAATAGTTTAAAAATAGCTTCAGAGCATATATTACTGTTCATATTCCTCCCGGTACAGTAGCCTAAATGAAGGTTAAACAAACAATTTTATTATGTGACCTATAAAGGTTAACTCAACCCACACTTTAAATATATGAAAGTTTGCCTCCTTGTTTGTGACTTACATTGAAGAGAAAATGCATACATTTGCATATTTATTCTGATTATAATAGAAATCGCGGCGCGTGTAGCAGCATTATTTCCTTTGATTGATATAAGCTAATGTGTTTACTTCAAACCGCTATACTAGATGGTAACACATTCGCATGTCGCCAGCCGTTCCCATGCTAAATAGAGGGACTTTTCCGTATTAGTATTGAAGGGATATGCCACTACGTATATACAAATCGTAAGCTCTTTAATAAATTACCCCATAGTATTCAACTATTGCCCTTAAAGCATTTTAAGATGTATCTAGAAATTTTATTAAAGGTTATGCCTTTTTAGAACCCTATGGTGTTAGCGAATTTTTAGACTACACTTGGTAAATGCAAATGCGTTGACTTTTTATGTATTTGCGGTTTTTAAATTTATTTAACACATATATGCATTTGTTGTGAATGTATTCTGTCGCATTACCTATGTATACAAGGATGCGAATGTATGGTTATCTTTAATTATGATTATATGACTATGGCTAAATCAGCCAGACACTGCTTTTGGACAAATTTAAGTTAACAAACTTCCAGAAAAAGTAATATATAAAATTGATGCAATTTCATTATCAACACGACCCGGTGTAGATGCAACATCCAGGAAGAAAGAAGGAGGGGCGGAGTTGGAAGACGTAGAGGAACGTTTTTCTGCTTATTATGAAAATTAATTTTATGTTTTAAGAAGTGCTATATATATTATGCAAATATTTTTATGTTAACTGTGGTAATTCATTTTATTTAGGGACTTTCTAGCGACTACTTTTGACTACCAGAAGTTGGCTACCTTGTGTATGTACACGGTTTTCTATGTACTTATGTTGTGCCGTCTTGAATAAACTGTTACCCGTTTGGAAAATTGTTTAATAATGCTGCAGTGTTTTAGCATAAACTATTACACACATACTTTTCATTTTATTTTTAATATACGCTACGTTTCATTTGCTTGGTTTATTGTAGTAATGCAGTTGCAGTGTTGAGTGTACTTTGGAATGTTGTCTTGAAACTAAATGTGAAGGAAAACAGGGTTGAAGGAGTAAATGCAGATTCTGGAAAAAATCCTTATACTAAATTGTGCAGAAAAAACTCCAACATGCATCAATTTTGTGTTACTTCACGTCACATCTTGCACACTATACTATGTTGATAGTATTTGTTATGTATCTGCACAGAGGGCTAATTTCTCTTCTTCATCTTAAATATAAACATAGCAGTCCGAAAAACCGCGTGTGCTTCGATTATCCTATGCGAACAGTTGCACGAACTGGTCCCTTCTTGAACCCAATATGACAGAGTCTATTGCGAGTGTAACATTGTCGGTACCAAACTTCGGGGATCTGTGTCGTTTATGTGCTACAAAAACAAGTCTCTTAATGGGACTTCATATTTTTGAACGAGAAGGTGATTTACGACAAATTTTAAAGAAGATTAATGCTTGTCTTCCCATTCAGGTAATTTTGCTCATTTTTAAAGTGATCATATATAATTAGGTGTTAATGTAACTATAGTTTACTAGATTAGTTGTAAAGTTGGTTATAACTATATGATGGTTACATTACTTGGCATATTTCAGTACGTTTAGGACCCTAAGTCACAAAGCATAGCCGAGGGATATTTTCATAAGTAGAAGAGAGTAGTAGTTGCGCTCGAACAACAGCAGGGCATAGCCAAGGGATTTGTGAAGCTAAAACACCAATTATCTCAAGAAGTAGTAACAAAATGCGGCAATCTGGCGACTTTCACATCTGTACAACTGATTGTTTTCAACACTTTCAAATATGTAACGCCAGTAGAACTCACTTAAACTGCTTCTTAAGACAGGTGTGTATGTGTGTCCGTCCGCCCTTCTGTTTGTGTGTGTTGCAATCATTGTATAGCATTACTCAAACTTCTATGTAGGAGTATGCACCATTTTTATATAACCAATACTTTCACAGGTGACAAAAGAAAAACAAAAGCAGCAGAGGACAAAGAAACAACAGATCTCTATTGGTTTATTAATACTTAATAACTGTTCAACCTCAATGTTGCATAAAACTCAACATACATTAACGTATTTAATGTGTCACAAAGCTCATGGTGCTAAATATTGATTAGGGCATTAATTCTGGACATGTTTTGGTTAAATAAACTTTCAGATTACAATATGGCATTAAACTCCTATTCAGGATTATTCTTATCTGAATATAGCCAGAGAGTGTTTGCAGAATACATTATTGGATATTTCACCACAAACTCAGGCTAAATTGGCCCTTAATGGAGGTCTAATTTGCCCTTAATGGAGGTCTAATTTGGCCCAACTTTTGAAAATATATTATTTTGTACATATGCATATATATATATATATATATAAACACACACACACTTACACTTTTATTTTATATCTAACGTGAAAATGAATGCTTTTATATCACATAAAGGAGCTCAACATTTAGGAAAATATAGTAATTTTAGGATTATGACATAATATGATGAACACCACCACAAATACACACACACACACACACACACACACACACACACACACACACACACACACACACATATTCATATCCCATAAAGGAGCTCAACATTTAGTAAAATACAGTAATTTTAGGTATATGACATAAAATGATGAATACCATTACAAACAGCATAATCTTAAATATAAAGATTTCCCCGTTTTTGAGCCCCCAATTATGTGGGAGTAATAACTCTTTATATATCATATTGGATGCAAAATATAAAAAGTATACTTGGAAATTATACTTTTTAGTTCGTATTGCATTCAACATGAATTATTACTCTGTTAAAACAGGGGCTTCAAAATTGGAGAAATCTTGTATATTTAAGGTTATGGTGTACCTCATATTGAAGTGTTATAACCCCAAAAATGAATAATATTGCTCCAAATTTTGAGTTTCTCCATTATAATATATAGCGATTCCAATTTTCACGTTAGATGCAATATAAAATAAAATATAAATGTATAGTTTTTACAAAATAAAACATTTTCAAAAGTTGGGCCAAATTAGCTCCAGTTAATGGTAAAAGGTTCAATAATGTATTATGTTAACCCTTCCTGGCTATAATTTAGAAGAAAAATCCTGAATAAGAGTTTAATGTAATGATGTAATCTGAAACCTAATTTTACCACCAGTGTCCAAAATTAATGCCACCACTATATAATGTTTTACCGGACAGTGGGCCTGTTTTACGATCTCTGGTTATGATTTCAGTTAAGAGTTAACTGGGAGTTACGTCTAGATGTCTGTATTATGATCGTCAGTTAATGGTTAACTGAGAGTTTCTTTTGGAGGTGAACTGACCACCACCTTGAGTAGTGGTGACTGAGATAACTTGGAGTTTATTCGTACTTGACACAGAAAAATGGTATACTTCCAGCCACGATTGAATGTTGATAGCGATTCTGAAGATGAAATGCTGGCACAGTATTTATTCAACAGAAGAAGAGCAAAGAGAATAAGAATGCGGAAAGATAATTACGAGGAGGAATTTCGACAGCGATACCGATTATCATAAGCTACAAAATTTCAAATTTTAGAGGAGATAGGCATAGAATTGAATTTGCTACAGAAAGGTAAGTTTTCAGTTATTATATACCCTTAGGCAAGCATAGTGACATATATTTGACATTTTGAAAATTAAATAAATAAACCAACATGGGCCTTAGGTATATCTTTACGGCAGAGGTTATGGAATTATAAATCTAGTGCCCCATGGTGCAGATGGATTGTTGTTAGAATTCAATGTTATGTTTTTAAAAGTCACCACATGAGTTTTTCAATGAACATATTTGTAACAAACCGTGAATAATATAAAGATGCCAAAAACACGCGGAACCTAAGATCATTGCTATTAAACATTAAATTCATGATGAAAATGACAATGTTGCTTTTCATTAACATAGGTATGACAAGGAGCAGGCAACTGAAAGCAATAATGGATAAAAAATATTTTTGTTAGGTTATGGTTTGTAAATGTCTTCAAACTTTTACACAGATTTCTGAATTAGTTAACTTCAATAATTACTTTTGTGTGATATACAAATTACTAATTCTATTATGCTAAAGTTCCGCAAATCAGATGTTGAAGGCCACTAGAGTTCTGTGATGTTCTACTACACTGTACAGTTCCATATCTATCACAGCCAGAAACTTGTGAATCGCATGCAATAGACAAATACACATACCTATCTCAATGCAAGCTTACAGATTGCAGATTTTGTCATAGCACAGAACCAGTAATTGCAGTGCCTAAATACATTTGAAGTGTTGTAAAGGATTGCCCATGATGTAACATGTGGGATTTAAATGAAGTAATTTATTTTCTCAGTTTTTTATATCAAAGATATAATAATTTCACTAATGTGGCATTTGGATTGAAAAGTTGAATTGCCAAAAGTAATATAGCTAGTTTTTACAAAAGCTATTTTCTTAAAAGAAAACACGGACTGTAATTTCATACCTGGCCAATGCTTTGAAAAAAAATTGGTTAGATGGTATGGATGGCAAATTTTATAAAAAAATTTGCTTTTATTCCTGGATGTACCTTGTAGTTTTGAACCTCCCGTCTTTGCAAACATTTTGTGACATACTTTATGGCAATTCATTTGAGAAGAATATGATTTATCCACAATATTAAACTATAACCAGATTTCTAAGTTATAAAAGCTGTGCATTATTATGATGATCATCATCATTAACAAAGAGGTGCCTCTATTTTTAAACACTTGGCTACATAAATCCCTTTGGTCATCATATATTTGCAAAATTTTCATAAGGTTTGATATAAATGTATTTGCTTGCTGAGCACATTAATTGGAAACATTACAAGTAAGGAAAACTAGAAGTTTTTACATAAATTTCTAATATTTGTTGCAATAAATATCTTTCCCTTTTTTCTATTCTGTGTAATGAGCATAATAAATAATACTATCAGTTGATACAGTATCAAGGCTCATTTTATTATAAAATAAATATTTGCTTATTAATGGCACTATCATATGATATTACTGAAAGACTTTCCGAGATAGTGGCAAAACTTTGCATTCAAGGTTTACTTATTATTAATAATTAAATTTGAATCAATTCAACTTGATGCATCTATATTCCCTTTGAATATTATATCTACCCTGAATCAGTGATTACAATTGAAGGAATTTGTCTTTTCAGAAATTCATGTCTTCCTGCGATGTAGCAACTTTTGATGACTGCGCTTCTATGCAACTGCTGGATCATACAATTCAATTGGTGATACTAGTGGTGTGCGTAAGGAAACAGCAGCCTGAGTCATCAGCGGTGTTACTGCTGCCATTGCGTCCTTGAGGCCAAGTTACATTACACTGCCTCAAACAGGGGAAGATGTGCAGAATGTCCATAGGAAGTTTTTTGACATTGCAATGTTCCCAATGCACTCATGTTCAAATCAAATCTCCAGGTGGTGAGGAGGCTGAACAGTTCCGCAACCGAAAAGGATATTTTTTCTTTAATTTCCAGACAGTCATGGATGCCAACTTAATGATCCAGGACATTGTAGCACAATGGCCTGGGTCTGCACATGACTCCACCATTTTTAATCATTCTAGACGGAGGAATCGGCTGGAAAATAATGAACTAGGAAATAGTGTGGTGCTATGTGATTCTGCATATGTAGTAGGCTCACATCTCCTTCCTCCTTTGCAGACTCCACAGCTACCAGAGGAGCAGCTCTTCAATGAATCACAGATTTGTACAAGAAATTTGTGGAAAGATGTTATGGTGTGTTAAAAGCAAGGTTCCCTGTTCTGTCGTTGGGGATTCACACTAATGTGAACCAGGTGCGGAACATAATAGTTGCATCTGCTGTGCTGCACAACATAGCCCGAGCAAATGATGATGACGTTTCTCCAGTTGACGCGGAATTCCAGCTTTAATTACACGCAGCAATGCAAGAGGAACAAATGCTGGCAGAGCTCCAAGAAGCACACGTTCCAAATCATGTTCGTGATGCTGTGCGCAGAACATTTGTACAATATTTTTGCAACAGACTACAGGCACACAGAGTGCAATAAATGTAGCTGCTATCTTTGTAGCATTAGAAAGAAAGCTAATGTGAAGAATACTACCTACCTGTATTATTATATATCATATATTTTACAGTTGTTAGAGGAAGTGTGGTTGTTAACCATTTGAGTGTAAGGATTTCATTTTATTTTCCTGTCAATTTATATTTTGGGTTCATGCTAATTATTGTTACAGAAAAATTGTAGTTTTAAACTATTCGTTTTTTTATTATTTTATTTTCCTATCAATTTGTCTTTGTTCAGGGTTTATGCTAATAAATGAAGAAAAATTGTGATTACGTGAAACTTTTGTTTGTGTTTTTTAGGGCATGAGCTATTATTAAAAGAGCTTGTGCTTTTAATATGTTTAGTGTTAAATGTCTATCTCATTTCACATCAAAGCAAACAATGGCAAGGTGCTTGTGATCATTCATCCAGCATAAGGTGGCCCAAATTGAGTGCCACCTCATGGATTTATCTGACCCGGAGGACAGCGACGACTGACCCACTTGGCCTCTGTTGCTACAGCAACAATCACATATCAGCCATCATCTTCAGGAAAGCTACACACTCATCAGAACCTTCATGGAATCTATATTTCCATTGCTATCAATTACTAACAAAGGAAGAAACCATCACCACAGGGAGATAGTGGTGGCTCTCCTGGAATTTCTACATTTCACAGAAAATTGCCAAAACCTACACTTCAGGTTCACTAGGGGGCAGGCTGGGCCTCGTTCAAGCGTGTCTAATAGCAACCATCCTGACCACATAGTACTGTAGTTTTTCACTTTGACCTGCAGAGCACAGGTGCAGTAGCATTTCTGCAGCAATTCCTTACCTTCCTACTACTGGTATAGCTTTTTTAGTGGGTAGGACCTCTTATTGGAGGAGTCCCACACTCCTAGCATGTTAGGGTCAGTGTATTAAAAGAATATTTTCCTCCACTTGGAAAATAAATGGTGTCAATAATAGGATATAATGGTTAACAATGGATAAAAACACAAATTTGACAAAAAAATGTGCCTTTTGTTTTATTGGTCAATTTTCTTTTTTGACAACTTTATTTTCAAATCTAACAAAATACGTTTTTGTTCTATTATTTTCATTTTGGCCTAGTGAAGTTCCTGCTCCCTATTCCTTTTAGCACTTAACTCCTCCGTTTCAGCTTCATGTCGTACCTGCTCCCTTTTCTGTCTATTGTCAAACTCCTTTGGAGCAATTGTTGAAGTACAGCAACTTCCTTCCTCTCCTTTGCCCAAGACAGAACATTTTTACTGGACATTGAGGGTGATGCATTTAGCCATTGTTTTCTTTTTGTGAACAGTAGAAGATGCACAATTACATAACAAAAGAACAATACCTTGGTTTCTGTGAATTCTAATTTCAAATAGTGTACATGCAGCTGTTACAGAAAACATTTACTCGAATTTGTCCTATGTACAAAACTATCTGGCATATAGTGCAACTTTAATTTGTAGGGTATTATGAAATGTAATTCTCTGCTGATTGCAATTAGTGGTAGTGTTTAGAATGTTGAACTGTTTTAAGACATAATACAAGTACATATTAGTGCACACATTGCATTCATTTGTTTCTGGTGTAAGAATGGACACTATACACTTTGGGTGGTCTGTGTGAGAGGCTTCATGAAATGTTTTATAAAAACATTACTAACGTTGGAAATAGCCTGAAGTAATTAAATTTAATTAAATCTTAACACCCCATTCCTTTAAGTAATTAGATCTAAGTGTTAGACAAAGAACAAAATCAGATGCTTAAGTTATAAAGCATGATTACATGTTGTGCCAAGGGTGTGATAATCACCATCCAGACTTTTCACAGAAGTTTCAATAAAAGTTTTGTAACTTATTGTTTCATTAATTTTACACTTAGCAGCTTCAATGTTATTTTTTTGGGGGGGGGATTTGCTCTTCATTTTAAAAATCTGTGGACACAAGACAAAGCCCTTAGTCTTTGGTGGTTGTTAGTTTGAGAATCACCAGACGTGATACTGAAGATTTATTGTAGCATATAATATGTAAAAATGAAGCTAGTAACAGTGAAGTAACACAAATTATTGTTATTTTATTGTGTTGTAGCAGTTTATCAAACTGGATGTGTTACTACCAAACCTTGAGTTTTGTACACTTTCATTTTGGCACTACATGAATGCATTCGTACTGCATTTAAATAAAGTGCTGTAGTATTTTAAAATTAGCTAATTAGTAAAAGACCAATTAAATTTAGCTTTAAAAAGGATTACTAATAAGTTGTTTGCCGCTAAATCGCATACTGACAATGCCTTAGGTTTCTTCAGTAAATATGGTCTTTGTCATGACTGACTACCGATAATAGGAATCAATGTTTAGCAAATATACAAATGTTTTATATAAATTAAAACAGAATCCGGATCCATACAAGAAGTCAGGAAATTAGAAATACCAACTCAAAGAGAAAATCTCATCATGCATCAACCCTACTGAGCCTTTTACAATTGGGCATCAACTAAATCTAAAAAATGAACTCGACAAAAAAGAAAAGTTAATCCTATTATAGCTAAAGCCCTTACACTAGAAACCTTAAATCTAAATTATCCAACTCATGAATGGACACATGTACACAAAGATGGTTTCCTCTCTGATATCAAGCAGGTGATATATGCCAGTTCTTTTCCTTTTATAGAAATGTTGGAAAAAATAACACAAATTCTGATGGAGAAATAGAAGCCATTTATATAACTGCAAAATTTATTTCCCTGGCTGCATCAATGCAAAAATATAGTTATTCTTTCATACTTACAGGCTGCTATACAAGCAATAGTAAGACATCATAAAATGGAAAAAATTAAAGAAATCCAAAAGATAATCTAACAAATTAGTAAAGTGGGGGAAAAAAATTTTATTACAATGGATTTCATCTCATTGTGGCAAAATGACAAAGCACAATTTTTGGCAAAGAAAGGAAGCCAAATTAAACAAAAAACTACTGTAAAATTTCCTTATGAATCAATGAAATACATTGTAAAAGGACAAATTAGATACAAATCATATAAATAAGATAACACAAGAAGATAACAATTCAAAGTAGCTACAAAATGTACAAAATCCTAATTTAATTCCAAAATTAGATGTTGCCAACTTTTGTCTCAAAACTGGACAAGATTGTCTGAATAACCATCTCTATAGGGTTGGCCTTTCAATCTCACCAAACTATGTACTATGTACCAAAGAAGAAATTATGAATATGGAACATCTAGAATTATGCCAAGCTTTGAAGATGCATCCTAACATTGTTGCTAAATACAGGGAAGCCAGAAGGAGAACGACTTCATTGTCAATGTCTGTGCATAAAAAAGAATAAATTAAAAAACACTCGCACATGCATGCACGTTTAGCAGAGTTAAAAATTATTTTATTTGATTTTAGTCTGCTTAAGACAATATATTTGTGAAAATCCAAAAATCCATGATTTTTTCCCCCATTCCTGTTGCCTGTTTTACCTTTCAGAACATAAAGCTTATGCAACATTTTAACAACCTGTGTCAAATGATGATTGATAAGGTTTTTATTCATAATTATTGTCTATGGAAATATGAATTGCTTGTTATATCCTACACTTTATTATATCACTCCCATATATTTAATTTGAGTTTGTACACAAATTTAAGGAATTATTGTGTGGGCATTTTTAACTTTGCCAAAAATTTAAACCTGTGGTCATCTATCATGAAAACCATCTTTACTGATGGAACATAAGGCATTGTCATGGGTCAGTTTAGTGTCAAATAAGTTATTATATGGACTTTTAACAACTCAGCCAATTTACGTGATATAAAAGAAAAATGTGTATATCATACTTATCCACAGCTATATTTTAAAAGGATGGTTCGTGTAAACATAGGTGTTTCTTCAAATACTAGAAGTTAATGTCAGTCTACTTATAATCAGTTAAAAGTAAAAAACTGAGTCCATTTTATTCAGTATTATTTTCCTGAAACATGTTCTAGTACATTTAAAAAGTGTGTGATGTTTAATACCAAAAATGTAATTTTTTTTTTTTTATTATTTTATTTTATTAATCAGTGTTCCTTCTTATGGTAAGGAAGATAATACTGCAAGTAAACAGAAACCATGTAAACATCATTTATCCACTTAAACATTCACTATTCATCTTAAATGCTGATGTAAGGCCCTAAGAAAACATATTTTACTACACTCCTGGATGATGGCAACTTTAAGTTGAGTGTATGTTAAATCTAACACATTCAAAGAAATCTCAATATCGATAGCTGGTTATGTTAGCATCAGTCATACAGTTCTCTGAAAGAGTGCTTATCTGCACTGCCAGTAGTCTGTACGGCAGCACTTCTAGGTATTTTCAGCATTTTAACTGAGAAATCACCCCAGCGAAGATCTGTAAATTACAAAATTATTTATTAATACATGTTACATTTCTCTTCAACTATAGTAGACAAAGCACTACAGATCTCATTCAGCAAGATTAGAAAACTATGTATATATGCATCAAGATTGACCATAGATTTTATGTAACCATATACAAGTAAATATGGTATCTGCTGTTTTTCTAACACTTCCGGACAAAGTACTGCTAAGAATGTTCTCAAAATAACTATTTTATTATAATATTCAAACATTCCCTCATTTTCATTTAGTAATGTGATAAGGTAAACTTATGTGCGTATTTCCTACATAAAACTATTTCTTTCTTTATCCTTTGCCCCTAAAGGTGTTCAGTTGGCAACTACATTTCACACAGTCAATACATCAGTTACCTTCCACAGAACTTTTATATATCAATGAATATAGTGATGTACGCATTCACATTTTACTTGCATTATTCTTAAATATATTCTGCATTTTCAGTAACAATCAAAATAAGATCATTTCTAATTGCTAGTAAAATTTGTACTTTGGTGTTTACTCCATGACACTTTGAAATATAATTTGATTTGCTATTGCCTGTATATATCTTCTGAATTAAAGATAAATTCTGTGCCTAGGCACTGTTAAGGAATATTCCTATAGAACGCATGCAGCCTACAGACTGCAAAGTCCCAAAATCCATATGGAAAACCTATGTTCAGATATCATTTTTGTCCAGATATAAAAACTGGGTTGTATAATATGTATATAAGAGCCTATAAATTGAACATTTTGCAACAATGAATTTACAGCCACTGCTCGATTTTCATGCCATGGACCAAAGCTCAAAATCTACTTAGGTGAAGCTGTATGACCTTATGGCTACCTATGTTTAGATCACAAGCAGGCAGGGGAAAATATTGCTCCAGCTTTTTTTTTATGTACCTACCAATTGGACCAAATGCTTGCCACTGTTAGCTTGGTATATATGTAATGCTTCAGATCTCTTACCTTCTGAAGTTAGTGAACCTACTACATACACTATAACTATTGGACCATTTTCTTGCCACTGTTAGCTTGGTATATATGCATCGCTTCAGGTCTCTTACCTTCTGAAGTTTGTGTATGCTGCTCTACTTCAGCATGCTCACTAACTGAAGTGCCAGGAGCAGCCCACTCATTGTCAGGAACAACAAAGATTTCCATACTCCCTGTTGCATCATCTACAATATGATTACACATTAGTACAAGATAATTACCAATGTTTACTTTTACAGTTAGAAGAGAAAACTGCTATAATTCTTACCAAGAAGATTACAATCTGTCACAGATTTCATCCCATTGCCTGAATTGCCCATTAATGAATTTAAAACCTTGTCAGTTGGTGATGGCTTTGGAGATGGTGGCTTTCCTTCTTCTGTCCCATACAAGCTTTTCTTCCTTTCGGCATTTGCCTGCCGGACTTTTTTCTTTAGAGAGTCATACCTCTATCGAATCTGGGCAATGGTCCGTGATTTGTGGTCTGAGCATTAAATTGCCTGGTAATTTGCTCCCAAGCTCTCTCCGAAAGTGGTATACTTACAGAATTAATATTTATGCATCACAAGGTTAATATAAATATGAAAGGTTAAATCAAAGCAGAAGTACAATGCAAACCTACCTTCTGCTTCCATGTGGCCACTCCTGTGGCTTTAGTTTTCACTACGCTTTTATGCTCCTGAATGAGTTCTAAAAGCAATAAGTTTTCCTCTTCTGAATAGTTTGCAGAGTGCCTCTTCTTCATCTCTTTTCTTAAATAAATCTTACTAAACCCAAACAAATAAAAAACAAGCTAAACTTACAATTAACTGATTATGAAGAAATATAACCTTTATCCAAAAAATGGTCATAATTTAATTACACTAACAATAAGTATACCCTATGCTAAACTCCAATATGTACTAAATATTACTGAAATGCGAATAAACTACTATGCTAATTCCCTAAGGTTAATTGACGTCTAATAAACACTCTGTCCTCTAAATTTAGTTGTAATTATACAGTTGAGGCTTGTTTATAGATGCGAATTATACAGTTTATCGCAAGAGAGCGTTGCATATGTGATATTTTAGTGGAAAAATGATACCAACTGCTCTCATGGCGTCATAGTCCATAGGATACCAAACCTATTATCATAATCAATGTTATTAAAACAGGGTAAACCCACATTTTCCTCTTGGACCTCTTATTAAATGTTCAGTGTGGCTTTTGTCAGCACTAATGCACTATCGATCATGTGGTGTCTCTTTGGACTCAGGTTTTGAATGAGTTCCTGAGGGAAAGCCAGATTGTAGCAGTATTTTTTGATTTGCAGAAAGCTGGACATGTGTTGGAGGAGTGACATTCTTTGTAGAATTTATCAGTGGGGTTTGCATGATTGGCTCACCTATTCATTCAAGAGTTCATAAAAGACCGGGTATTTCGTGTACGTGTGGGTTCAGTTTCAACTTATTTTACTCAGGAGAATGGAGTAACTCAAGGATGGGTACCTAGTGTCACACTGTTCCTTATAGTTGACTGCCTTCCACCAGGGATTTCATCATTGTTCTTTGTTGACAATTTTGCTGTGTATCTCACAGCTTGGCATATCTGTCTCCTTGAGTGCTGTCTTCAGCTGTGTCTAGACTCTCTTTCCTCCTGGAGCAAATGGCTTTCACTTCTTCACCGAGAAGACTGTTTGTGTACATTTCTGGTGCCAGAAGGAGTTTCCTCCTCCTTTCCAATTCAGCAGCGAAATACTACAATTTGCTAATGAAGCAAAATTCCAGATATTAATCTTAGATAGAAAGTTATGTTGGTTCACCTATATAACTTATTTGAAAGCATGGTATGTACGTTCTCTGATAGTTTACGTGTTTAAGTGGCACATCCTGGGGAGCTGACTACTTCAATGCTCTATCAAACATTAGTCTGTTCCAAATTGGATTATAGTGTATCATTTATTCTTCTACATGATCCTCTATCCTTCGTCATTTAAATTCTGTGCACCTCAAGACATTTGGCTAGCAACCTGTGCCTTCTACACTAGCCCTGTTAATAGTGTTAGTGCAGAAGCTGCAGAACCACCTACTGTGTTATTGTCATGAGTTTCTTCTGTGAAGCTATGCATGCTGTCTATCCAACATGCCTCAACATTCGGCTCTTGCATACTTTTTTGACTGTTCCTTGGATGTTTTGTATGATTCTCACCCTCTTGCCACCAGGGGTATGCTTTCACAAGCTTTTTGGGCAAATAGACATGGATATCTAGTGACATGTGATACCGCTCTTTGCCATATATTCTGACTCTCTGAGTGCTCTCCAAAGTCTTTGTGTGCTGTACACTCACCACTCTAACAAACAGTGGATTCAGGATTGCCTTCACTTCCTTTCAGCAGGCAGTCTCAGTTTGCCATTTCTTTGGGTGCCTGGTCATACAGGAGTAGCTGATTAAGGGCTGGTTGTATGAACTTGGAATAAATCATGGAATACACTATTCATGGCATAAATAGCAACTAATTGTGCTCCCAAGAGAGACATTCTATCTCCTAGGATTTTTTCTTCTTCCACTCCTGCAGATGATCTGAAGGCCTGTTACGAGTGACCATTCTTTCTTGTTGGGTGGCTGAATGGTCCCAAATTAGTGATAAATGACGGGTAATTAAACCATTCCCAGAGATATGGAAAACCTCTTGCTGTGCTTCCCACCAAGAAGAGGTCATTTTATGTCACCTGCACATCGGACACTGCCATTTACTGTTTGGAGAGACTGTTACAGTTTGTCTTTGCAGCACTTCCTTAACAGTGAGACACATTTTAACCGAGTGCCAGTTTTTAGCTGCTACAAATATGTTCTTAAGTTTGCCACATGATATGCATGTTGTCTTAGTAGACAACATGGTTGCTGTTGAACATCTTTTATTTGACAATGCCCCCACAGTTGGCAATATATAGTTAATTACATCCTACAGCTTTGGCACTATATACATATAATTTTATTTATTATTTTAACCTACCTAGCTGTATTTAATGTTTTAATTTTGGGGCTATCTTAGAGCAATTAATACACATTTTACCATGTGACCTTTTAGCCACAAGATTTATGTTTAATTATTTACCTTTTTTATCTAGGGTGCTAATAATTTTATACGTTGGGTGCCCTAAGTCTTTAGTTCTCTCTCCCTTTCTCACATTTTCCTGCATCCAAAGTGTTTATACTGTTTATCTTCTTTCCCCATTTTTCTGTTGCTTCATAATCCAACTTTCAAGCTTTTCTCCTTCATATCACTTATTATATTGTCCAGCCAGATATTTCTTGGTCTTCCCCTCTTTCCTCTCCCTGATAATTATATAAATCACAATAAACACAAGTTTAAATTACCTAATACATAATGGTAATAATGAAATGTACATTAGTAATATTCCAATTACTGAAGTGAAATTCTTTCTTACACAGGGGGCCCCCTCAGGGGCCTACTACGGTAGGTATGGGTTAGTCGCACCCGGGGTCCCGAGCCACCTTTGACTCCCTCTGTGGGCAACCATCACTTTGGTTTCTGCTCCGCCTAAACGGGAGGCTAGGGACTAACCCACCCCTAGTCAATCGGCCAGGACTAGGTCTATACCGAACTCCAGGGTGAGTGGGACGGCGAGCCTGCTATATCCCCTGTGTAGCCCTGTCACCCCAGTGGGGTGACCCCGTGTTGGGTCCCGTGGTGGGTGGGGAGCACTGGGGGATGAAATATAGAACTTTCCTTATGGCACCTAAAAATAAGATTGAATTAATTGTTGGAAAAGAAGTAGTCAAGTGTAGTGGTCCTCGCTACCTTGGTGATACTTCGGACAGAGGAAGGTCGGACATTTACGTCAGTCAGCCCTTTTGCTATTCAAAAGGGTCTAGACAACATTGCTGGTCCCGTTAAGTCCTGTATGAAAACACGCGCCGGTACACTCTTGGTAGAGACATTTACGGCCTCCCAGGCAGGCAAACTTATGAAGACCAAAATGTTAGGCAGTTACCCGGTGAAGATTGAACAACATAAGACGTTGAACTCCTTACGTGGCGTTATTACCACCCGCGCACTGAACGGTTTGTCCAATGAGGAGCTTCAAGAGGAACTGGCAGACCAGGGTGTCCAATCTGTGTATAGGGTTCAACGGAAAGTCAATGGTGAACTTGTGCCAACTCGTACCCTGTTCCTCACCTTTGATCGGGTGGATCTCCCACAAAGGATTAAGGCAGGGTATGAAACCATCGAGGTTAGGCCCTATATTCCGAACCCACTCAGATGCTACAAATGCCAGCGATTTGGGCATACTAGTGAACTATGTGGTGGTCAATCTACCTGCGCTCTATGTGGAAAGGCATCGCGCGATGGAACTTGTACTGCCACTCAATCTTGTGTTAATTGCAGCGGGGAACACCCATCTAGTTCCCGTAATTGCCCCCCGTTTTATGGAGGAGACAGTGATCCAGGAGATACGGGTGAAAGAGAAGGTTTCTTTCTCAGAAGCCGTAAGCTCCTGAGTCTCCGCCAACCCTCCATCCTGCGCTCCGGTACCTACAACTCAGTTACCGCTAAGCCGGTACCGCGTCGGGA
Source organism: Hymenopus coronatus (assembly GCA_030762935.1). Lineage (NCBI taxonomy): Eukaryota > Metazoa > Arthropoda > Insecta > Mantodea > Hymenopodidae > Hymenopus > Hymenopus coronatus. Next base: position 281,403,107 of record CM060900.1, on the reverse strand, counting down.
AATTGCAACCCAGACCAGCGATATAAACGGGTCCACAATCGCAGAGAAGATTATTGTAGCCAGGCATTTATCCTAGGCTTCAACCTCAGCATCTACGTCGGCATTACCACCTGCCAAATCCGCCAAGGGAAAGACCACCAATGGGAGATGCACCACCGGATCCGTGTAACCCAAACCGTCGACCTCTGTCAGGAACAACGGTCCACCCACAGGGTATTCAGCTCCAGTAAAGTCATTCAAGACCAGTTATGTTCGCAGCGACTTTCTTAAACAAAGTGTTAAGCCCTCCCCCAAACCATCCAAGGGAAGGCATAGTCCCCACCATTCCCCACGTAGATCCTCTTCTGCGGAATCTTCGGGGGGGGGGTTGTGTAGATCGGCGACCACTACCTTCGCCGATCAGTACTGCCAATCGGTTCGAGAACCTTGAACCGAAATTTTCTATTGGTAAGAGATCCTCCCCCGTGGAGGAGATGGAACAGGGGGATCCTGCCTCCACTGCCAGACGGACAATGCGTAAGCGCCAGGAGCATGCTGCAGAACAAAATGTTAGTCCGACTAAGAAGACAAATAAATTAAACCGACCAGCACAACCCAATATGCAGAAACGTCTTTCTATCTAGACCTTATCCCCAAAGACACACAATGGCTGTCCTTCAGTGGAGCATACGCGGTATTAGACCACAACGACCAGAGCTTGAAGTGTTGCTGCGCCAGAATCATCCTCTGGTCGTATGCCTGCAAGAAACAATGCTCCGTCCACAGGACACATTTTCCATCAGGCATTACTCCTCCATACGGTGTGACTTATCACCGGAAGACGGTATTCCGTCACATGGGGGCACTATGATGCTGATCCGTGATGATATATTTGCCGAATACGTGACCTTAAACTCCGACATCCAGTCCGTTGGTGTACGGATTCAGCTGCCTTCCGCTGCTAAATTCACCATTTGTAGCGTCTACCTGCCTCCTCCTGCTGACCTCTCGCTCATTGACTTAGAAGACCTGGCTTCGCAGTTACCAAAACCCTTTCTATTGGTAGGCGATTTGAATGCCCACCACCCAATTTGGGGCTCACCTCGGGCTTGTGCGAGAGACCAGCCGATTGCCGACTTCGTGGACAATAAGAATCTCACTCTCCTGAACACCGGAGAGCCAACCTTTTTATCTGACGCCTTTCATAGTTTTTCACATCTTGATAGAGCTATCTGCTCACCACAGTTAGTGGTATCGCTATCCTGGAATATCATCTCTGATTTTCACTCTAGTGACCACTTTCCATGTCTTATTAGTCTCTTGCCACACAATGTATGTTCCACTCGTTTACCTAGGTGGCGTCTAGATCAAGCCAACTGGGAACTGTACCTCGTCTGACTGAATTTACCTATGATGAGCACGACTCTGTGAACCATCTGGTTGACCATCTCACAGAGAAAATTCTTTCTGCTGCTGCGCACTGCATACCGCGTTCGACTGGCCCAAGCCGTCGATTTCCGGTACCTTAGTGGACCGATGCATGCCGGAATGCTATTTGTGCCCGCAGGCGTGCTCTCAGAGTTTTCCAACGTCGCCCAACACTGGAAAACCTTATATATTATAAAAAGCTGCGCACTCATTCTAGAAAAAAATATTAAGGATAGCAAAAATACATCTTTCAACAAACATACACCTTCCTCTGTCGTATGGGATAAGTTAAGACGTGTGGCCGGTAAATCGACCCATCTGCCCATTTCCGGTCTCAAAACAGCGGTAGGCTCTGTTATCGATCCGTTCGAGGTGGCTAACGCACTTGGCAGTGCTTACGCTCAAGTGTCTAGCTCGGATCATTATCCCCCCGAGTTTCTGCCTGTGAAGGCTCAAGTGGAATTTCAAGGGTTCCGTTTTCGGTCTGACAACCTCGAAGACTATAATCGCCTCTTCACCATGGTGGAGCTAGACCACGCTCTTTCATCTCCGCGCAACTCTGCACCCGGTCCAGAAGGCATCCACGTCGAAATGTTGCAACGCCTCTCTCCTGGCGGTAAAGGTTACCTCCTCCAGGTCTATAATTGTGTCTGGGTTGGCGACACCTTTCCAGAAAGGTGGAGGGAGGCCATCATCATGCCAATTTTGAAACCTGGTAAGGACCGCCACCTTCCTTCCAGCTACCGGCCCATTTCCTTCACCAGTTGCATTTGCAAGGTGATGGAACGCATGATCAATCGGCGGATGGTATGGTGGCTGGAAACGCACACATTGTTCTCCAACTCTCAGTGTGGCTTTCGCCGACGTCGGTCAGCAGCTGATCACCTTGTATTGCTGTCAACGCAAATCATGGACGGCTTTCTTAAGAATTGCCAAACAGTTGGAATATTCTTTGACCTGGAGAAGGCTTATGATACGTGCTGGAGAGGAGGGATCTTACGCACCCTCCTGAACTGGAATATCCGTGGGCGCCTACCGTTGTTTCTTCAGGAGTTTATGAAGGACCGTGTCTTCCGAGTAGGGGTCGGCTCGGTTTTTTCAAATCTTTTTACCCAGGAGAACGGTGTGCCACAGGGCTCGGTTCTGAGCGTGACGCTGTTTGCTATAGCTATTAATTCTGTCTCTCAATGTGTTCCCCCTGGTGTCTCCTCCTGCTTATTCGTGGACGACTTTGCCATCTTTTGTACTTCTCAACGAACGGCGTTTTTGAAACGCCGACTTCAGCGATGTTTGGACCATCTTTATGATTGGAGCTTGCAAAACGGCTTTCACTTTTCAACTGAGAAGACCGTCTGCGTTAACTTCTGGCGCCGTAGGTGGCGAATGGCGTCTTCCCTTCGCCTCGGGCCAGCTTTACTTCCCTTCGCTAATGAGGCGAGATTCCTGGGGTTGATATTCGATCGGAAACTATGTTGGTTACCACATATAGCACAGCTCACAGCACGGTGTCATCGTTCTCTTAATGTTTTACGGATACTAAGTGGCAAATCCTGGGGTGCAGATCGGACAGTGTTACTCCGTCTTTATCGTGCGCTGATTCGGTCCAAGTTAGACTATGGGTGCATTGTGTATTCCTCAGCACGACCATCTGTGCTGAGCAGATTAGACGCAGTCCATAATCAGGGCATCCGTGTGGCTGTTTGGGGCTTTTCCCACCAGCCCAGTTGTTAGCCTCTACGCCGAATCAGCAGAACCCCCCTCTGCGATGTCCTGCTGGGTAATTATGGCTGTGGGCTGCGGAGCGTGCCTTCGTTTCACCTTTTTTTCCATTCTGTGCTGGACCCACGATACGGCAACTTATCTCTCAGTCCAAGGCCCGCAGGTTTCAGTTTCCGCGCGCTACTTCGGAAACACGACATCTCACTTCCTCGCATGTTTTCCAACGGAGAGAGGGTGCACCCCCCTTGGTTACGTGCTACATCCCACGTAGATCTGAGGATGACGGTGTACGAGAAATCTGCGAAGCCTATATCTAGTATCCGTATTTGTTTTATGGAATTTTTATCCCACTACAGTGACCGCATCTGTATATACACCGACGGCAGTAAGTGCGCCGACGGTGTTGGCTGTGCGTTTGTGACGGAGACCGAAACACATATCTTTAGCTTGCATAGTAGCACATCCATTTATACTGCTGAATTGCATGCCATCTATCGAGTCATTTTGTACGTTCGCCGTCGAAATCTTGGTGACTGCCTTATAATGAGTGATTTTCTTAGTGCCCTTCAGAGCATTCGCGAGTTGTACCAACACCATCCTATCGTGCAGCGCATCCAGGACCTCCTCCGCATTTTACACACTTCTGGTGAAAATGTGGAGTGTGCATGGGTTCCTGGTCACGTTGGCCTGCCGGGTAATGAAAAGGCGGATTTGGCAGCCAAGACGACAGCTACGCAACCCAGGAGAATGATTCCATTTATGACCTCGGCCGACTTTCGGCTTGTGCGGAGGGCGGCGCTTTCGTGCCAGTCAGATGAGTGGTCGTCTCTCCGCATGAACAAACTCAGGGAAGTTAAGGATTGGCCTGTAAACTGGGTGACCTCCTCTCGTATATCTCGTCGGGAGGAGGTGATATTGGCTCGTTTGCGGATCGGTCACTGCGTTTTTACACATAGCCACATTTTTAGAAAAGAACCCGCTCCTATCTGCCCGCTCTGTGGGGCGACCATGTCAGTGCGGCATGTCCTGCTGGAGTGTGTTGCGCTAGCAACCGTTCGCTCATCCCTGCAGCTGGCGGCCTCCCTTAAGGAGGTTCTTGCCGACGACCACAGAGCAGTAGAGAAGCTTTTATCGTTTTTATCTCGAATGACATTTGCAATAAGGGTTTAGGTTTTATCTATTATATCCAGACAGTTTCATTAGAGCGACATTTAGCGCATTTTGTTTCCCACTGGTTACTTTTAACCAAAGGGTTGGTTTTAGTCACCTGTTTTAATCCTATTTGGCCGTTTTAACAAAACCCATTCTCAATGCATCTGTGGCCTTGGCCAGAGTTCTTTTTATGTGGATTTTATGCCTGACCCTCCTTTTTTAGTTTATGTTGGTATTCTACATTGTCTTTTACCTCTGGTGATTTTTATTGGAACTTGTTTTTATAAGAGCGCTAATGACCATCATAGTCGAGCGCCCCTAAACACCAACCATCATCATCATTTACACAGAGGGATGGAATGTTTTGCAATTCAGCCATTTCCTCCCTTTGGTGGCCATTAATAATGTATTTAAGGGAAAGGTCAAAATAGGTTTATGAAGAGTGAAATAAGACCAACTCTTTAAAAGTTATATTAATATATAATATCGTTTTAAAATTTCATTTTATTTTAAACTTGACATGTCTAAATGAGTAGGACCATTCAATGTAGAAGTGGATATATGCCCAATATTTTTAAAACTGAATAATTTTTGTTCAGTTTTGCAGTTGTATGTATGTTGTACATCAGAAGGCTGTGACTGCTGTCACATCCTGTATGTGTCTTAGCTTCCTTCTTCCTGTAAGTTGTAACATGTAAGATAGTGCAATAAAATATGTACTCTCAAATATCAAGTCTATCATTTAATAGTTTACATATAACAGAGCACATTAAACATGGCACAATCGAATTACAGACCAAGCTGTGCAGTAAACATAGAAATTTGGCCGAGAGAGCTGTAAATTCAAATTTTCATAACTTTATGCATGAGTAACCTCAAAATGGTCGTTAACCATGCTACAGAAACACATGCGATAAATGTTAAACTACCCCCAGATTTCAACTTACAACAGTCTAGTGTGTCGTCAGAATGGAAATTTTGGAATACATTTGAAGATTATTTGATTGCAACAGGCAATCACGAAGCTAATGACCAAGTTAAACTATCGTTACTCTGTAACCTAATAGGCACTGAGTCAGCCCTACTCATGGGTACATTTAAGATTGCTGATGCAGATGTTCGGAAGTATGTCCCATGATTAAGAGATTGAGGAATTCGTCAAGTTGTAGGATAATGAAACGTATGACTAGCAAATTTTTCTGCGCAGAATCCAGGAGGAAGGCGAGGCATTTGAGCATTTTTGCATCAGGTGCTGCCCTCTGATTGCATCGTGCAACTACAACACCGTCCACAAGGAACAAACCTCAGAGAATAAGATGCTTTGGGACAAGATTGTCTTTGGAAGCAGGGATGATGCCACGCTGAAGCTCTACTATGCATGGACAAACTCTGTGGATAAAGCCACACACCTACTGTTGTGCAAGTGCAAATGTTGGTGCTATTAATAGCAATAGCAAAAAGTTCCACATATCTAATTTCAAGTTTCTCACAAAAGCAAAAGTGTCAGTGAGAAAAAGAGTAAAAGTGATAAGGAAGTGTTTCAGTGTCATAGATATCAAACTGTTCATGGTCGCAGACTGTTTCCTGCCTATGGGAAATCCTGCATTAAACGTTGTATAAAATTATTTTGCAATTTCTTGTAAGGTTCAGCATGTAAAAAATGTCTCAAATGTAGATGATTCCAGTGATGAATCAGTAACATTTGCAACCTTAATGAAATATATAACAAAGGGTAACACTAAAGTTGTTAAACATGAGGTAACAAAGCCTCATGTGTCTAAGAATAAATGGGTTGAAAATGTCATAATAAGGAACAGGAAAGTTGAGGTTAAAAGTGACACAGCTGCTGATATAAGTGTAAAGCCCCATAAAACTTTTAACAAAATAAGCAAGACATTTCAATGTTCTCTTAAGACCACACTAGAGTAATTTGATTTAAGCAAAATTAAACCACTTGGCTCAGTAATACTCCCAGTTAAGTATAAAGGCACAGAAATTCATGAGAAATTTATAGTCTCTGAAACAGCCCAAATAATTTTAGGAACACCGGGTTTAGAGAAGTTAAACTTAGTGAAAAGAATCCATAGCATAAATAAGGAAAATGTAACATTAAAAATGAAACTTAGCATAAAAAAAGAAATTAAGCCCTTTAAGAAAGAGACATTTCTGAAAGATAACAGGGTTGTTTCAGGTTGTTTCCCAGGCACCTGCACAATTATTACTACTAAAGATTTTAAACCAGCATGTCACCCATCTAGCAGAATTCCTCTTACATTAAACATTGCTTTGCCAAAAGAGTTAGATAGGTTAGTAGACAGAAAAGCATTTGGTAAAAGTCCTTAAGATTAACTTATGAACTAGTATCAACTGCCTAGTTGTAGCTGAAAAAGCAAACGGTAAATTCTGACCTCAGATGCACAGATTTTCAGAAAACCCAGATTGTCTCTTACAGTTTATGAGATAAATGTGAAAGTTTTAGGCAAAGAATTTTACTCTGTGTTTGATTTAGCAGAAAGTTACCATCACTTGAAACTCGAATATTCGTCGTGAAATTTCTACCACATTTGGAATTTACAGTTTTGTATCACTCCCTTATGGTACTTTTGATTCTCAGAATCTATTTGAAGAGTAATTAGAGGAACTCTTCAAAGACATTCCTAATGTAGAATTTGCCATGACGACATGATTGTTTGCGGTAGCACTGAGAAAGAAACATGACTATGTCAGCCTGCTAGGGATGTCCAAGCTAAATTCAATCCAGACAAAATACAATTTAAATCAACTGAAGTTAAATCTATGGGACAGGTATTGTCCAAAATGGAATGAAAGTTGGCCCCTTGAGTGTTGAGTCTAGCATTACCTGAACCAAAATGTAAACAAATTATAGGATCTTTCAATTATTTGATACACTATGTTCCTGATATAGCTGATCTCATGCAACCATTGTGTGAATTACTCATTTCTAAATGATGTTGACAGGATATGGCTACCAGCTCATTCCAACGTATTTAACAAGCTCAAAGAAGCAGTAACCAAATCTGCAACACTAATGCCATTTCACCCCATCCAAGAATTGTAATTCAATCTGACGCATCGAAAGATGGTTTAGGTTATTGCATGTTCCAAGAACATAACAAGATTATGAAACTCATTGCTTGTATTTCATGAGCCATGAATGTGCAGGAAGTTAATTATAATGAGATTGAAAAAGAACTTTTAGCAATCTCTTGGGGATGTAATAAGCTTGGTAACTATTTGTATAGAAATGTAGTCGATGTACAGACTGATCGCAAACCCATTGTATCTATAATGCAAAAACCAATTTGCAAAATTGGATCTATCAGGGATCTATCAGGCTGCAGTGCCTCAGATTAAAATTGTTAAGATACTCACTGAAAATACACTATGTGCCAGAGAAATGTCTTCATTTTGCAAATATGCTCTCCTGCTCTTATTTAAATGAAACAGAAATTGATCAAGAATTATTTGGAACTGGTTCACTGTGTATCAGTGCACCTGCCAATTAAAGCTGAAAGAATCACAAAGTTTGAAGTTGCATCTTCACAAGATCCAACTATAAAAATAATCCCATATATTGTCAAGCAGGTTGGCCCCCAAGAGAAGTATGTGGATGCCTTATGTAAATCATGGTATTCTCTCAAAGATGATTTGTATGTTGATAACTTCGTGAATTATTGATTGGTAGTACCAGAATGACTCAGATAGTATGTACTCACAGCTGTTCATGAAGGTCACCCAGGGATTAGCAAATGGATCAGGAAAGCTAGGTATATACTTTATTGGCCTTGTATGTCTTCTGATATTACTCATTTTGAAAAGAAATGTATATGCCAAACATGCGCCAAGAACCACTAATGCAACACCCCTTACCAAAGCTGCAATTTAACAAAATTGGCATGGATATTTTGGATTTTGCCAGTAAACCATTTTTGATAATATTGATAATCTCTCACATTGGTTAAAAACATGTCCAATGTGAAATAAGACTTTTGAATCAAACATTAATAGCATGCAGGGAACTTTTTCACATCTAGGATATCCACAAACAATAATTGCAGATAATTTACTTTTCATCTCACAAAAATGTGTGAAGTATTACAAAGAAAAGGATAACTCCATTCAAACCAGCAGTCCACATTATCATTGTAGTCTTGGACTCTCAGAGAAAGCTGTTGGTATCGCAAAAAATATAATGAGGAAATGCCAAGAGGACCAATCAGACTATCAGGACTCACTGCTTGAACATAACAACATTCCAATTCCTGGTTGAAAGCAAGCCCATCTGAAATTCTACATGGTCTGCATCTAAGAACCTCATTCATTACCTGTACCTGCTAAAAGGTTAAAACCAAGAGTGCAACGAGGTGTCTATAAGATTTTGACAGAAAGACAAAAAGAGGTTAAAGCTCAGAATGACAAGGCTGCGCTGAGGAAAAAAATAAGTTATCAAGTAGTTGGTTGGTATCTAATGTTGAGCATTTGGCAGTGAAGCCATTTGCTCTCTTGCATTCCAGTATTTTGATGTTATATTATCATGTTGACTAAAGGTTGGACAGCGGAGTAGGTGGTTTCTATCCAAATCTTCTTTAAGTGTACAGAACGGACAAAGAGGGGATCTTACTATACCAATCCTGAATAAATGTTTATTGAGACAATCATGCCCTGTTAGGAGTCTGAAAGTTGTTACAGAGAATTTTCTTGGTAATATAGTGGTTCCAGTTGCATTATTACATAAATTTTCCCATGGTTTTCCTTTTGTTTGTAATACATTATCTTCTTTGATTTTTTTTATATGATTTAATGATTTTTTGATAGAGTGATAACTTATTGGATCAGATGAATTTGATGTAATTTTACTACCTTTCTTGGCTAGAAATTCAGCTGTTTCATTACCCTGTATTCCGCAATGTGTTGGTATCCATTGAAGTATTAATTAGTTGTTTTATGATTTTTTGGCATTCAGCAATTTTTAGGTTATTAGGTGTTGCATCAGATGTTATGGGTATTATAGCTGTTTTAGAGTCAGATAATAATACAACCTTTTCAAATTTATTTATATGATATAATAGGTTTTGTAAGCTCTGAAGTATTGTCGAACTCTCTTCATCAAAATTTGTGGTATTTAAACATAATCTTTTGTAGAAAGAGAAGGGAGGGCATGCACTTGTGCCAGTACCACTGTTATTTGGTAAGCTGGAACCAACAGTATAAACATGTAGCCATTCATTGGCGGGGTATCTTAAATTTATTATATCTAGTGTCATTGGTTTCAGAGCACACGAAGTGGTTTCAGTTTTTGTAAATTCTTCAGCTAAGTGTAGATAGTGTCAAATAGCTCTAATGGGTTAATATTTGTTTGCATGTTTGAAGTTTTAATCAGTGTTTGATTTCTTTGAACTTAGTTAAGAAACTTTGTTGAGTTTTTAAGTTTACTTGTGGTTTTCTTTTTTCCCAGCCATTGTAAGCTGGTCTGATTAATTTTTCATATTGTAAGATGGCTGCTTGTTCAATGTCAAATTCAAGTCTTGGATTATTTGTTAAAATTTGTAGAGCAAATACTGGGATAGTGTTGACAGCCCCAGTTACTAGGCAAAGAATTTGATTTTGTAGAATATTAAGTTTTTCTATATTTGCAGTTATTAATATATCTTCACAGTATTTAAATGTTGGTTTAATATACATCATGTAAAGAGTGTATAAAGTTTGTGTAGTGGTTGCCCATTTCTTGCCAGCCAGTCTTTTTAATTGTGATATTCCCCCCCCCCCCCCCCGTTTTTTGTATATATTATCAATGTCTTTTTTCCATGTTAATTTTTGTATCAAAAACAATACCTAAATATTGGACTTAACGTGTTTCTGTGAGAGTTTGTCCTTTTAGTTGAAGGGAAATATTTATTGGTTTCTTCCTTAGTGTAAATAGTTGATAATTTGTTTTTTGTATTTTCATTAAATTATTAGATGTCCAGTTCTGTAATGTTGTCAAGGATTTTTGTGCTATATTTATTAACTGTTGATTTTGATTTTTTGGTTTAGTATTCCATAAGACTGTATCATCTGCAAACATTAAGACTTTGGATTCTATTTTTTGTAATTGATATGGAAGATCATTGATATAAATATTAAAGAGTATCGTACTAAGGATATTGTCTTGAGGTATGCCACAGTGTGTCTGATGATACTTTTGGTAGCAACAAAGCGTTTAATAATGAATTCACTGATCCACTGTAACATTTTGCCTTGGATTCCTGGAATTTTAAGTTTATCAAGTAGTATGTATCTCCAAATACAATCATATGCTCCTTGAAAGTCAATAAATATTGCTAGAGTGTCTTCTTTTAATTACTTCACAATATTTACTTCAATTAACAATCTAACATTTTTATTATCTAAGTTTGCCGGGCTTGTAGGCCGTGGTCCAGTGGTTGGTATAACCGACGTTTCGCCGAAAGCTGCATTCGGCAAAATGGCGGTTATACCAACCACTGGACCACGGCCTACAAGCCCGGCAAACTTAGATGATAAGATTGATAACGCCAACTGTGAAAGCCTAAGCCTCTACATAATCTAACATTTATTTTCTTTAAATTATCCCTAAGCTTCTTTAAGATCAGAGGGCAGCCCTGAAAGGCTGCTACAGACAATTCATTCCATTGTTCAATGGTCCTATTAACAAAAGAAAATTTCCTTATGGCAGTTCTGTACCTTCTACTGTTAATTTTGTACAAATGATTGTTTCGTCTGTAGTATGCCAGGTTTTCTCACCTCTTTCTAATGTCCACCCATGCATTTAAACCAGTATAAGCTTTAAATAGTGTGACTAATCTGTCTTTTATGCCTTACTTTTAGTGGCTTCCATTTATTCTTTTCACCTTTTGTAAGCCCAAAATCTTAATCTCTCTTAATGAAGTTTACAGCCCTTCTCTGTGTCTTTTCCAGTGAATCAGTTTGATTAAGCCTGTATGGGTCCCAGCTTGCTACTCCATATTCCATAACTGGCCACACTAAGGACTTATAGACAATTTCCCTGGACTTTGCACTCCTCTTTTTCAGTGTTGTCATTACAAAGTGCAATGTCTTCCATGCTTTTCTAGATGTAGAATTTAGCTGGTCCTCCCATGCGACATTACTGACAAGCACACCCCCATATGATTGCTATGAAGGAAGAACTTTCACTTTAGTTCTAAAAACAATTGATTTACTTTACCTAGCATTAATTGCCTTTTGTTTGCAGCAACCCACCTACTTATTTCATTTTGGTCATCCTGAAGAGTGGTCACATGTATGGTTTTTCAAATATTATTGTAAATAATACAATCATCTGCAAACAATCGTATCTTGCACTTAATATTTATAGTTAATCATTAACAAAGCTAAGAAAAAGTAATGGACCCAGTACAAGCCTTGAGGCTTGCCTGAACTTACAAAACCCTTGTTCCTTACCTACTCCTACTCTTGGTCTCCTCCCTTTCAAAAAAGGTTCTATCCACAATACTGCAGGATTATCAATTCCTGTTTTTGCTAGCTTTTGGGTGAGTAAATTATCTGGCACTACGTCAAAAGCTTTAGAAAAGTCTATCACCAATGCATCAATCCTTCCCCCTGCATCCACCTCATCCGCCAAATTCTGAAATAATGAGATTATTTCACTTTCACATGAATACCCAGATCTAAACCATGTTACACTTCTTTGAGCCATTTCTTGTTTTCTAACACCTCCCATGTATATTCTGTAGTTAAAGTTCCATTACTTTACACAGTGCTGAAGTTAGGTTAACAGGTCGATAATTGTTCATTTCTGTTTTATTACCCCCTTTATATATTGTAACTACAATAGTGGTTTTCCAATCTTCTGCTATAACACAGTTGTTAATTGACATAGGGAATTATGGCTTCTCGCCCTATTTTAAAATATTCATAGGTATATTATCCGATCCTCTTGATTTTCCATTTTTGTAGCATCTTGATTCTTTTGCATAATTTGGATGCCATTATTTGAAAAAGCGATTCTCCACCATCCCCAATTTCCTGTTCAGAACTATCATCCAATTTATGAAAAACCGATACAAAATGCAAATTTAATATTTTGGCTTTATCCATGTCGTTAACTATAGCAATTCCATTAACTTTAAAGTCTAGTATATCCTCTTTATTACCCCTGCATCTTCTCACGTAATTGTAGAAAGCTTTCCAGCCATTATTTTTCCCGTTAAAGATTTCTTCTAAGAACCGTTCCTCTGCTTGCAACTTTTCATCCTGTGATTGCCTGGTTCGTTTTTTAAAGTTATTGAAATGCCATTTTGATTTCCTCCTCTTGTGATATGCATGCCTAGGCTTCCTTTTAAGTGGCCTAATACGTTTTGTTTGAAATCCTGGATCAGCATTAGTTTTCAAAACTTTAAAGGGTTCATGTTTAATTATTGCTTCTGAGGTGTTTTTTTGAAATTAGCCCAGGCTTCATTTACACTAGTTGCAGATTATACAAATTCCCCATATTGTTGGTGCAAAAAGGTTTGAATAGCAGCCTGTCTGCTCTCGGGAATTTCGTTCCAGTTTACTTGTAATTGCACCCAATGATGGTTACTGATATCTGGTAAAAGATTCAGGCCTGCATAAGAATACATCCAGTGAGGCTGATTTCTGCATAACTGCTTTAACGACTTGCAAGAGCCCCTGCTCCTAAACCAGACAATTCACTAGATTTTGAGCTTTGCCTCCATTTAGCTGTTCATCCCAGTTTACATTTGACAGTTTTAAATCCTCTGCTACAATAACATTTTTCCCCTTAGAGCAGAGATTTTTTCTCTTAATTTACTGTGTTTAATAGTCAGTTTTGCCAGGTGGTTGATAGCAAACTATTATTGTTGTATTATTATTCCCTTCATTTTTCTGATCAATAATTTCAATTGCCATAATTTCTGCATCCTCTTCTACCCACAGTACTTTGCTGTTTAAATCTTGTCATAGTGCAAATAAAAATGTCCCCTCCCCTTCCATTCCTACCCCTCCTGAACACACTTAATCTGATCTGAAAATTTCTGCACCATTTATATCAACATTTAGTCATGACTCCATACTGATAACACTGATATACAACACTTTCCCGGATTTGATAAAAGTAGGCTATTTATATGGAACAAAATTCGCTGATTTTGAAAATTACAACATTTTTCATGTAACACATTCAGTTTTTATGTAATTCGATATTTTATATATGCTTTTAATATATTGTACAATATATATAATTGTGATTATAAATATATTGTTGCAACAAAGGATGAATAATAAAGTAACATATCACGCATCTTCATGCCGTATATATATAAAAATAAACCACCCCTTGTGGGTTTCCCTGTTCTGTATCCCTTATCTTCCTAATGCAATGAGCTGATGACAGACAAAAGACAGCTTCAGTGCCGAGCGGCTGGGGTTTATTTATCTATATGTGACCCTGTGCAGGCAATAAAACTATCAGCCATTGCATAATAAACAGCCACCTGATACTCACCCTTTAGTTGCTTATATGTCTTAAAATCTCAGAACTTCAGTTGCTTTCTATAACTTGCGGTGATCGGTTTTGTGGTTTCCGGAAAACATTCATTGTTATTTTGTATTTTTAGTACGTGTGTGTAGTTATATATTGTTCATAATGGCGTCTACCTCTTCTAGGAGGAAATGAGTAAACAATCCAAATAACTATTGTTACATATCAGTTCTTTCTTGTTGCAGAGACAGAAAACTAACATTATACCGTTTTTCAAGAAAGTGTATTTTAAAGTTAAGCCAGGAGATCAAAGTCAAACATGGGCTCCTCATACTGTTTGCAGAACATGTAGTGGAGGGCTAAGACAGTGGTACCATGGAAAACAGAAATCAATGAAGTTCAGGAGTCCTATGATATGGGGTGAACAAAAAAATCACTATAATGATTGTTACTTCTGCATTTGTAAACTATCGGGGTACAATAAGACAAATAAAACAAAAATTAAATATCCAGATGGCCTTACTTCAGCTATTAGACCTGTGCCACATGGAGCAGATGTCCCTATTCCTGTTCCACCAGCTACACCAGAGCATACTGAGAGTTCAGTCTCTGGGTCAACAGAAAATTCCAATAAAAGAAGAGTTGAATGACTTAGTAAGAGATTTAAGGTCTTTCCAAAGAGAAGAGCGAATTACTTGGATCAAGGTTGAAAGAGAAGAAAATCTGGCTCCAAATACCACATTTTCCTGGTATAGGAATAGAGACAAAGAATTTACAAAGTTCTTTAAGATGCAAGATCTACTTGTTTATTGTTGTGGTGTACCAGGCTTAATTCAACAACTAGGAATACCAACATATGACACAAAGGCTGGCATTTATTTATTGATGCTTCGAAAAGAAGTCTAAAAGCAGTTTTATTGCACAATAGAAGTGAGTTTCCCCTCAATACCTGTTGCATATTCTGTGTTTCTGAAAGAATCGTATGAACATTTTCAAACCATTTTAGAAAGAATTAATTACAAGGAACATCAATGGCTATTGTGCGGAGACTTAAAGGTATGCAGTATTATACTAGGGCAACAAGGAGGATATAACATATCCATGCTTATTGTGCGAAAATAGGGTTGAACACTGGACCATGCGAGAATGGCCTAAGAGAAAATGTTTAATGCCAGAAGAAAAAATAAATCATTCGTTCCAGCCCAGTTGATCTGAAGAAAATGTTATTGCCTCCTTTGCATATAAAATTAGGTATTAAGAAACAATTCGTGAAAGCACTGGACAAGAATGGTTTGTGTTTCAAACACTTGAGCAGTAAATTTTCTGTGATGTCCGAAGCTAAGATAAAAGAGGGTGTTTTTGATCGACATTAATGAAGGATAACACATTTTTGGACAACATGAATGATAGAGAACTGCAAGCATGATGTGCTTTCAAAGAGGTAGTTAATAAGTTTCTTGGAAATATAAAAGAACCGCGATATGAAGAAATTGTGCGAAATATGCTACAAAACCTGCGAGCTCTTAGATATAATATGAGTTTAAAGCTTCACTTCTTGAATTCTCACCTAGATTATTTTCCTGATAATTGGAATCCCTCGGTGATGAACAAGGTGAAAGATTTCATCATGAAATCAAGGAAATACAGAGGAGATATCAGGGTCTGCAATGTTAGCAGACTACTGTTGGTGCTTGAAAAGTGATGTTTCTCAACCACTACATAAACGTAAATCAATGCAGCCATCCTTCCGGCCAAAGAAAAAGTAACTTTATGCCTTCTTTTGCAGGTATGTAGGTGGTGTTATGTATTTATTGCAGAGAAATTTTGCATTATGTATTTATTTTATAATGCACGTTTTTTACATCAGAAACAGTATTTTCAAAATCTTTAATTTATGATTTGTGAGAAAACCTTACTTGATAGAAAAAAACGGAAAGCACCATTCAATTTAGCACATTAAAGTTACGCGTAATGCAACATTTAAATGTTTGTGATATTCTTGTTCCCCACACTCCAAACTGCTCGTTTATAACTTTTGCAGCGAAATTGAAGCAACTTTTGTTCTGAGTATATTTCGTGTCCAAGGAGCCGAGAATCGTCGCAAATCGACTTATGCGAAATCAAAACTTTAGTGATATACTGGAGCAAACTGGCGAATAAAATATAAATTTTGCAGGACATATTTCAATTAAATTCCAAAATTCTACAATTTTCTTCATAATACTATGGTAATTTACCTGTAACAGCCTTGAGGAGTCAGCTGCTACCTGTTAAGCTTCATTTCTCCGAGATTGGTGTCGCTGCTACTGTTGCTCCACTTTGTTACCCTCCTCTGCTAATTTTGAAGATCCTCTATAGTTCAAGAGTAAGGGAAATTCAATAAATACAGTCTCCATGTGAGCTCAGTTTGTATCTATTTTGTGACTAGGTGGTATCTGTCTCACCCACAATAAAATAAAGGTAAAAATTTGGGTACTTTATTAATATTTGAACTAAAAGCATATTCCACATGTTAATGTAAGTTTAAGTTTCACATGAATTGATTATAACTATATAATAATTGACTGCAATATTCCTAAGTGTCACACAACTTACTGCTTAAATCTGTCACACCTCTAACACCAATTTATACATATTTCTTAGCTGATCAAGGTAAGAGTTTGAGTAGTAGATAACTCTTAGAAAACAAAATGTTTTAAGCTTTGAATATCTGTGATTATTGTATATTTATTTATTTTTGGACAAATTAAAGCATCAAAGAACCTATTGGTAAATGGAGAAAACAGATGGAAGGTGATCTGTAAAAATAGAAGAAACACTTAAATAAGAGGAAATTGTGATTGAAACATGCTAAAAAATCTCAAGTGGTAGAGGAAATACTTAAAAGATAAAAGAAAATAAAGAGCAAGACAATAGGCATAGTCTGCAGTTATAACCTCTAGAGGCTCATCCACATATCTACAAACTTTAGGCAAAGCTCTCCAGAGGGTAAGGAAGCTATTTCCAACATATCCAACAAATCAAAAACAATGCTCTCACAATGATACTTGATAGAAGGTTGTTTCATTTTATTTGAGTGATGATAGCTGGTATTACATAAAAAAGAACACTAAGTTTGTAAAGGACCTAATTGCTGGAATATGCAATCCTCTTCAGAAGCATATCAGATTATCACAAATAAGGAATCTGGAATTTTTGTGAAGGAAAATCCAGGTGTTTTCTTTGGAATGTCCAAATTTTATTAGTTAAGACCACAGCATGTTCTTCCTCCCTCCAGACCTGTCTCAAAACATTTGCATCTATTGCTACCATGCCAACCTAAATTTCCTTTAAGTATCACTGAGTTGCTTACTATTATTTCTCCCAAAATAGTGTTGTTTGTTTTGCCCCTTTGGTCCCACCATCAAGCAGGCTCAGAGGCAATGAACACATCATACAGAAAACAATTATTACAAATTCATACAGCATTTAACCATTTTTCCACCACACTAAATATTCAACTTCTACAAATTCATACAACATATCCATTTTAATCACTTTCACTAAATACTCAACTATTATTAATTCATATTGTGTGTGCATACACTCACACACACATACATGCATACAATCCTCATTACCATAATCCATGAGTAACATAAAAGATCAAAAACTAGTGTTTATGGAGAATCCAATACATAAGAACCAATACAATGACACATTACATTTTCCTTAGAGGCACATTTTACTGATGATTTACTATAAATAATTTATGTTGAAAAGAAGACATGGGAGCAGACTGCAATGTATTTACAGGTAATACAAAATATTTTTGGCATTTACAAATTAATTTAGACACAACCATTATTATGTTTAAACAGTAAAGTGATGTTAACCACCCAAAAGTCATTGAAAGCGCAGATTCAAGTGGATGCAGTGAATCTTATTCAGAAATAGTTCCTGCCTTTAAGTATTATTACTTTTGTAAATAAGGGTTCATGCAGATTCTTTGAGAAACAAAAGTAGAATCTACTTGAAGATAGGTGGATGTTGCAATTTGTTCAGAAACAATCAAACAATGATACTGGAGATGAAACTGTCCTTTTAGTTTTTAAGTATGAGTTCATAGCAGGAAAGTGTGTATTAATAGAATATCAAGGGAAATAGAATAAATGCATATTGCAATTTGACAAAGTGAGTCTGATAGAGCGGAAATTGAGATGACATTTTTGAAACATAAGAACAATAAGAGAATATTTAAGATGAATAAAAAGACACATTTTTGTCTTTATAAAGCAAATTTTAAAGCATCTTCCAGAAGCAACAATAAAGGTAGTTTGTACAAAATATATTATGAATTTCAGAAGAATGACCATAATATCATTGAATTCAAATTAAATATATTTGTTGGTTTAAAGTTTGTACCATTATGAGGTCGTACTGTTATTCCTGAATAAGACTTATTGTTTTATGGCTTTATAGTTCTATTGAATTGATTATTTAATATAGTTTTATAATAATTAATAACCTCTGTTAGTTGGAAATAGAATCATCTTAGAGTTATGCCGTAAGTCACACAGTGTCACACCCATAGCGCTGTACAATAATTTATTATGAAGGGTTAGAAACATCTGCCTTAAAACATATAGCTGCTTAGTAGAGAAATCAGTATGCTTTCCATTCACCATCCACTGTTTCATTTTCCAGAATTTCTTTAGCACTTCACAGAGAATTAAACATAACTACATAATTGTGAATTGTAATGTTCAAAAATTGTCACACCCATAACTTGTCTTCAAAGTTATGCAACATAAGTTACATCTTTTTCCAAAAATAAAAATCTGATGGGTTACATTCACATGACTTTCTCTAGCTGCTCCACAAACTTCTTACAAAAGATTATTCATCTTTCTACACAATGCTTATCGAGATAAACATCAGCAGAATGCTTTTAATTACTTTCTTATAAGTAGAAGGGAACTAAAGGTATGTGCTATGCTAAAGTGATAGTCAAATGTTTTAAAAGCTATCGTAATGTGATTGTCATTGCAAACCGCTTCTTTGCTTGGCCAGCAGTAGAAACAAAAGAAAAATGAATTCTTCCTGTCTGAGAAAAGTATGTGTACTTCACAATTAAAACCAATAACAAGGAATATCTCTGAAACTGTTACCTCCACAACAAAAACATAAAGGACATAAATTGTGTATTTTGACGAGATCTACATTTTTTTTATTTGTTGTAAGTTGTCCTCTTCTCTTATGGTTTAGCAGTTAAGCAGAATTAGGCAAAATTCATCCAGAATAAAGAGGTCTTCAGCGGCTATTTCCCTGTAAATAGCTTTAATATATGGGATTTTAATCAAAATCTTTAGGGCCATTTTTGAGAAAATCAAAATTCTCAAAAAAAATTTCATGTGAAGGGTAGTTTGTGGTGGCGGGATTTTCTTGAAAATTGTGTCATGTCCTTGGAAGATACTAAACCCAAATACCAAGTTTGGTATTTAGCAGTCTTTTTGTTTTTGAGCTATGCTGTCCAAAGACACACAAACCTTTTTGTAAGAATGTTTTTTTTCAAACCCAGGGGACCCCAAAACCTATATTTCTGGTGAAATCTCAACATCAAATTTTTGGGTGGAGTATATAGCTCTCTATCCACTATGTACACTGTACATGCAGGCTAAAGAAAGTAAAAATACATTAGTGACCCAAGTGTAGAAGATTTTTTACACACACACCTGAATACAAATTATTGCGTTTTAGTATGTTTAAATAATGATTTTGCTTTGAATATACAGTACAAATGTCACCTGCTTACATGGAATGGTCCTGTACGTTAATAAAATGACACTCACACAACTTGCAAACACTAACGAGCTGCAGTAGGTGTGAGAATTCACATTGTTTTTCCATTGAATGTGTGGTGATTGGTATTGTATAATATAAAATTGCATTCAAATATGTTTATTTACACATGATGGTACAGCATTGATGAATCGGAGAAATCAAAATAAATACTTCTTACTTAGAGTTTGTAGCAATTAACTCTATTGGCTGCCATCAGATTAATAGTATCTTGGTGTAAGGCACATTTTGGAAAATATCTAAAATACTGCAGTTTGACTTAAAGCTTACCGCAACTATAGCAACATAATTTCAGATAGTTATGTCTGAAAAATAAATAACAAATTATGAGTGGCACTTTAAATATGAAACCCCAGATCAGATGGTTTTAATGCAGATGGCAACAGCCTGTTAATCTGCTCTTGCAGTCACTATTTTAAGGCCAAAATATGTTTATATCTTTATGAGTTGGTAAACACTTGTATAATAATTCTTTCTCTCATATCTAAGGATTTCCTGTTTTATTAGACTCACAACATTTAACTCAGCAAATAATGATGAAAAAATCTTCGAGGTTCTCTCGGGTTTCTAGCCAGGTGTAGATATGGTGAGGCACCATCGTTTCGGGAGCATACATTGTTCCCGTCTTTAGGGATACAGAAAGAATTTAACTAATGTGGTCTTATTCATATAGATATGTATGTCCGTGCGTTCCGTTCGGGCCAATCAACGCGTTTTTTTTTTTTTTTTTTTTTTTTTTTTTATTTGCCGCGCATGGGAAAAATGCATTCCTGCATTCGACCCCTAGCCTAAATGCAATGGCTAGGAGGATATGTGGAGCTCCCCGCCCGTGCGCGGTATATCCACTTAAAAAAACTCCATGTATTAATCGCAATGCTGAGCAATTTCGTGCATATATGCATTAGTCGGGTGCCGCATAGCACCCCGGTTATTAAGTGAAAGCTACTTAGCTGGTATGCATTGCATGCGAACGCGTTAATGTTACTTGCTGGGATTGCCCATAAAACCTGGGGAATACCAGTGGAAAATCATGCGTTAATTTTGTGTCATATTCAGGCATTGCTATGTGCTACTTCTGCAGGCAGAGCCTGCTTGTCATGTATTTGTGTCTAAGGAAAGAGTTTCTTTTTTTTTTTTTGTAATTTTACTATCGTGCATGCATAGTACATGGTTAGAATTATTAAGATTTAAGTATTTCTGGTAGTGCTTCTGTGCTGGTGATTCGTGTGAGTTCTCTGCTCGTCAGTGATTGCGCAGCCACTCGGTGCTAGTTGTGGTTCCGGGCTTTTAGTCCTTCGTCATCTCGTCTAGCAGGTTTTTGCCTAGGTCGTTTGTAATAAACTCCATAATGCAGTTGCCCGAAGCTCGCTGCCCACGTAGATCAGGGTCAGCTTCATCTGTAGCTGAGGGCTTGAAGGCTCTGCAACGGGCTGGTACTGAAACATATAAAAAGGGAGAGGTTGTTAAATAAAGATGTGCGTTGGGGTTTTGGAGAGAGGAGAGGTTTTAGGAAAGGAGGTTGGCGAGGTATTGTATTTCTTCTGGAATAGTGTCTTGTGTTATCGTCCTGTCGAATAGTGATAAAGGTCTGTTGCGTTTGTTTGTGTGTCGTAGTTTCCTAGCGTTTCTATTTAAGTGTTGTGATGTGCATTTAGTTTTTGATACGTGTCTTAGGATATCTTTTTAATGAATTGTTCAATGGTGTGTATTTTGAGTTCTTCGTGAAGTATGTCAGCTGGAGCTGTGTATGGTACCTTAGATACTAAGCGTAGAACTTTATTTTGGAATTGTTGTTGATGTGGTTTATGACGGCATGATCCGTAGGTCGGATCAATGTCTTAAAAAGTGTGAGTCCCATGTTGAGGCTTAATTGGGAGCCCATGTAGATGTGGGTATAGCTTGCCCAATTGGGCGTTGGCTTTTCCACGGGTCTGGATAATGTGCTTTTTTCCATGTTAAACCCTGATCTATTTTAATTCCTAGCCAAGTTACCGTGCCTGTCCATCCAATGTGTTCACCAAATATGGTAAGTGGTGGCAGGAGGTGTTTGGGAAATCTGTGAGTGTTGCGTTTTGTGAATATGATTGCATGAGTTTTGGGTGCATTTACTTGGACTCGCCATTTTGTAAGCCAGTCCTCAAGGTTATTGAGGGCTTTCTGTATTCTTCTGTGTATGAATTCCGTTTTACCTGATTGGGTCATTATTGCGGTATCGTCCGTGTAAATGTATAAGTTTGTATATTTGGTTTTGGGATGTCGTTTTTATAAATATTAAATAAAGTTGGCCGGAGTATGGTGCCCTCTTTAGTAGGCCAGCGTGCCATACTCTATCAAATGCTCGTTCAACAACCAGCATTAAAGCTCCTGTTCATTTGTTGATGTTGAAGCCGTGCGTTATAGTTTCGGTTGCTCTGATCAATTAAAGAGTTGTTGAGTGTTTTGATCGGAAACCATATTCTTCTGGAATTGGTATGTTTTGCTTGTTTAGTTGGAGGTGGAGACGTTTAAGTATTACTTTTTCGAGAAGTTTTCTGAGTGTGCTTAGTAGACTAATTGGTCAGTAGTTGTGCGGGATGGTCAAGTTTTTCCCCTTTTTGGGGAAGTGAACCACTGTGGCCAGTTTCCACCTATTTGCGCAATACCCGCTGGCAAGTACATAATTGAGTATGTTTATGAGTAGCTTGATTGCCCTTTCAGGCAGATGCATAAGAGCCACTGTTGGGATGTTATCAGGCCCAGGGGCTTTTCTCTTTGGGAGATGCCTGATTAGCCAATTTATTTCACTCGGAAGGGTTTTACTCGGTAAATTGTAGGTTACCTGTTCTTTGAGGTTTTCCGTTTCCACTTCCGTTGCTGCCGAAAATTGGGGACTGCACGGAGTAGGATTTGGCGTGCAGGTTTCTTGCAGTGTGTCCGCGAACATATCTGCTTTTTCTTGATCTGTGGATGAGATTGTTTGATTGTGGTGTATTTGTGTTTTATCGCGTGTTAGACAGCGTGCAATTCTCCACACAGTCTCGTTCGTACTCGAGGTTCTCTAGTGTATTCTGTAGTTGTTGAGAGAGGTGGTTTGATGTTCTCTCTTTGAAAAGAGCATTTAAGTGTGTAGAGTATTCCTGGTCTACAATTTTTTTTTATTTTTTTGGGATTTCTGCCATCGCCGTCTAGCTCGGTTTCTTTCCGCATCTAGCATGTGGATGTCTGGTGGCAGTTGAGATTGGTGTTGCTTAGGTTTGCGTACTGGAACTGCCGCTTTGGTTGCTGCTTTGAAGGCATTTTCTAGTTGGGCTACCGCCTCGTTCATGTTTTCTATTGTATTTAGCTGCATAGTAGGAAGTTGTTCGTTAATGGTGTTT
Organism: Hymenopus coronatus; assembly: GCA_030762935.1. Classification (NCBI taxonomy): domain Eukaryota; kingdom Metazoa; phylum Arthropoda; class Insecta; order Mantodea; family Hymenopodidae; genus Hymenopus; species Hymenopus coronatus. Next base: position 281,380,130 of record CM060900.1, on the reverse strand, counting down.
GCAAACCTATCCCAGTCAGCTTTATTGTAATCGAGTTGTTCGACTGGTGGATTGGCGGCTGCAGTACCCTGTAGTGTTATAATCATTGGCAAGTGATCGGAAGAGTTCATCCTTAATTTGTAGGTTAATTCTACGAGTTAGATTACGAGTCACTGCAATATCCAAAATATCTGGTCTTTGGTTTCGGCTGAACGGGATATACGCAACTTCCGTAGGAGTGGGAATTATTACATCAGAGTTATTTTCAAGGTTAAGGAGGAGTTGGTCCCGAAATTAGGCGGTTTGCATTGAGGTCGCCGGCTATTAGTACCCTATTGTTTACTTGCGTAAGTGCGTCAATGTCCGCTTCGTTTTGTACGCCTGGGGGGCATATGCCGCCGTGATTAGAACTTTGTTGTTGTCTATGGTGATGTAAATGTTAATAGCTTCTGGAGTTGTAAATTGAGGTTGTGGAGCGAGATCATGAGCAATATGTTTTATTATTGCGGCAGTCCCGCCTCCGCGTATGTTTCGATCGTTGCGATGCGTAGTGTAACCTGGAATATTGAATCTATCTTTGTCGCTTAAGTGAGTTTCTGTAATTAAAGCTATTTGTATGTTGTTTCGTGTTAAAGTCTCTAAGTTCAGTTTTTTTTTTTTTTTTTTTTTTTTTTACCCTGGAGGGGGAAAATACTCTACGCATTCGACCCCCAGCCGAGGTGCAATTGCTGGGAGGGTATGTGGGACTCTCCGCTCCTTATGCAGCATACCTACTAAAGAAAACCTCCACGTTTTAACACGTAGATTTCTGAGATTATCGTGCTGTGTATTTTTGCGCGGTCCCGCTGATGCACCCGCGTTAGTAAGAAAAAGATAGGATGCTGCCGCATAATGTGCGGGAGCGGGTAAAAGATTGCTGCTAGGCTACAGCCATAGAATCTGACTGCAGCCTAGGGAAATGAAGGCGAAATTGAAGGAGACATTAGTTTGAGGATGTTGGAATAATCGTGGAAGCTTGCTTGTGTCTCAGTCTTTCCATGTCCTGTCGAAGTCTCGTACATTTAGGCGCTAGGGCGAGATCGCTCTCCGTAGGGACCCACTTCCCGCCTAAGGTAGTGGGCCTTGCAGGAGGAGCGGCAGTGTTGGGTGGCTGGCTGCGGGATCGGAACAGCTCTGCGGAGTAGGCTGCTTACTGCTAATGACCTGTTTGAGCTACGTAGTGATGCTGTCTATGCGTGATGAAAGATCGGCTGCGATGGTTTGGTGCATGAAGATGGCGGCGGTGGTGGAAGCTTGTAGGTCCTGCAGCTTCTGGTTCAAGATGCTACTGCACAGCTCTTCTAGGGCAGCTAAACGAGCGCCAACGTTCAGGATCTCTGCGTGGAGGTCCTGAATTGCGTCCCGCGTCGCTGCGTCTATCGAGGGTGCAGGTGGTGTGGCGTCGATGGAGATGGCCTGAGGTGGTGTAATAAGGGCTGTTGGTGGTGAGGTCCTGCTCCTCGGGTAAAGAGGGCACTGAGCTTTCCCGTGAGATGTCCTGTGCCACGGCAGAACTTGAGCAATACTAGTGGATTATTCCTGCGTTTAGTGAAGTATGGTGTTACAAGCTGCATAAGTACTAATTTTGCTCTGTGCAGGGAGGGTGCCTGCTTGTCAGATTATTTTCGTGCAACTTAAGTTTTAAATTAACATGCTTAATTCTGGATTGAATTGAGTGGTTTGTTTGCATACTGTTCTGAATTGTTGCGGGGGCTGTCCCCCTCGTCTATGTTTGCACAGATGCCCGTCTTATACGCTCAGGCTCTTGGTCCTTCGTCCAGTCTTTCGGGTGGTCCATGTCATTCCGGTCGTCTTCTGTATGACCGACTCCATATGCAGCTGCCCGAAGTTCGCTGCCACGTCGATCATGGTGGGAGGCCCTTTCTCCCGGGCCGCCTCGGCTTTCGCTAAGGGCTTGTGCAACTGGCTTGTCTGATTCGGAAAAGATTTATGTTAGGTATTTAAAGGTGTAGGAAGGATTTTGGGTATTAGGAGATTGTCATATCGTCCTGTGTAGTGTCCTGCGCCAGTGCTCTGTCAAATAGAGAAAGAGGTCTGTTATGTTTGTTTGAGTGGTGTAGTTTCCTAGTGTTGTTATTAGTGGGTTATGATTGTGTGTGTGTGAGTGTGTGTGTGTGTGTGTGTGTAGCTTTCTATAAGTGTAAGCGAGTTTCTTAATGAACTGTTCGATTGTATGTATTTTAAGTTCTTCGTGTAGGATGTCGGATGGAGGTTGTTTAATGTAGTATTTGGCGGCATAACCCCATACCGGAGCGGCGTAAGTTAATATTGGACGTATGGGCGTTTTGTATAAAGTGAGTCCCATTTTGAGGTCTAGATGGCTCTTGATGAGTGGGTAGAACCTGCCTAATTGTGTGTTAGCCTTCCCCCGTGTTTGTAATATATGTTGTTTCCAAGTTAAGCCTTGATCCAATTTGAGCCCTAGTCATGTTACCGTGTTCCTCCATTCTATATTTTCACCAAATATGGAAAGTGGCGGTAACTGGTGTATTGGAAATCTGTGATTGTTGCCTTTTGTAAACATGAGTGCTTGTCTTTCTTGCTTTAACTTTTATGCCCCATTTTGTGAGCCATTCCTCAAGATTACTGAGGGCGCTCCGTAGTCTTCTGTGTATAAAATCAGTTTTTCCCGATTGTATCATTATGGCCGTATCATCTGCATAGATGTATAAGTTCGTGTTTTCGGTTTTGGGAATGTCATTTATGAATATATTGAATAGGGTGGGCCCGAGTAAGCTGCCTTGATGCACTACTGCTTTGATTGGGCGCTGGCTAGAGAGGTGATAGTACACTTTCGAATGAAATTTGCGGCTATGAAGGTAATTAGCTATTAGTTTTATCATTGTGTCGTGTATATTAAGAGCTTTGGGTTTCTTTAATAGGCCCGCATGCCATACTCTGTCAAAAGCTCGTTCGACGTCGAACAAAAGTGTGCTTGTCGATTTGTTTGTATTGAAGCCGTGCGTTATACTTTCTGTAGTTCTGATTAATTGAAGCGCAGTTGAATGTTTGGCTCGGAAACCAAACTGTTCCGCGATTAAAATCTTCTGCTTAATAAGTTGGGCATTGAGTCGTTTTAGAATTATTTTTTATAATAGTTTTCTTATTCTACTGAGTAATTGGTCTGTAGTTTAGCGGGTTTGATTGGTTTTTACCCTTCTTGGGGAAGTGTGCCACTGTGGCTAGTTTCCACCTGTCTGGGTAGTACCCGCTAGCCAGTACGAAATTAAAGACGTTTGGTAGTGTTTTGATTGCATTCTCCGGCAAATGCATAAGGGCAATTGTAGGAACGCTGTCCGGCCCTGAGGCCTTTCTCTATGGTAGATGTCTAATGAGGCACTTAATTTCGTTGGGGTTTGTTTTACGTAGAAGTTGTGAGTTTGTATATTCTTATAGTCTTCTGATTTAATTTCCGTTTCGGCCATGAATTTTGGGCAGGACGGAATGGGATTTGGTACTAATGTTTGCTGTAAAGTATCCGTTAGTGTGTCAGTTTTTTGTTGATCTGTTGAAGCAATTGTTTGGTTAAAGTGTAACAGGGGGATTTGTGTTTTATCTCTTGTGAGACAGCGTGCTAATCTTCACACTGAATCTCGTTCATAATTGAGATTTTCGAGTGTGTTTTGCCACTGTTGGGAAATGAGGTTTTTCGTTCTTTCTCCGATTAGAGCATTTAGGTATCGGAGGTATTTTTGGTCAGTTAGATGACGTGATTTCTGCCACCTTCGACAAACTGGATTTCTTTCAGCAGCTAGCATTTTAATATCTTGTGGTAGCTGAAATTGTGTTCTTCTCGGCTTGTTTAACGGTACCGCTGCGTTTGTTGCGGTCTTTGTGGCTTGTTCAAGTTGCGTTATTACCGTGTTCACATTTTCTATTGAGTTTGGTTCTAACGTGGGAAGGTTTTCGTCTACAGTTGTGAAAGTGACCCAGTCAGCTTTGTTGTAGTTGAGTCGCTGTACTGGTGATTGTTGTTGTTTTTTCAAGTGGAGTGGAAAAACCCAGTCTACAGGTGACAGACGGGATAACTCTGCCAAGTGTAGGGGTCGCCAAAAACTGACAATACCCACTAAAAACCACTCCACCGGAGAGAATTCGGGTGTAGGAATGTAGCAGTACCGCTTGTTGCACCTGTGGATTCAAGGAGCGGGTGTTATGGCTGGCCAGAGGCCATAACCAGGAGAGAGTGAGAGCCAGGACGAAAACATGGCCGGAGCCCTGATTGCGCCCTTGGAAGATTTGTGGTGAGGATTACATACATATTACATCTGTATATATCTGCAGCCCTGTAACATAAAGGCATAGTCATTTAAAATATTTTGCTTGGTATATATTCTAAGCTAGTTATATTTTTTGCAACTGCTGCCCTGTCTGGCATAGTCATTAGTTATTAGTGTGTTCAGCCCTGTAACAGAAAGGACGTAGTCATTTAGTAAATACTTCATTGGTTTCTCGTGGCGTACCTTAGTGGTGACCCATCCAAGTGATGGCCACGCCCAATGTTGCTTAACCTGTAATAAAACCTTATTCTAAGCACATATTAGTTATATTCTATTAGCTATATACAAGAGAAGATCCGTTAGTGGTCTGCCAGGTCGCCGTAGAGTAGGGGGTCCCTCATACCCCCAGGTCCGCCTTGACTCGGAAAGCAAGGACTTCAAGGGCCACCAAACTAATGTAAACAGATTCATGGGTAATTTTATTATGGAATTCTTACTAGCGATTCTAAATATTCTGGTGCATTGAAATCGGGTTCCCCCAGGCCGAGAGTTCTGTCAAATATAGAGAGTGGTCTCTTGTGTTTGTTATTTTCTGCTTCATAGGTGCCTAGGTCTTGTATTAGTTCATTATTGTTCATTATTATTTATTACTTTACGCTTGTACAGGTTGTAACTTTGGCATTTTATGAACTGCTCAATTGAATGCAGTTTTAGCTCCTAATGAAGGAGAATATCATTGTCATCTGCGTATGTGTACTTGTTGGTTCTTACTAATTCTGGCATGTAATTTATGTATAGCTTGAACAATGTTGGTCCCACGATACTTCCTTGTGAAACTCCTGCTCGGATTTGTGTGAAATCGTCGGTCATAGATGTAGTCCCTAATTAAGGCTATCGCTGTGTCAGGAAATTCGTAGACTGTCAGTTTTCTGAGTAGCCCTGCATGCCATACTTTATCGAAGGCACGTTCAATATCTAAATAGAGGGCACCTGTCGATTTATTTGTGTTCAATCCTTTGGTGATCGGCTCCGCCATTCTTAACAATTGTAGCGTGGTTGAATGATGTGCTCGAAATCCGAATTGTTCGGGTATGAGTATATTTTGTCTGTGCAAGTGTGAATTTATTCGCTTGAGTATCGCTTTTTCTAATACCTTGCTCATGGTATTTAATAGGCTGATGAGCCTGTAGTTAATCGGTAATGCTAGATTTTTGTTTGCTTTTGGGAAAAGTAGGATTTTTGCTTCTTTCCATGCAGGTGGAAACTTGCCGTGTACGAGCGTGTAGTTGAATATTTTGGCAAGCAGCGTTACTGCCCTTTTGGGTTAATTCTTTAGTACCACATTTGGTATCTTGTCTGGGCCCGGTGCTTTTCTTGCTGGCAGGTGTTTTATAATCCAGCTTATTTCACCTGCATTTGTTTTCCGCAATTTGTTGTGTGTTCTTCTCTGACGTAAGATTTGGCCTTCCTCTTCGACTTCTTGAATGAAATCCTCTTGCCCGTTCGCGGGATTGGGAGAAAATGCTTCCTCTAAGGCGACCGCAAACGTTTTTGGTCAACACAGCCCTCTTTAAATCGGCGTACAGGTGAGGTGGTTTGGTGCACGGACGTGAAAGAAAATATGCGATTCAAGAGACTCTTCTAAGGGTCTGATTTGTGTTAATCTGCTGGCCTTTTTTGCAGGGTTTCCAAGCAGTGCATAACTGTAGTCCTGAATCTCTGTTGAGATTGCGTCTTTCACATGATAGCCATTGCTTCTTTTATCCTACGTGGCCACTATCCCCTCTCCTTGGCAATAATTGTGGTGTTATTAAAGTCCTGTGATCGTGTTTAAAACAGTTCCTCCAGACCTGATTCTTCGGGTTGCATCAGATGGATGTTTGCTTCATGTTCTTTGATCACGTATCCCCTACACTGGCAGGCTATCAAGTATAATCAACAGAGTAGTAGCAAAACACAACATCAAAACTATACATATCCCTCCATCCAAATTCAGAAATCTAGTCAGACTGGTCAAAGACAACCTCGGACTGAGAGTGCCAGGGGTCTACCGGATTCCGTGTGAATGCGGGGTCCCCTACGTTCAGCAAACCGGAAGAACAATAGCCAGCGGGATCAAAGAATATGAAGCAAACATCCGTCAGATGCAACCTCAAAAATCAGGTCTGGCGGAACACTCTTTTAAACTGAGCACAGTTTGATAACACCACAATTATTGCCAAGGAGACGGGATATTGATCACGTAGGGTAAAAGAAGCACTGGCTATCGCCTCGGATAGACGCAATCTCAACGATTCAAGACTACAATTCATCAGTGCTTGGAAACCGGCCTTAGACCTGCACAGAAAAAAAAAACAAAAAAAAAAAAACAGCAGAGAAACACAAATCAGATCCTTAGAAGAGTCTCCTGAATAGCACTGTTTTCTTTCGCCCGTGCTCCATTCCACCTTACACCTCGGCGTGCTGATTGACCCGCACGGAACCCACGAACTTATCTATATTACTAAGACCACATCAGTTCAAACGGAATAGATACCAGCACGCACACTAAACGCAACCAAATATACAGAAATGGCGAACAAAAAAAAAAAAAAAACAAAAAAAAAACATCAAAGCTCCTCACGTCAACATAAACGGCATAAAATCCAAAAAAAGAACAATTGAAAGAGTTAATCTACCAACACGACCCCGACATACTTGCACTCAACGAAACACAATTAAACCCAAACAACACATTATCCTACTCCCTCCTTTCACACATTTCGACATGACAGACCAATGAGACGAGGAGGAGGAGGGGGGAGGAGGAGTCGCAATACTAGCTAAACAGCAGCTACAGCCAACACAAGTACCACTGCCCGAAAAGTTTAATGCTGACGAAGCCAAACAGCAGCTACAGCCAACGCAAGTACCACTGCCCGACAAGTTTAATGCTGACGAAGCAGTGTTCTTAAAAATAAAAAAAGGAAATCAAATAATACACATAGCAGCAATTTATGCGTCACCACAAAATAACCAATTCCCAAAGGAATTACTAAAATACATTGAGCAAAAATACACCAAAATCCTGATCATCGGTGACCTCAATGCCCAGCATCAGAGCCTACTTGACAAGCAAACAAACCAATATGGAAAGCTACTGCTAAAACTACTACAAGAAACATCACTACATATAGCGCCCATCTCAGGACCAGAACGAATAGGCCAAAGAACAAAACAACCCACATCTCCCGACAAATCCTAGCTTCACCCAGTATACACCACAAAATTATAGACATCACTACAGACACACAACTCAACTCTGATCACCTTCCAGTAATTGTAACAATAGCAACTCACAAATGGTGCTATAAGACGCAGAAACCGTATGAAGTACCAGGACTTTAACCGAGCAGATTGGGAGCGCTACAGACAGGAAATAACGCAGACACTAGATAACACACCCAGAAACACAGATGCAGCACCACACACCAGATAGACAGCGAAACCATTAAAATCAATAACATCAACACAGCCAAAGAAATAGCCATCCCTTCAACAAAAAGAAATCCGAATGCAAGTAAAAATACACTACCACCCCGGATAGTGAAGCTAATAAAACAAAAAAGAAAAGCCTTCAGACAATACATAAAAACTCACCATCCATTTGAAAAAACAATATACAGCCATATACAGGAAGCAGTGAAGACAGAAATAAATAACTACCGGGAACAAAAATGGGTGAATCACATAAACACACTAAACAAGGACAGAACAGCAAACTCCCGGGCCTTCTGGCAATTAATTAAAGCCACAAGAGGTCGCCAGAGACTAACATATCCCATCCACCATAATGGCCAACGCACCTGGGAAACAGAAGAAAAACTAAACATTTTTAAAGAACATTACGAAAACATATTTCAAGTGCCGCAACACAAAAACTACGACGAACAAGTTAACAAATACATTCAAAACCACCCACACTTATACACACCACAAACCAATACCCACCAATCAGAACAAACCACAGGAGAAGCAAGGCCAATAACAGTAGCGGAAGTCTTTAACACCATACAAGCCCTAGGCAACACAGCACCCGGACCAGACAGCATTACATATAGAATGCTAAAAGAATTACCCACACCAAATGGTTAAAAGAATCCAGGAGCTCTATAACAGCTGCCTGAAACACGGCTACCACCCATAGATCTGGAAGCATGCCCACTACATACTTCTATTTGAAAAACTCGGCAAGGACAATACAGACCACAGGAACTTTAGGCCAATATCACTAACCGCTACCCTGTCCAAAATACTGGAAAAAATAATAGTACACCGACTACAAAGACAAATGACATAACATAAAATACTACCAGACTCACAAGCGGGCTACCATAGCGACGTCACAATTAATGACCAGCTACTACACGTACTATCCCAATTCCAAGACGAATACAACAGAAGCAAAACTACAATAGCCGCATTCCTAGACATCCAAGCCGCTTTCAACAAATGCTGGATTAATGGACTCCTCTACAAGATGACAACACTCAAAATAGACCCAACAATAGTTAGATGGACCGCCAGCTTTCTCAACAACAGAACAGTAAACATCAAAATCAACAGACAGCTCTCACAAACCTTTAGACTCCAAGCCGGAGCTCCACAAGAAGGCGCCATCTCTGGCCTACTACACATCATTTACACGCACGACACACCCCAACCAAGAGAACCATCAGTACACCTGGCACAGTATGCCGACGATACCCTTTACTGGTGCTCAGAAATGAGGCCTACAATTGCTAAGCATAAACTTGAAAGACAACTAAAATTATTCACAGAGTGGGCAAACACCTGGCGAATCAAAATAAACACAACTACTAGCCATAAAACGGAAAGGATGATTTAGACGCAACCCAATAAAGATCAAAATAGGCACACACGAGATAAAGTCAAAACTAACAGCCAACCAACAGCTACTAACAATACATCACAAAGTCAGCTAACCTTGATCACCGAAAGCATCTCCTGGAATCTGAAACTGGCTACAAAAGAAACGCCCAAAACCAGCACAGAGTTCTCACACCCCGCCTCTGTCACACATTAAGACGACCGTAAGAAAAACACGAGGTAATGATGAAGTGGCTGCTCAAGAACATTTGCAAAACCTCATAAATTAACTAAAAGTTCTAGATTGAAATGAGCATCACCTAAGATAGTCACAAACACTAACACCAACCAAAAATGAAATGTTTTGACCGAGTTGAGTTGAAAATTTATATATTTAATAATAATAATTAAAAATATATACTAAAATGAACTCATAAGTATATAAATGTACATAAAAAATACTCAAACTCAACACAAAAAGCAACGGTCACGCCAGCCTTAAAAAAAAAAAAAAAAAAAAAAACACGACACAAAAGCCCCGCCCCCGATCCTCCCAACCCAAGAAACAAAGAAAAACAAACTGGTATTGCAACAGACTCTCGGTAAGATCCCCCTCCAAAATAAAATTTAAGATAAAAATTAAAAACATCAGCTGAAGAGGGAATAAACCCTAACCAGACAAGATAAGGCCCCGACTAAACAAATAACCTCACTTCAATTCGGGGAGATTCGGAGCTTGATCTTCGAGCTGTCAACATGGCTAAGAAGAGACAGCGCAGGGCCGCCGCTACTACGGCTGCATCCGACACCTCTTCCCCGGCAGCCGCTGAGGAAGCAGCACCTCCGTCATCACCGGTCGTGGCAAGCTCCGCTTCGTCGTCGGCCGCCACCGCAGCCTCGCCGGTACTGCAACCGCAGTTGCCGCCATCTTCAGCGACGCCGCCGACGAGCTCCACACCGCCGCCGTGGTACGGGGGGTCCCTCGGGACCTTTCCCACTCGGCATCTGCTCACCGCCGCGCAGTCGCGGTGGCCTTGTTTGAGGGCCACCCGCATTATCTGCGATCGGGAACCAACGCCGTTGGTACGAGTGTAGTTGCAGGCTTTGAAGCTGCCTTGGCGACAGGATTGCCCTTATTAGGGCGATTCCTGGTCGTCGAGGCTAGCAGATAAGAACACCACCGGTGCTGCCGACGCTGCTGTGCCTTTGGGCACACAGCCGACGTCTGCTCCTCATCGCCGCGGTGTCACTACTGTGGAACCAACATTACCACCGCCGAGTGCACTGGGCACGAGCTCCGCCGTCGCCGCCGGTTCTGTGCCACCTGCCGTGGCACAAGACATTTCACCGGGCAAGCCCAGTGCCCTCTTTACCCAGGAGCAGGCCACCAACACCACCAGTCCGGACTACACCACCGCCGACCACCATCATAGACACCACGCCACCTGCACGCGAGATAGACGCAGCGACACGGGACGCAATTCAGGACCTCCACGCGGAGATCCTGAACGTCGGCGCTCGTTTGCCCTTGAAGAGCTGTGCAGGCTTCACAGAGAAACTGCAGGACCTTCAAGCTGCCACCATCTCCACACTACAGTCCACCACCGCTGAGCTGTCCAACCAGATAGCCAGTGTCCAGTCGCAGCTTCGTCAGGAGCTCCAGCCGCAGCAGCTCCACTCCGCCGAGCGGTCCCTCTCCAGGGGCCAATCACACAACGGGGCTGTTACAAGAACTAGCATTGAGTCTTGGCTTCAACGCTGAAGACAGATACGACTGGAGAAGAACTGCAACCAACGCTAACCCCATCCTTCATCTCTAAATTCCTCCATTTCTCTCCCAGAATCCTCCGCGGTGACAGTCTGGGTCTCGTTCAAGGCTGTCTCCCGGCACACATTTCACTCCCCCTGACTGCACTCTGCAGTCAGATATCTATCACCTTGAATCCGCGGGTGCAATCATGCGGTACCGCCTCTTCTTACTTCCTTCTAATACCGGTGGAGGGTTTTTTTTAGTCGGTATGCCCACATGGGAGACCCCGACACTCCGGGCTTGCCCGGGTCAGTCCTTAAGGTGGATTTTTCCCCTCCACTCGAAAAAAAAATCTGATGTGTACCATTCACATGACTTTCTCTATATCCCTGCAACAAATTATTCTTAAAAAGCTTATACTTCTATTTATTTTATGCTAATCAGAAAAAATTAGCAGAAACAGTCTTATCACTTCCTTCCTTGTAAGTAGAACCGAAATAAGGGACTATCACAGGTTAAAGTGATAGTCAAATGCTGGTTGATATGTCAATGAAGTTCCTTTGTTTATATGGATAGAAGTTGACAAGTTCCTGTATAAGAAAGGTGTACGTTTTTCATAGCAGAAACCAAAAATAAGGAATGTCTCAAAAACGATCAACTCCACGAAAAAAATGTATATAACATAAATTGTGTGTTTTAACGTGCTCTACATTTTTTGTGTAGTAAGGTTTTGTCCATCTCTTACGGTTTAGCAGTTATTCAAAATCCCGTAAAATTCACCCAGAATAAAATACTCTTCAAAGGCTATTCCTAGAAAATTCAAGATATACATTTTATTTGTCAGGTAAATATGTTTAATATACGAGATTTTAATCAAAATCGTTAGTCATTTTTGAGAAACTCAAAATTTTCGAAAAAAGTTCCATGTAAAGGGTAGTTAGGGGTGAGGGAATTTTTTCAAAATCTTCGTGTCGCATCCCTGGAAGATACTAAACTTAAATACCAAGTTTGGTATTTTACCGACTTTTCGTTTTTGAGTTATCGTGTTCACACACACACACACACACACACACACACACACACACACACACACACACACACGGACCTTTTTGTGAAAATGCTTTTTTTGGATATTGGGGACCCTAAAACATATATTTCCAGTGAAATCTCGGTATCGAATTTTTGGGTGGAGTGCAATACCTTCTCTATACACTATGTACATAGTGTGTATAGAGAAAGTAAAAATTCAATTCATTCAATAACCCTAAAGACGGGAACAATGTGTGCTCCCGAAATGTTGGAGCCTAACCATATCTGCATCTGGCTGGAAGCCCGAGAAAACTACCAAGATTTACACCGCCAGGAAAGCTACAGCTCTTATTATAATTATGAAAAGGCTTTGATTAAAATGAATCATAATAAGATTATTGTGGTGGGATAAATGAATGTTAAACAATTTCCTTTACTGTTTAAAATATAGAATATTGTCAACTTCTTGTGGTATACGGGATACTTGATCATGGTTAAGAATATTACCATCTTAATGTACTTTATATGCTTCTACTAATAAGTCTGGTAAAGCAGTTGCAAACGTATGAAATATGAATCGAATTACAGAAATGGACATATTTCTTTTTTCAGCTTTCCTTGCTATATAGAGCCAAAAATAGTGCGAGAGGAGTGCATGTATAAGTTGGGTTTATTGTTTGAATTAAGAGAGAAAATATGATAACAAAAACTTATTTGGGAAATATGCTAAAACCCTTGCATCACCTTGAATCCTTGGAAATGTACAAAATGTATAATTGAGGTATAGAAGTGGTCATATTTCTTTTTCAGGTTTCCTTGACAGATAAACTGCCAAAAATGGTCTGTGAAGAGTGCGTGTATAAGTTGGACTTATTGTTTGAATTCAGAGAGAAAAGTAATAGAACAGAAACTTATTTGGAAAATATGCTAAAATCCTTGCAGCAGCCAACACCATCACCTCTTCCATTGCTACCTCCACCACCACCTCTGCCGCCACCTCCTGAAGCCACTAAACAGGTATGTTTTGAGTTATTGAAGACTGTTATGGTAATGTATGTTACAAGGATTGAAAGTGAGAATTTATTGACGAATAGAGTTGTCTTCAGCTGTGGCCTGAATTTTGAAATGCATATGTAAAATTGAACTCGTGTAACATAGTGTAGGATATACATCGTGGAGTAGGTTTTACCCCTGCACTGTGTATACTAAGAAATGGTAGCTTCAGGGGTAGAGCTGTTGGCACTTCAAGTGGGAAGCAGGTGGCTTCAGGGATTAAGGGTACCCTAAACTGAATAGTGCACATATCTTTAATAGTTTTGGATTTAAAAAATAATTGAGTAGTTTTATTATGCCAATTAATCAAAAGCTGTGCACGATGCATAAATTATATTTTTGGAAAACCAAAAATATAAGTACATTAGTTTCATGCTAGTAAATAAAGTTGGCATATAGAGTTTTTATTACTCTTCTGGTTGCTTCAGAAAAAAATGTTAAACCTTTAAATATTATTATTATTTTACTATAATTTATGTTTATTGTTATATGATTGTGCAATATATCAGGTAATTTTCATTTGTCACAAAAATCATATGCCAATTATTTTTATTGATACCCTCTGAGTCTGTGATGAAAATTTGAAGTAGATAGGACATAAGCTGCATCGTGTGGAACCATTTGAAGTTTTGAAAACGCTGAAAAATAAAAACATGAGAAAATAGGTTTTAAGATTTAACATACAATTTAACACTTTCTTTGTATGTCTTAGAATTTAATATTCTCGTGCACAATTTTTCACCATAGTGAAAACGTTAAGGCGCCATACCCACTTGCAGTCATCCATTTAAGTGGTCACGTGATACGGTTTAAAGCGCCGCATGATAATAAAAATAACAGGAAATTGAACTACAAGAATTACATTGTTTAATTACGCAAAAAATTTCATTTTTTGCATTTTTTGATCAATTTTCACTGATAGGTATCCTTAAGGTGCAGTAGTGTTTACTTTTCGTGGAAGCGGTCAGGAGTCATAAAGAAATACAAAGGGGTGCAAGGAGACACAGGGCTTTTGCTGTAAAAAGATAATATATGACTAGGAACAGGAAACCCAAGGGTTACCCAAACTCCATTACTCTCATCTGGTACATTATGAAGCTGGCAGTTTTACAGTTTAAAATACAAACTATGGTGTTGATCATACGTCAGGCTGTACGTCTCTCAACGCCACCAGCTCGATCAACGACAGTAGACAAAAGGTTGAATAAAGGCTCTTCTGACCTACCTACTCAAGCTTTTATAATAAAATGCATGCTTATGCCCGCATTGCGTTAGGAGGGCACAGCTAAATTAGCTTTTGGAATTCGTGTCACTAATAACAATGTGGTAACTGGTGCCTTATTACTTTCTTACTAAATGAAATCTAATTTACTCAAAATGACCATATCGGGTACCCTACACTACCCCTGTTGGTCAAAGCAGGACGTCCCGTCCAAAAAATGTAGGTTCGGGTTCATAAAAGAAACATACAAAAATTAAACTTCCTGTATAGTTTTGGAATGACAGTGATATAACACTTTTCGCTGTTTAATGAAACAGGAGAAACAAATGTTTAGCGAACGGGAAGTCTGGATTTAGAACCGACATGTAGGAAAAAACAAGTTTAACGCTGGGAGGGAAATGGTAAATTGTTGCTGGACTGTTTTTTGGATGTGGCTTCCTGGCTGATGGGACTTGTGACTTAACACCCTGACGATTGCAGTTCCATATTTTTCCTTTTCCACCTTATTTTTCTTGCTTAGTACATGGCGTTAGTTGCTCTCTTGCTTAGTTTCTTCTATCTTCTTTATGTTTATGTTTCTTCATCGGATAGCAACATTCATCATTTCACTATGTATTCTGTCTCTTATTTAATTATTTATGTCTTCTTCTTCTTCTCAGTTTTTTGTGGTTCTCCCTCTTATGCACTTTTTTTTTTTTTTTTTTTTTTTAGCCTTTCTTGTTGTGTCATTCTGCTTTTTAATATCTCCTGTCATCTGACCGATTTTTTGAGTTCACCGAGAGGGTGAAATAGGTTAGAGGGATTTCTGAGGAGGGTGAAAAGCATATTCGGGAAAAGACATTTTCTGGAATTACAATAGAATTGTGACGCTAGGTCATTCCATAGATTTTGAAAAGAGTTGACTAATAAAACACTGTGATTTTACCTCACCAATCATTCGTGATGAGTAGGGAATTTGGGTGTGCAATGTTTGGGCACGTACATGTTGCAATAATCTTTGTTTTCGTTTCCCTCCCCCCCCCCAAATTCTTCAAATGAGTGGAACAGAACGTAGACGGTGTTGCTGGACCATCTTGCCCACTATAATTTCGCCTATTCGTACCGTGGCCTGTTTTTTTCTTGCAAATAGAGCAAAACCTATTTGATATTCCTTTAATGGTCAACGCAGGTATCGGGGAAGAATTTGTCTCTCAAGTGTAAATTGCTTACTGAAGATAATGGGTCATGGGTACGGTTTTTACTTCTGACTTTTTTCAGGGAGTTGGTCGAGATATGCTGTTAAACAGTTTCTCAAATTAAGTATTTTTGGGATCATACTTTAATGTTTCACAACACATACGTTTCCGTGTATAATTTATATAAAAAAGTATGTTTGTTTAGTCTTACGAATTTTGCTGACTGCCGTATTCTCATGTCCGGCTCGTTGCTGTGTCTAGCACTTCCTTCCGTCTGCAGTTTGTTCATTGCAGGCCGTCTGGAGTATTGGTATAGCCTGTGTTCTGCTGTGGACCTGTGCCTCATTTTCATCTGAAACTCACCAAACTTATTTTCGTGTATTAAGAAACGTTTATTTACATACTGCTGAAACTTATTATTTATTAGTGCGTGATGTGCATTATTCACCCATCACCTGTATTTAGTGAGTAAAGCCAATTTTGTTAATTACACCTAATTCAGTTTACTAATAATCCATTACATATTTGCCTGGTCTCTTCGCTATTAAGTTTTTTTCTAAATCCTAATTATTACAGATTATTCCCTCAGCTTTAAGTAGTATTGCTTTCCGGTGTTTGTATTCGCACTTTCCATGTCGTTAACTTCACTTAGTTTTTACTCTTACTAACGTTAATGTGCGAAATCTTACCTTGTTCCATAAATTCTAAAATTTGCACTATTCGCTTAATGTCTCGGTATACCCTGTGAACCTGTGGCACACCTTAAGTTTCATTTTATCTTCTCTCCCTCCTTCACTTCGTTTATTTATGTATTTATTTATTTTTCAGTTATTATTAGAGCTCTCGTTATTTCCAAAATTATTCTTAATATTTATTTAGTCTGATTATGTCGAACCAGCAACATAATCTTACTTAATTCTCATTATTGTTTATTTAGTTATTTCTTCTAACACAGGGGGAATGTCGTAACTTTTATCCAGCAGTGTTCTAACTCTGCTGACTTAACATAATAGAAATTCTTACACTTACGACCTTTTACTTCCACTAATTATTTAACTAATTAAAATTAACATGTAATGAGTATGCATTATTTTTATTTTATAAAATTTCAAGTTGTTACATTTCAACTCTGTGTGTGGCTTCCTATGGCTTTTCCTATACCTCCTTTGGCTGAAACTGTTATCTCTATAATTCTTATAAAAACAATTACGAAACTTTATAGCCTTGCGTGATCTCTAAACTAACGCTTTAGCGCATAATTTAATCATTATCTTCTCCTGTTTTCGATATTCATCCCTTTGAATCTTCTGAAAACACACAGTGGCTTTTAATTATTTTATATCTCTTTATTATTTAAGTACTTTCTTTCTTTGTGCATCTTTACATAAACCATATCTTCTGTTAAACTATTTATTTACATAAATACTTTCCCAACTTTATGCGAGATTTAAATCTTCCATACTCCTTTAGATATTAACTGCATTATTCTTCCTTCATTCATTGTGGAGCAAATGTTTATACTCCATCTTAAATCATATTTCTCACTGCTCAGGTCGGGTAATTTCTGGCATATTGTCTTCTATGACTATGCATAATTTGTGTGTTAGGGTGGCTTTTCTTTGAGGTTTACACCGTCTGAGAATCGATTTGCAGACTTCTCAAGAATACTAGGGGTAGTTAGCATTTAAATCTACATCTCCCCCGACTTCTCAATCGAGGGGAAAAAATTAACTTTTCGAAAACTTCTCATAATTTTAATTACTCTTAAAAACCTTCACTTAGTTCCTCTAAAATCGAACTTTGGATTATCAGTGAGTACCGTCGTTTTGGCCTATAAAGGGACCAGCGGCATGCACTCAGTAGAAGCGGTAAATATTTATTCCTGAATTATTCAGTAATAATCTGATAAAGTCTAAAGGCATCCACATTTACATTTCTTCGAGACATACAGAAATAACGAATTTCACTGCATCATGATTACCCTTATCAGCAGTGTACTGCTGTGTTTCCGAGACTATACACTGGTTATATTATGCTGCTTGCGAAGGAAGCTTCGAACGATTCAATTAGTTTCTGTTAAGGTGGCAAGGAGCTGAAATATTGTGTACAAGGGGAATTTTTAACAGTGGTGTGTTACTCAGTGTGAAGTTTTGCAGTCTGTAGAAATGAGTAGGCAAAGATTGTTTGAACGGTATAATTATTTTGTAGCGATGTCTCGGCCTAAATGTATCATAAAAGAACATTTTCCGCACGTTCATTTTCGGAAAAGTTACATATAATTAAAAATGCAAGACCAACACCGCAACCACCAAATTTGGTTCAGCATAAGACACTTTCAGTCACATATATTTGATAACTGTGAGCGGCTAGCCAGTAGCGCTGAACTAAATGTATTGTTTTGCTGGTACTGCCTTTTGTTAAGTAGTGATAGGAATACTAGTTGGGACAAAAGCTGGATACACACATTGCGAAATTGAGTTAAGTCTATAGCCAGACATGGATTTTTTGTCAATCATGTATGATCTTCCGCAAATATAGTTGGTTATGGAAAAAGTACACCGCACTTGATGATCAGTTAAAAAATGAAATTTCTCAACACAATGAGAAGGTAACGCGAACCAGGGAAAACCTTAAAGACTTATTAATATAATGTGTTTTCTAGTAAAGAAAGAGTTAGTCTTCCAAGGACATGATGAAATAGAACATTCTGTTAATCGAGGCAATTATATCGAATTGGTAAAGTACACTGCAGAATATGATCCTCTTTTATCAGAGAATTTAGAAACTCCGAACTGTTTTTAAAGGAATTTCCAATCGTATGCAAAATGATCTAATTAGGCTCCTTTAGCCATTTTATCAGCTATAAAACAAGAAATAGTGAATGCTCCTTTTGTGGCAATTAAGATTGATGAAACAACTGATATGGCAAATAAAACACAGTTTTCCTAGTTCTGCCTTTGTGTGTGTGTGGGTGTGGGGGGGGGGGGGCGTGCGTGTGTGTGTGCGCGTGCGCTTATTTTTCATTGTTACGTCCATGTACTAAACCTTGTTTTGTCTCAAGTACTTATATGTAAGTTATTTTTAGCACCCTTTATGGACTTGCAGGCTTTTCTTCAAAATCTCCAAAACTACAACATTTTTGCAGCATCGACTTCCACGCGTGCCCAATGCGATGGAATTGTCTATTCTTCCAGGTTAGTAAGTGTGCAGGAACAGAACTCAACTGTGTGATGTGTGATGTGTTTTGTGCGACGCTAGAACACCCTGCAGAGATTGAGTCGGACATTTTAGCACCAGTTGATAATTATTTGTCACTTTTGTCAGATTTCAAATTTGTTTTACTTCATAACTTATTCAACAAAATATTTTCCTTCACATATGCACTGTATAACATCCTCCAGAACCAGGAAGTGATATTCTGTACTGTCAGTGGAAAATTGAAAAAACTTGTCGCTCTATAGCGGATTTGTGCGACAATTTTTTGTTTTTTTTGTTTATGCATTTATTTTAAGTCGGCTAACTGCAAGGTCTTATAGTGACTTTCAAGGCATGTTAAGAAACATTAACATATGGAATAAACATTTAACATTATGCAGTACATTCATTTTACAATATTTGAGTTAAGTAAATTAACATTCCCAAACTAAAGTGTTTAACAAACTTGCATATACTGAACAGTGAGATTACATTGTGAAGCAGTTTTACAATAATTTCTTATACAATTTGGTGCATTTAATAAACTGTATCAGTCTAAAAAATGAACTTGAATCCTTCATTGACAGCTTTAGGCCATCTGGAATCTTGAGCTTTTTCCTGTAAAATTGGTAGCGCATGCAGTTTTCGACTATGTGTTGGATACTGTTCCTTTGTATTGCAGGCTGTGCACTGTGGTGGCTTTTCTTTAGAGAGGATATAAGAGTGTGTAAGTTTCGTATGTCCAATTAGGATTCTGGTTATGGTGATTTAGTAATTTGAAAAAGGTGCTATAGAATTACCTCTTGCATCGTAGAGTTTACTTTTATGAGAGGTAACCCAAGAGTTTTTCCATGTAACGCGGAGAGTCCTTTTCAAATGGGCCTTGAAGTGGAATTTTTGCACTTGGAAGATTTGTTGCATTTTTGACGATTTTGAAGAGGTTTTCAAGCTCTCAATTAGGAGAAACTTCAAGGAGAAGAAATGTAAACTAAAACAAATTTTCTGCGAAGTGTTTGACAACGTTACCAAATACTTGGAATATGAAGTTTCAAGTTAACACTAAACTGAGAATTTTTAATTTACTGAACACATGAAAACTGTGAACAGTGTATAAAGAGTTTTCTGAAAATTATAGGCACAGTATTGAAAAATTTGAAAATAAAACCATAAGTAAACTTGCAAAATTGTTCAGCACTAATTCAACTCTAAAAAAAGTTTTCGATAAATTAGTTTGTTAGCGTCATTACTGTATACAATTGCAGTGAAGTATTTTTTTTTTTTTTTTTTTTTTTTTTTTAAAGCGCTGAAGAGAATCAAAAGTTACTCTCGAAATTCTACTGGAGAAGAGAGGTTATTACATCTCAATTGAAGCGCGCTTATTAGAAGACCTCAGAAAAAATCTGATGTATTCCATTCACATGATTTTCTCTACATCTCTATAACAAATTATTGTTAAACAGCTCATTCTTCTATCTACTTTATAATACTCAGGATATATATTAGCAGAAATTGTCTTAATTACTTGCTTCCTTGTAAGTATAAGGTAAATAAGGGAATACACTAGGCTAAAACTATAGTCAAATCTTTTAAAAGCTGGTTGCCATGTAGTTGAAATCCGTTTCTATGCATGGCCAGGAGTTAAATTTCCATGTGAGAAAAGTTTTAAGTATTTTAAATCTGAAAAAATAACAAAGAATATCTCAGAAATTATCAACTCCATGAAAAAACGTATAGGATATAAATGTGTGTTTTAACTAGATCTACATGTTTTGTGTAGTAAGCTATTGTCTGTCTCTTAAAGTTTACCAGTTACATAATATTCAGCAAAATTGATCCAGTATAAAGAGTTCTTTAGAGGCGTCTCCCAGAAAATTCAAAATACACATTTTATTTGCCCTGTAAATATCTTTAATATGCTGTATAATAATCAAAATCCGTAAAGCCACTTTTTAGAAAATCAAAATTTTCGAATTATTTTCCATGCAAAGGGTAGTTTGTGGTGGGGGGTTTTTCTCAAAATCTTCGTGTCGCATCCCTGGAAGATAATAAACTTAAATACCAAGTTTGGTTTTTTACCGAGTTTTCGTTTTTGAGTTAACGCGTTCAGACACACACACACACGACCTTTTTTGTAAAAATGCTTCTTTTTTGGGTAGAGGAGACGCTAAAACGTGTCTTTCCGGTGAAATCTCGGTATCAAATTTTTGGGTGGAATGCAATACCTCCTCTATACACTTTGTACATAGTACGTGTATAGAAAATAAAAAGGAGCGGTTCTTTGAGGAGGAGGTTGACAAATTTTCATCTCAGGACCGAAGAATGGAGTTCCTATTCCGCTAATTATTTCCTCAATTTGTGCCATATGTGAGTCAAAGTTAAAAGTTTGTTATTTTAAGCAATGTTTCGTTTAATTATAATTCATTGTGTTTTCTTAATAATTAATTTAATTCATTACCAATTCCAATTCATCCATTCACTTTTGTGATGAAAATCCGCGTGGACATTCCTTGAACAATGTAATGTAGTACCCTCCCCCCAATAGATTTGGATTGTTCCACTGACCTTGGCGTGTGTAGTTCTGTGGCTGGTTTCAAACTTTTATTAACCAGAATCCTGGGATTTTGGACGGTAATTAGTTCACGGATGAAGCGTGAGTGGCTACATAAACTCTCAGAACACGCGAATATGGGGACAAACAAATCCTAATGCCCTACATGCACAGAAAATTGGAATGTGATGCGTGATGTCTCGTAGGCGTATTATAGGCCTTATTTTTCATGAGAATACAGTAAACACTGAAGAATATATTAGAATTTCACTGACTTTGTCAATCGGTTAACAAATGATGAAATAGCTCACGGATATCTCCAACAAGATGCTGCAACAAGACACACGTCACGTGCAAGCATGAGGGAAATCGAAAGCTTTTTTAAAGATCGAAACATCTCAAAAATCTTTGGCCATCAATATCTCCTGACCTAACACCACCCGACTTCTTCTTGTGGGGATGTCTGAAGGGAAGGGTATACAGAAATAGATCACATACAACTCCAGAGTTGAAAGATGCTATACGTCAAGAGATTGAAGCCATTACCGAGGAAACTTTAATTAAAGTATCCCAGAATTTGGAGCGACGTGTACAAGCATGCCTGTATGTAGGAGGTTGACCATTTTCAGCATCAGATATTATAGTGCATAATTCTGGGTATGTGTACACAATTGTTCATCACAAAACTCACATAAATGGCCAAATTATAGGCAAAAGTTTGGGGCCTCTAGCGAAAGAATCACACTGTATATAAGCCATGTGAATATGTTTTTGCATATAATCAATATGCAAAAGCCTATTTCTTTTAGATACATAGGTTAATCCGAAAATTATATGAAAGGTGACAAACGGTATTGAAATTCAATGGAAGATTGAAATAAATGCTGCCAATGGCATATTTAGATTAGTTGAAAGGTGTGTGCTGGTTTTATATATATATTTGCATTCTGTTTTCGCACTTTCTGCGCCAGCAGCTTAGTCATATCACATATACATTTACGTTTAAGAATCACTTTTGAATGAAAGCACTGATATCTGCTAATAAAGTTTATTTTATTGAAATGTAAAAACTGTAACATGAGTGTGTATTTGAGAGATGGTATTAAGGAAGTTTTGTATGCCTTTCATTTTTGCACATCATGTATGTTGAATTTCTAATGAATCTGTTCGTTCCATCCGTACGCGAAATCACCGTCTGCTACATGACTTAAATAAATCATGAAACAATGTTTACATGTCTGTTAACACCATCACACTATCGCATTGTAGAAGCATGCAATACTCGTCTTGTTGAACATTCGATTGTATAATCGTCTAGTATAATGTAAAAAAAAAAAAAAAAAAAAAAAAAAAAACATTGAAACTTGCATTACATTGTTTGTGACGACCTTTGGATTTAGGCAATGAGTTACTGTTCTACATTCATTGAATGTGTTGAAAGAACACATTTGGTATTTATTAAATTGCAAACAGGATTTTTTTCGATATACTCTTCATATACTGTTTTTGTTTAATTCCCTGCTATAATGCAGTTAATTTTTTCACTGTCGAAAAAAACATTACGCTGGAAAAAGTTACACTGTTCATTGTATTATCTTCCCGCAAACGTTTTTAGTGTATTATTGTATGCTATGTTAAATTAAATTCAGTTTCATTCGATATTGGGCAGAAAATTTTTACGCAGGAAAAAGTTACGCCTTTCGTTTTATTTTCTCCCCCAAGCATTTTTACTTCATTATTGTACGCTATGCTATATTAAATTACATTGCTTTTTATTTTATGTACGCTCTTTAACTGCGGCGGTTCTTAAAACACGACTGTATTTCCGATGAAATATCTATGTACAGAATTTTGAGATAAATGCACTACTTGCTGTGTGTAGTGTAGAGGTATAGAGTGCTACATGCGATATTGAAAAGTTTGCTCAAATCAGTGTTATTTTTGTATTGGTTATTTTCATATGGGTCCTTCATGTATCTGTTCATTTGTGACATCGCTTAATTATATTTGTTATATTAGGCAAACTATTGTTTTTGTAAATGCATTTGCTCGTCTATTTTTCGCATATTTGACTTTTAATCATAGGTGAATATTTTAAATTATCTTTAGATTGGTTGAAAGAATTAAGAATGGTATTATGTGTGAAAATGTTAAAAATTCGGTCGATTCATGTGTTACTAAGAAAGTCTGTATACATTTCATTAGTTTCATGGAGTATTTTGCTTATTAATTGTATCCACAATTTCGCATTTGTCATTTCTCATTCATATCCGGTCTGTTCAAAGACTTAGCTAAATCTTGAAGCGTTTCTTTGTAGATGCTGTTAGCAGCTGAATATGATTGCACACTTAATTCGCTGTATTGTCTCTCGTAAAACCTTAAGCAATATGCTGTTGGCGTTCAATTTTCCTCTTGGCTTTTATGATGTTTGTCTAAAATGTGAAATTAACAAATTGCCTTGAAGCAATAATTATTTTCCAAGGTTTTGTATTTGAGATAAATATGTTGTTTATGCAAAAATGAGCATTATTAACGTAGTGTTTTCTTTATATACGATTTTGTTTGATATGTCTAAATAGATGATGCTGTGGTGGTATTCGATTCTGAATTAAAACCAGTACATCTTGAATTTAGGTGCAATTAAAGTGTTTTTTAATAATTGTATACTTAGCTCGAGTGTAATATAAGCGCGCGCTTGTGTGTATTCCCGATTGTCAGCTATCATTTAATTCACAGATTAAAGTATCTATATAAAAGAAATAGGATAGCTATTGTTGTATTGGTTATTATATGTAATAATATTTGCATGGCTTGTATACAATCTCTTATTATTTGAATGTTTTTCATACAGTTCAACATGTTCACTTGTGATGGGATATGTATGTATTTGCTGTTTTCACTATATTTTTCAGTTATCAGTCTAGTAATGTCATATACACGGTCGTCTCCTTAGCGCGGTGGTAGCGCAGCTGCTTACCAAGCGGGAGACCTGGGTTCGATCCCCAGTACCGGCGTGGGGATTTTTCCCCCGCTGGGAGACCTGGCCCGGGGTGCACTCAGCCTCGTAAGGTCCCTGGGGGGCCAATTGAGGAGCTACTTGATGGAGAAGTAGCGGCTCCAGGTCATGAGGACCGCATTAACCGGCCGGGAGGGACTCGAGGCGCTGACCACGTCTCACCCTCCAATACTGCACCCCATCCATGACGTCTGTAGAGGACCGAGATGGGGGATGCAGCGGCCGGGCGGTAGGCCAAGGTTCCCCGTGAGCTGTCGTGCCATGGAGTTATAATGTCATATACACAATGTCATGAAAACACTTTTGGATTAAAAGTTACTTTATGTAACAACAACAATATTAATAATAATAATTAATAATAATAATTTGTACCCTTTCGCTCTTATGTGTGTGTGTGTGCACGTAAAGATTTTTTTACCACATCTGTAAAGACGGATATTCAAAATCGAATCTTAACTCTGGTAATCCTTTTGCAGTGGTTACTCTTGATGGGTGATGTGATATAAGAAAAATGACTTGTAGATCGTCCTACTCGATTTTCTCTGTAGTTAAGTGGTGCTATAGATTCCATTGGTCTTCTGGGTATGCAGTCCTGGTTGACTGCGATATTGAAGGCGGCTGGCTGTCGAGTCCTGATAAATGAGTTCATTGGGAAGTGATGATCCTGCTGCAGAGATGCTGACATGTTAACTATCCCTTAGATCTATTCCGTCTTGTGACATGGCGTCTTCTGTCTCGGTCTGTGTTGGAAATTTGAAATTTGCTGCTTCAGTTTCGTCCTAATTTAATATAATTGCACTCTGTTGTGAAATGTTGTCTTCTGTCTCCAGTTATGTTGTAAGATGATAATTCAATGATTCGGGTGTGGCCTCATCTGAATTAGTGAAATCGGACGAAGGTGTTGTGCTATCATCTGTGAAGGAACCTAGATATGGTGATGATTCTGGCGTTGAGTTTATGTTTAATTCTTGAATTGCTGATTCTATTGCGACGAGAACTTTGTATTTATAAACCGAACTTGGCGTACCATGAATTATGAAACATGTGGAAATTTTCGCGTACGTGTCAGTTGCTGATGAAATCTCTCCAATTGTCCGCCAGAGATGGTGACGAGGTTTCAAAATAGTTTTTCATTTTCTCACAAACTCTCGTGATGACTCTCTGAACACCAAGAGGCATGTCTAGGCAGTAGAGACCCCTGCCGACGCGTACTGAACTAGCTGAATAGAGCAAGGTTGACAGAAATGTTATTTAATCCCTGCCGACACGGTACACTGGGACTTGTTCAAAATTGCTACCTATGTGGTTTCTGAGCACATTGAAAGCGAAAATCGTTTCACATGTAATGTCATGTGAGTGTGTGCGTGTTTATTTGAATGTGTTTGTTAAATTCTTATGTATAGTTGAGTTGGAAATGCCAACGTTTTATATATATATATATCTCTGTTTCTGCTCTTAATCATCTGAGTACTTGGAAACATAAGATGATTGTGTAAGCATAGCTTATTTATGTTATATACGGTTCTTGGTTTGAGGATATTTGAAATTAAAACTTCACAGCGTCTATCCATGAGAATACGAATGCTGTTCTGGAATTAGTCGGGTTTTTTAGTTTTGCTCTTACTGGACACGTTCTGTGTGTACACCGTATAGGGTTAGCTTTGGCATTCTAACTAAAATTTCTGTATAGAGATTTCACCGGATATACGTGATTTGAGGTACCCAAAGATTTAGCGCTTTTTTTTTTTTATAGATATAAAAGATCGCTAAAAACACACTACTTATATCATATACCTTTTCTCTTTCAGGAATCTTCTTAGTTCCTATCAATACCATGAAGCAGATTTGAATATGTGGCTAACGGTTTACTCTCGTGTATTCCCTTTATTTTCCTTTTGCTTACAATAAAGTCAGTAATATATCTGCCTCTTCTATTGTTTGTCTTGATTAGCATGTATATAGGCTTATTAGGAATAGTTCGTAGAGAAGAACATGCAATTGGAGTACATTGCAGGGTCAGTTTAAATTCTTTTTCATTGGAGATCAATGCTGTATGAAAATACTTGTAATGCTTCCCTTTATTTCCCTTCTACTTACAATAAAGTAATATATCTGCTACTTCTATTGTTTGTCTTGATTAGCATGTTGTGTATAGGTTTATTAGCAATAGATTGTAGAGGTCATGCGATTGGATCATATTAAGGTTTTCTTTTTTTTCATTCAAAATCAGTTCTATATGAAAATATTGTAATGTTTTAATTATTGTGGATATGTTTCGGTAAAAAAAAAAACAGGGCTTAACGTAGTAGCAGATTATGTGTTTCTTTGTATTTAAAACTTATTTTCTCTCTGTCCCTGTATCAAACCCTCAGATCACAAGCTAGTGTTCCAGTCAGTATAAAACTCCTTTTTCCAGGGTTCGCCTGATGTTTAGGCATTTTATCCAAAGCTCATTTTTCGCAGATTGCATATGCAGCACGGCGTAAGCGTAACTGTTTTCCGGGTTATATGAGTAAAAAGTAATTGGCTACATATTTTCATAAAAGTTACGCGTAATTTCTTTTGCCAGTGTTGGTAACTGAATTCTTATTTTAATTGATTTTTAGTATCGTGAAAACTTAATTGCGAATGCTTGTGATAATCGTTAAAGTGTGAGGGTTGAGCAAAGGTCATGGTAACTATTTATTTTCTTGAAGATACCATTCATTTAGAAAATGTGGCATACAGACGAAAGGACAGGTGTTAACTACATGCGTGGACAATGAATAGCACTGAATATCGTAACACACTAATTTATTACGGTAGTATACAGGGCAATATGACCTTCACGGTGCAAAAGAAAGACAACACAGTACACATACAGTTGACATGACAAACCTGGTCTTAAAGACCCTCAAAGTAGTCCCCTGCTACTGTCACTACACACTGCCAATGATTTGGGAGGCGCTGAATACCATCTGCCGCACCATGTATGAATTGGGTCATCTGTTCGCGCACAGCATTAGCAGTGTTCTCTCGTGTTGCAAACCGCCAAGCATGTAGTGGTTCCTTAATCTTTCGAATGAGATCACAGTCACAGGGCAAAATATCGGGATTGTACGGTGGGTGCTGCAGTTCTTCCCATCCCCAATGTCGCAGTAGCTGACCTACATTGCATTGTTGTGCAGGATTTTTGCACTGTCCACAAAATCAGGACGTTTCTCCCGAACGCCACATCATACCAGCTGCACTGTAGTAGTCCCTGTAGTACTGTGCGGTCACTGTTCTGTCATATGGAACAAAGTGGCAAACAATGACACCCCTGACGTCCTGCACGACGATCACCATCAATTTGACTGGGGAAGGATTCTAACGGCACTTCTGCCTCCTTGGTGATCCAGCATATCGCCACTCTGCGGACTGACGTTTCAGTTCTGATTCGTATGCCCTGGCCCAAAATTCATCGATGGCGATTATTCGTGACCAGAATTGATCGCCGTCCTGTTGCTAGCGTGCAAGGTGGTCGGAGCATATTGTATAGCGCACACACCTTTGAACTTCCGCCAGTGCATGCGGTACCTACCGCGATGCGATTTTGCGTAGTTGCAGCTCATTACGCAATATCCTGTGGACGGTGCGTTTCTCGATGCCACTTGGCCTCTCTAACTCAAGTAGCGTCCATCGTATGTCTTCATCCAGGAGCTGTTTGATGACGGCACGTGTCAAGTCGGTCCGCACACTGACAGGTCGTCCCTAACGTTGCTCATCACTGGTTGACACACGTCCCTTTCCTACCCACTGCTAATAAATAAAATCTGCAATACTCCATCCCGGCACCTAGTTACCTATACCGGGACATATATCTACAGGTTTTAACTTTATTGAACCTTCACCATACACAAACATTATAATTTTACAGATATATATATATATTATATTTTAATATATCTTTTTTATTTTATTTTAAATATATTAAAATATAAAGCATATAAACATTTTAATACTAAGCAACTATTAATAAAAGGTAATAAAAAAACTGTATACTGGAAACCAGCCAGCTTCCCTTATTTAAAACTAAGGGAAATGAGAGAAAAAAAAATGAAACTAAATAACTAAATTAAACTAAATTACCGGTAGCCGGTAATACTGCTGGTAGCCGGCAGTAACTATTAAAATTAACTATTAAGTATTTATTATCAAAATTTACTTGTGTATAATAGTTAATTAACATAACTATGCTAAAACAAAACAAAATATTTAAATTCTATAATTTGATTATTTCTTTTTACACAAACATTAAAGCTCTCAATTTTAATTCCTCAAAAATTCCTAAATTAAAAAAAAAAAAAAACTGAATTCAGTTTAATAAATTAAAACTAATTATAACTCTATTTCATCATAGTACTAATTAAACTATTTCAAAGTATATTCATGCTTCTCTTCTTTCTTCATCATGTCTGTAGGTTATAGATGACATTTAAGTACTAATGTAACTGTTAGTGTCAGAATAATTATGTCAAATTGAGTCGTATTGTCCATCTTCTTTTCATCACTCTTCTCACGGCAAATCTTCATTTTCTATCTTCATCCCTGCACACCATCTTCCCTTTTCTTCTCCTCTCCCATAACCGTCTCTTCCAGCACATTTTCTCTTCTGTTTGGTCTCTTCCCTTTCTCCCTATTACTTTCTAATTTTTAATCTTCTATCTTTTTCTTTCCCTGCTTTAATCTTCCCTCTCTTCTTCTATAATTTCGGTATTATCCATCCTGCTGTTTATAAATGATAAAATTGGTTTCATTTATGGTCCTTGTTGTTGTAGTATTTGTCTTGTTCTCGTAGATCTTCTTACTTCTACATCTCCTATGTTATCATTATTTATTGCTTCTACAGGTAATATTTCTTCCCAGGCTAATTTACTAACTTTGTTTGCTAAAATATATGTTTATGTCAAATTTTGTCCCTCAAAATTTGATATATATAATTTCCAGCTAAAATTCCCCTTTCCTCACTTACTTGACTCTCGTATTTTTTGCACTCAAATAAGGCGTGTTCCGGGGTGTCTTGTATGCCACATTGCTCACATATATCGTTTATTGTTTTTCGTATTTTCATCCAATAGGTTTTATAGGGTCCGTGTCCTAATAAGTAATGAAGCATTCCCTGGGTTGGTTGAATATGTATGTTGTAACCTTTCCGAGATGTTATTAAAAATTTGAAAAGTTCTTCCCGCCTCAATATTTTCCCATTCATTTTGCCACTGTCTTCTTAATCTAATTTTTATATCCTTTATCGAGTAGCAGTGTGAGCCTATTATATCCCTATTTTGTCAAAATTGCGTTTTTAAGCCAAAAAATCGCACCTCTTAGCTTAATAGCATATTGGCCCTATGCCCAGAGCAACTAATAAAGCCATAGTGGGTGAAGTGCTAGTTGCTCCTGTGTATCTCAATAAAACCTTTCTCTGTGTTCTTCATAGTGGGTGTTTTATCATAACATCATTCATACGAGTAGCCCATATTGCTGCACCGTAGGTAATTATCGATGCGAAGATACTGGTATGGTATGATGCTATTGCATTAAACGGAATTCTAATCTGAGATTGAACTACTCTTGCTAATTTCATCATAATAGGTTCTGATTTTGCTCTCACGTAATCAGTATAATGTCTAAAATGTAATTTATCGTCAATGAGTATACCCAAATATCTTACTGATCTTTGTCGTCGAATAATTTGGTTGTTGTATTTAATTGTAGGATCCCGTTTAAGCATACCTTTAAATATCATGTAGGCCAATTTCGCAGGAGCTATTTGAAGTGTTGTTATGTTGCACCAGTTACGCAAGGCTGTCATTAAATTTGCAGCCTTTGTTTTCTACTTGATTCCTGATCTCACCCTCTATAAGAAATAATATGTCATCCACATAGGCAATGGTTTCTTATACATAAATGTTATCAATTAGTTCATCTAATAAAGTTTCTAGTACTAACTCCCAAAATAATGGGCCTGGTATCGACCCTTGGGGGTATCCTTTGGTAATATTCCATAGAATATTATTTTTGGCACCTTTAATATATACCCTTCTATCTTTACAATAATCCATTAGCATTTTATAGAAACATTTAGGAAAACCTTTTATTCTCAATCTTTCAAATAAAACGGGCCACCATAAGTTGTCAAAAGCCCCAGATATGTCAATAAAAATGCCAATCACATATTTTGATTGAGATGATTTTACTAAATCAATGTTTATTTACAGCGTCTTTGGTTTAACATCTTTTTCTAAAGCCGTATTGTTTAATATTAAGACCAACCATTACTCTATTCTTTCATTCGTTTGCATATTAATTCTTCAAAAAGCTTACCAAGGGTGTTTAGTAAACAAATGTGTCTATAAGATTTAGGTTCCTTAGGATCTTTTTCTGAACTCTTCTTTAAAATAATTACTTTGGCTTCTTTCCAGCAATATGGAAATTGACCTTGCCATATACAGTCATTAAATAATTTAAAGAGATAAGGAGTAATTTTGTCTTCCAAATTTATATGTACCTCATTTATTTTACCATCTGGTCCTGCCGCTTTTTTCTTTTTTAATTTTCTAATAAGTAGCTTAATTTCCGATATATCAAAAGGAAAAGTATATGACTGTTGTTATAATAATTTAACAATTCTAGTCTCTTCTGAATATGCAAATTTCTATCTTTTTCTCTATCATCCTGGAATAGCAATTTCTCTAACAGGGAGTTAACTGAACTTATCCAGTCCGTGGTCATATTGCCATCCTCTTTTTTGAGTGTGGTCAGTATTTCAGGTTTTTTAATCTTGTCCATAACAATTTTGTAGGGTACCCCCCCCCCCCCCCCGATATATTTGTTTCTAATTCTGTCTCTACTAAATGTTTCCAGGAATTTTGTCTTGTTTCGTTTAATGGTTTTTGTATCTATTTTAGCTTCTATAACTTTCTAAGTTCCTCTCCCTTGTTATTGCTACCGTTGATTTCTGATATATTCTTCGTAACTTTCTCATTCTACTTCTGGCTTTTTGTAGCGCTTCTGCCCACATCTTGTCATAATATTTCTTTGGTCTTATTACTGGAACTGTTTTCTTTATTTTATACTTAATTGCTTTCACTGGAGTTAAGGTGTCTCTATCTACTGATGTTCCTTCATAACTAAGGTGTAATTTGTCAAATTCATATTTCAATAAATTCCAAATTACAAGTTTAAAGTTATCAATTTTTTCTCCAATAGCCTCTTGATGTGTAGGTTGATTAAGTTATATTTAAAATATATAAGGTGATGATCACTTGAAGATAAATCCTGACCTACAGTCCATTTATATATTTTGTTTACAGCTGACTGGTTGCATAAAGTTAAGTCCAAATTCGCTATTGCGCCCGCTTGATTTTCAAATGTCGGACGGTTGTTGTGTCGATTTAGAATTTCCAAATTTAGTTCCGATTTTACTTCCTCCATTTTCTCACCTCTCGCATCCTGAAAACTGTTATACCACCATTTTGATTTGGCATTTGCATCAGAAGTATAAATTTGTTCTAAGCTGTTGAAAGTTCTGTATATTTGTTTAATTTGATTTAAGTATGCCTCGATTTCATGACTATATTGGTAAGTATAAATTTACCAGAATCATAAGTTGTTTCAATACAATTTGTATGTGAATCTGCAAATTGCGCAATATTAACTACTTGTAGATTTGGATTATATATAATTATTGCAGCCATTGGTACTTCACCAACACACACTACCCTTGCTCTAGCTGGAATATAACACAATTTACCTGGGTTTGTATAAGGTTCCTGTACACATAAAATATCTAATCTTAACTCTTCCGCTGTTTTCTTTAATTCAGACATTACATGTCTGCTGCGCTGTGCGTTTAATTGTGAGATATTTAGCCAATTATAAGATCCTTCGTAATCTGCCATTTTGTCTTTGTAACAATATGTAACCTGCGTTGGCAAAAGAGTGATGCTTTTTTCCAGTCCTGAATTCTTGTTCGGTTATTTCTCTTCTTGGCTTGTGTACCCTGATTAATCATATATTCCTTACTGTATTATTATTATTATTATTATTATTATTATTATTATTATTATTATTATTATTATTATCAAAATCTTCTTGGGCTTCTAGCCAGGTAAAAACTTGGCTTGACACCAACGTTTCGAAGAAGTGCATCATCCTCGTCTTCAGGGTGAACTGATGGTTTGAGCTTGCGGAGACTGGTATTTATAAGAGCTGGGATGAAGCTAACATCTGAACAGAAACTGCTCTATGTGCCAATGTCACAACGAATGGGCATTCACACTCCAACAAAATGGATATTCAGCCAAGGACATCACATCAGCGTTGAAAAGAGCCGGGCGAAAAAGAAACCCCAGCAAGAACACTCAACAAAAAGACAAGCCAGCCGCCATAGCCTATATACCGTTTACCGGCAATTTTTCGGGAAAGATTAGTAGACTACTCTACAAATATAATGTCAAAACCATCCATAAGCCACCACCTAAAATCAAAAATTTGGTCAGGCCAGTTAAAGATAATTTAGCTCTCAGAGTACCTGGTGTCTACCACATTCCTTGCGAATGCAGCGCAGCGTACATTGGCCAAACAGGACGCACTATTGCCACACGCGTTTCTGAACACCAAAGATCAATAAGGCTTATGCAACCCGAAAAATCTGGACTGGCTGAACACTGTATAGAACAGAGCCACAGAGCTAACTTTACTAACACCAAGATAGTGGCAAAGTGTTCGAACTACTGGGAAAGGAGAGTAAAAGAAGCTTTAGCCATCTCATCTGAAACAAATAATCTAAATCGCGATTCTGGCCTACAATTAAGTTCAGCATGGACACCGATGTTAAAGAGCCTTAACACCTAATCCTGTACCTGCAGTCTTCCAAGACTTATTTTCTAGCAGGTGCGTGCTCAAACACAAAACATTAGCCGAATAACTGCTATAAATAGTTTTCTACGAAGTCCGTGCCCATGTCTCAGTCATCTTAAATACCAGGCCATAATATCTCGCGAACCAATCAGATGTTAGCTTCATCCCAGCTCTTATAAATACCAGTCTCCGCAAGCTCAAACCATCAGTTCACCCTGAAGACGAGGATGATGCACTTCTTCGAAACGTTGGTGTCAAGCCAAGTTTTTACCTGGCTAGAAGCCCGAGAAGATTTTGAATTAACACGTCGCCAGGAAAGCTTCAGTTCTTATTTTATTATTATTATTATTGTTATTATTAGCAAGCATTGTTACCGTTATTAATATTATTATTATCATTATTATTATTATTATTATTATTATTATTATTTTGTCTGGGATTTAATCTAGGATTTGTTCTAGTTTTATTAGGTTTAAGAAGACTTGTAGGATTTGGAGTGGGTTTAGTTTTGGAGTGGTTCCATTGCTTAAAGAAGGTACTAACAAGGTGTCCTGAATTATGGTTAGTTTGGGATTTGTAAGTATTTGGGTTCTTTGCATAAGCATTATTTTTAAGCGGGATATTTGCAGAATGTGTGGGTATGCTAGGAAATATAAGTCTTATAGTTTCATTTTTCTGAAAAATATTGGAGTGTGTCACATCGTGTCATATGTGTGCGTAACAATTAGACCAATTCTGGCTACTATCAAAAACAATCCTACCATAGGAAAGTATGAAGTGTTTGCACACTTTGTTTAGATCTAAATCATCATTCCATCTAGTGTATGTTGCTGTTAATAGTTTCAGAAGTTCTTCTGGGTCAGTTGGTAAGTTTTGCGATCTTAGGTCTAGACGATCTATAGCATCAGGTACTGGAAAAATTATAGAGTGGTCATTTTCATGCAAATGTCTTATTACATGACGAAACACTGCAATTAAGTTCCTCTTTCTTCCAAGCGGCTCAGTTTTAAAGTAGCTTCAAAGTCCATATAAATCTGTCCCACGTTCATCGCCCCTGCTATGTCAGCGCTCTTTTCAGCAGCTTGTCGCAGTGTCTTGCCTGCCGTTTCCTGTTGTGTTACAGCTGAAATTTCATTCTGATCTAAATTATAATTTAAATCTATTTTCTATTCAATAGTGTTTTCTTCCTTTTTATCCTCCATATTCCATGTGTCTTTATATTTTGTCTTTTTTCTTCTCTTCCACCACAAGGCATTTAAAAAGATTCTTCGTTTTTCATTTTCTACTTTTCCGTAATTTATCTGCTCATGTTCCTCGTTTTCTTTTCATTCTCTGTAGGTTTTTACCATCTTCTCTAATATTGTCTTTTCTTTATCCTCTTCGTTGTCCTCCGTGGTGTAATGGTTATCATGCTGACTTCATATACCCAAGGTCGCGGGTTCAAACCCGGTGGATGACAATGGATTTTTTCGGGTGTAAAAATCCTTAGCATGGCTTCCTTTGGAAGGGAAGTAAAGCCGTTGGTCCCATGTCATAGATTTATGGCACGTAAAAGAACCTCAAGCCTGATTGAGAGGCCTCTGAGCAAAATTAATAATTTCATGCCCAATTTAGAATGGGACACTGAGAACCACAGCAGTTAAAGAGCGTCCATAAACAACAGGACATTTACATTTCTTTATCCTCTTCATTTAATTCTTCATCAGTAATGTAACTGATTGCTTCATAATCCACTTCCATTTTCTTTTTTATACCTAGTTCTTGATCTGTTTTATGTATTCTTAATTTAGGTGGTATTTCTGGTCATGCTTCTGTTACATAATTGAGTAAAATTGTTAGTTAAAATATCTTTTTGGGTACACTGTTCTTTATAATTTATTGACTTTAATTTATGGGCTGTTATTCTCTTTAAGTTTTTTCTCATTCTACTAGGTGTGTTTCTTTTACGGGTTTTCTTAGCGCCTAACAGTTGTATATCCTTATCCATAATCAGTTCTAGAAACTACCCTTTCCCACATTAATTTATATGTAGGACAATTTTGTTTTCCCCCACACCTCTTCTTTCTATGCTCACACGGTATGCACTTTGCTTGTCTTTCTTTATAATTACACTCTTTCCTCTCATGTCCACTTTCCCCACAGTGACCACATACAGCTTCCTGGCGGTTGCAAAATTTGGCCACATGCCCATAGTCAAAACATGCCACAGAGATAAAATCTTTAGTATTTACTGCTTGGAAACCAATAAACGGTTTATTTTTTGAAATTAGTAATTTTCTCAGGCTTGGAGAAACTTCAACCACGTGGTGTACTGTGGCTCTATTGCGGGTTCCTGTTTTGTATCTAAACTTAATTTTCTTTTCAAAATCCTCTTTGGAAATTTACTGGTCTAGATTCTGTAGGTAAATATCACCTTTCAGTTCTTCTTCTTTTGCTTTTGCCAAAATATCATACATGATAATTAATGGGCTTCTTTTACGAGGTGTTTCAATTTTGAGGTTTTTA
Organism: Hymenopus coronatus; assembly: GCA_030762935.1. Taxonomy (NCBI): domain Eukaryota; kingdom Metazoa; phylum Arthropoda; class Insecta; order Mantodea; family Hymenopodidae; genus Hymenopus; species Hymenopus coronatus. The sequence continues at coordinate 281,344,629 of CM060900.1, read as the reverse complement.
TCCTGTAGGTTCTTGCAATTTAAGACCTTCATCACATTTTTTTCCGATTCTGTTTCTATAATTACATTTTTTCCTGCAGTTCTTACATTTGAAATGTGAATTTTCTCTTCTTTCGGTTTCAAGTTGGTAGTTTCAATTTTCTGAATCTCTTTTCACGTCATTAATTTGAGTAGATGAAATGAACACGGTATGCTTTTTCTTTTGTATGGTTTTCTGAATATTAGATGCACTAGTAGTCAGAGTTGAGTCCGCTACTTTCGCAAAAGTCATTATTGGTTCATCTTTCTTTATTAAACAAAGCTCTTTGGCCAATTTGGCCTTGGTTTTAGCTCTTTCCATTTCAATTTTAAGATTATAATACATCTGTTGAACTTACCCAAAAAGCACAAAGTATTTTTTCTTCTTATCTTCACTATTCTTTTCCTTGGACATTAAATTATTTAAATCAACCATAGTTTGATCAAAATTAAGAACTTTCATTGTTATCGTTGCCATGCTATTAAAAGCCATATTATCGGGTTCATTTCTTGTACTATAACTTACATTACTACCACTAACCTGTCCTGGTGGAGAGCAAGCTAGTTGCTTGTTGGGGGTAAAAACTGTACTTTCTGCCATTTTTTTTACGGGGAAAAGAGCCCCCCAATACCTGATTCTTAACCAATAATTGTTTGATAGGATATATTTTCAAGCAAAAAAACTATACATAAGAAGCGCAGTTGAAAATAGTGCATACAGCAGTATCCACATGTGAACGTGACGTCAGTAGGCCTCATCCCCGTCCAACTCCATTGACCGAATTGGACTCGTATATGTTTCCGCTGGCTGCCGTGTGAGAACAGTTGGAGGCGCTAGTGTGCCTGAGAGAACGTCCCATACTTATCCTGTGCACATTCTCATCATTCTTCGTCATTGTTTCCTGTTATTCTATGGATGCAGCGCCATATTTGAAATTATATGTGATATACAATTTCATTGTTCAACTGCTTCGTTTTATTCTTGACATTTCTGTTAATTTCTAATTCTTTTTTATTAGATTTCAATTTTATTTATATAATTGTAGTAGTTTTAAATTCCCTAAAGCTCAGAAACTACAAGAACGGTCCCAAAAATAATAATAAATAACGAGAATGCAACATCCATCACAAAACAGCAAGAAAGATCTTGTAAGCACCAAAGAAATATGGGAATATTATCAAGATTAGCCCTAAGGTAAGTGACTACCAATATAATCTTATATTAATTGCACATTAATACGTATTTGAAAGGAAAAGTGACAGTGCAAGTACATATTGTAAAGTAAATGTACATGTGCATATATCCACACAAATCACGATTACTGTTAATCTCTAAACATGTTAAAGCTCATGTGTAACCGTATTTATATTAAAAGTATAAGCCGCAATGTGTTCATTCCGTATAGATTGATTCTAACAATACTTGCTTTGTTCACCATTATGTATAAGCTACATCAAAATTTAGTACCTTTGCTGCTGTTATAACAATGTAAATAAAGTCAGACAATTTAAGTGTTTATAAGCTGAATTATCTTTTGAATACACAGTTCAATAATCAATACCTATTATCATTACATATTTAAAATTTGCACGCATTAATTAATGGCAAAAGATGCTGAAAGTGGTATATCAGATGAACATAAATAAACCAACATAACCTACATCACTGCCTTCCTTTATATTGCAACCTGATTATAATAAGGACATACTCTTAAAATAATGGGCAAAAAATTAAGTCTGAAATCAAGAGCCTGGAAAAAGAGAATTTGTTAATATCATATTTTTCATGCTAACCGAGTTTAAGTGCCTACCACACATCATCTGGCAAATTAAATATTTTTCTCAAGCGCAGATGGTTGAGAAAAAGTATTGTATATCTTTATAATATAAACCTTTTAATATAATAATGCCTATTCTGAGTTCTAATTGATGATGATGATGATGGTGGTGGTGCTGATGGGATGGCATTACCTACAATCCTTTCTGCTATGCACATTATGGATTGATTTTACTCTATTTCCATTTCACAAGCTTGCCTCTTTTTTGTGGAGGTAAGAATTACCCCGGAAGCTATGGATGACTACATTCTAATTATTAATATTTTAAAAAGTTGATTCTTGTTTTCACATTCTAAAATTGAATTTCCTAAAGTATTTATGTCAATCTGGTTGGCAGTGTTTACACCTGACAATAAAAGCAACATTAGCTATTGTTGTTGTTACTATTATTTATTATCATCATCATTATTGTTTATGCACTAATCAATCTATTATACTTGTTTCAGATATAGAACTGGCTATGAGGTTCCAGAAAATACCATATGGTGAACTGCTATGTTAGAAGACAGAAGATACTCATAAGTTACTTTTTGTGAAGATTAGTATGGTCTAAGGAGTTCCTAGAGGTTGTTAAAAATAAAACTTTTTGTTATCAGGAGGACTTAAGTATAGCATGGTACAAGTGAAGTGCTTGAGTAGTACTATACTATCTTGTAAAACAGTAATGAAAATTTAAATTAATTTAGTCGTTTTTATGCCTTACATGAGAAATACTTCACTGTGCACATTTTCAAATATTATGGTTTTAAAATTAAACATAATAAATCTCAGGATAAAATATCAAACCTTAAGCCTTATAAAAGGCACATTTCCATGTTAAGTAAGAAATTTCAGAAGCTGTGTTCTGTGGTGTGTAGACTAAGACAATGTTTTCATACATAGGTTTCAAAATTGCTATAATATTACAAATATATTAACACCACTATTAGATACAGATCCTTCTGGGGATCTTGCAATCATAGTACCAACAATGATTTTATAGTTAACCGTATGTGTATCTATCATAATATCGGATAAATGACTTTTAAACAATTGAGATTATGCCGTTATAATTATGCAAATAAGTAATTCATTAAAAAAGGTTTTATCTAAAATTTTAGATTTTTTACAGAAAGAACTGCACTTTACTTAGCAAACAAATAAGAACATACAATAATCTACATTTAAATAGTTACATATTACACACTGTCTAAAATAGTGTAAGGTTTTTAAAATTTTAAATGATATGGCTTAAAGAAAACAAAATATTATGCACAAAAACTCAAATGTAATTCCTCAGTTTCTGTATATGAACTAATTTTCTCTGTCATTACAATAATAATTAATGGAACAATCTAAATGTGTATGGAATAGGAAACTGGTGCAAGTTTTGTGTAGGAATTAATTTTTCTAAACTGTATAAAGTCAAATGCTAAATTTGAACTAATCATGAAGGTTGCAAATTAACATGAATGTTTTTAAATCTTTATTCTATGTTTTATATTCACAAATTCTGTTGCAATAATTGGAATTACAATAAGGAAATAGCCATTATTTTGGTTATTATTTATTACTTTTTTATTTGAAATGATGCTTTCAATCTTAAAACCCTGGTTACTATCATGTATGTATGAGAGAAAAAACCGTGGAAGGGTACGTGCAATGTAGTGCACTATTTGATGAAGACAATTATTATGTAAAAGTTATAGAATAAAGAGATATATAACTAAATATTACATTGAATAGATGTATCTATTTTTACTAAATTATCGTTTGTAATATATCCAACATGATAACAGTTTCATATTTGTATAGCTTTAAAATCCCAGTGTGTTTATTCTGTTAGGAAGAAACCGAATGCCACCCAATTAAAAGCCCTTACATGTTGCTTAGAAAATACTGAATTATTATTGTTTTTATATATTTAAAGATTATATGATTAATTTTTTAGGCTCTGTGTGATGCATAATATTCATAATGAAAAATGAATGCTAAGTTTAGCACATAATTTTTTCTCTACAATGGTTCTTTGGAGCCTTATCACAATGCAATGTGATTTCAAGTATCTCAATTTGTGTTTGATCAAAATAGAGCTGATAGCGTGAAGCTTTATGTAGTTTAATTTTTTTCCATACATTTGCAATTCTGGTTTCAGAACCAAAGATTTTCAGGAAATATTGACTTTAGTACTTGATGTTTAATTAAATCAAGAGAAATTATTGACTAATGTTTAATAAAATCAAGAAAAATTATTGACTAATGTTTAATAAAATCAAGAAAAATTATTGACTAATGTTTAATTTTTCTCTGCAGAAAAATTAATAGCTCAGAATAACAAGTACTTCATAATATTTAGCATTTTCATAAATGTTTGTTTGCTACCTTCATTCATTTTCTTCTCACATTACTCCATGTTCTTGTATTTTGCTGTAGTTATTTAGTTATTACATGTATAAGGTGTGGTACTTCTTACTCTTTTTAACTTTGGTTGTGAATATCTCTTTGTTATTTTAACACACTAATCACCTCAGCCTAAAATATTTTTTGTGTGGCTCCTTAGCTTGTTATAGATTTAGTTCAGTCCGTTCAGTGACCCAATTATTTGCCTTAAAAGTTCATACCCTTCTGAGGAATGTTTAGACATTTCAAAGATGATGTATCTTTTTTCTAGAGCCTCACACTCCAACAGCAGATGCTTTAACACTGAAAATAATATGCTACAGATGCAACAGAAGAAGTAATAAAATATGCCCTGAATATTAATATGTCAGTTCACAATTCATGTATCTGCATGTAATATGCCTATTAATGTGCTAAGAGTGTTCATAAATATATTGTAATTGTAGCTGTATTATTGCAAAAATTCTAGTAAAATAAACACCAATTTATGGTTTATAAATTTATAGTGATTTTACTTTATATTTAGCAAAAGTTGCTAATGATTGATTAAAATTTCACACCATAATCATTTCAACAGTTAATGTGATAATTTCATATTGAAGCTAGGAATTGACAAGCACCCTACATAAACAAAGCTTTTCCGAATTAAATTTACAGACACTTTAAATTCCCCAACCCAAATGATAGTCTATAATTCATAATAGTCATTATTTAAATGTATTTTATTAATATAAAGATATCTGCAGATGTAAACCACAAGTGATTGTATTGATTTTATTTTACTTTTAAACTGTTCATTTGATGTTATTTGTGCTGTGAGCAGGTAATTTATATTCCTTTCTTGTTATATTATACATGATATCTGTAATTCCTAAAGTTGTTTTTTTTTTTTTGTAACGTCTATTGTGATATCAGAGGCTTTAATTTATGAAACAACTCGATTGTAAGTTCATTAACGTTGGATATTTTAAACATTTTATTTTCTTCAAAAAAAAAAAAACACACACACACACATATACATACTTTCAGAATCTTGGGGATAGGGAATGATTCCGGTTAAAGAAAATTGCCCGCCTCAGCCGGGAATCAAACCTGGGACCTCTGGGTGAGGAGTCGGCTTACTGATCACTTGACCTTGGAGACAGCCAATTCCTAAAGTTGTATAATTTTCCCTTGGTTTTTGTCATGCATAGCTTTAAAGTAATATTGAATAGTTCTGTCAAATTAGAAATTCAGATCATTAGCAGAAGTAGATTAAATTACAATAGGTATAAATCTGTGCTTAGCACCACAGATTTCTGAGCATTGTCCATAAAATACCACAGGACGATTAAATTAAGCTCATTAACTTTGGAAATATATTGTTTTATCATTACAGTATAATTTATTTTGGTAAATTTTTCTTCCATGTACTCTCCATTTTTGAAGATAAACAAATAAGGAAAGAAAAAGAAAAACAACAAATGCGTAGGAATGTCTATTTCTTAAATAGGCTCTCGTCACCACTGATGGTCGTTGTATATATATTTTGCACATAAGAATAAAAGATAACCGGCAAACAAACCAAGAATTCTCAAGTAAGCAATGAAATAATAACGGCAAATAAAGTTTTTCTCGAGGCTACAGTCAGATCAGAAGCTTTAGAGCGGCACATAGATTTCTTGAGAAAAAAGCTAAAACCGCCGAAAGATTTCTAATCTGGCTGTAAACTCGAGAAAACTGGCCGAAATCCTGGAGTGGATGGTTTGGTGAGTGGGCGGGGCAGGACGCTACTTTGGTGGTTGAGCTACCGTAGTCGGTCAAGTTTCTGTGACCTGTCGTGTGAGAACACTTGGAGTCGCGTCGATCGCCGGAAGTGGAAAGAGAGTCCAATTTTTTAAAATTGAGTTAACCATCTATTCGTTTATAATTATCTATGGTAGGCCTTTCCGGCCGGCTGGCAAGTACCTAATGCAGCTAGTGTTACGTAGCAACTTCGCTTATAAGTTCTTTTAATTACTGCTTTTGTATGTAATTTACAAGAGAAAACCCGTATATATAGTTAATGTACTTACAGAGTTTTTCCCATTGCTACCACACACAACTTACTGCACTATATACTTCCCGTTGTAAACTTACACTTTACAGAGCGTAACATAACACGTCTGCTCCGCCCGGCAACCTGAGCGGCAACTATTTATATATTTATTTATTACCCACCGTACTACTGTACGGTATGGTAGGGCATTATTCCCAAGGGCTTCCACTAATTCACTGTGACACTACATAGCATTTCTCCCTCGGACAACGACTATTTTAATGTAAGCACGCTATTCAACACGGGTTACATCCGTCTCGCACGACACTCACCAACTGACTGATCTCACTAGTGATGGGAGTATTCGAATGCAAAATGTCAATGTATTCAATTCTTGGAAGTTCTCGAGATGTTCTCGAATTCTGAATGTTGTATTCGAATCCTTCGCTCGGACGAGTTCTCGTTTGAACATGTCCAGAATGCTGTATTCGAATCCTGCTCTCGGATCTCTGATATGTGCGGGTGCACCGAGAATCGAGATCTCATATCTGATTGGTGCTTTTACTTAAAGGTCATTCTAGCGCTTGGATCGTGCAGGGGGAGAGGGGTGAGCACGCTGACAACAACCTACGAGAAAATCACCTGGCCAGAATAGAATATGAGAATATGCTATCAAGTAAAGCTATGAACTATCATTCCAAAGCTAACCAACGATTCCCATACATATACGCAATCATAATATTTTAATTTTACTTTGTGTTATAACGGAATGTGCGATCGGTTAGGGCAACGAATGAAAAATATTAGAAATTGGAACTAGACGATTGCATTCTGTCTTCTCAACCCAGAGGTTCTGGGTTTGATTCCCAGCTGGTGCAGGAATTTTTCTTTAATCAGAATCATTCCCTAACCCTAACAGAGTATGCATGTGGAAGTGAGTGTGTGTGCATTTTTATAGCATTTTAAAGCTGAAAAAAAAAAAAGTGTTCCATTCTCATGACTTTCTCTAGCTGTTCAATACACAAAACTACTATTCTTTCAAAAGATTATTCATCTTTTACATTATGGTAATCGAGAAAAACGTTAGCAGAAATGATCTTATTACTCGCTTCCTTGTAAGAAGAAGGGAAATAAGGGAATACGGTAGGCTAAAGTAATAATAAAAAAATGTAATAGCTGGTAGTTATGTGAACGAATTACGCGGTTCGCGTTGGATGGTCCAGTTTGAGAAAAGTTAGGTATTTTAAAACTGAAACCAATAACAAGGAATATCTTGAAAATGGTCAACTTACGTTTTTAACCAGATCTACATATTTATAGTAAGTTTTTGTCCATCTCTTACGGTTGTTAAACCGTTGTGCAAAATTCTGCAAAACTCATGCAGAATAAAGAGCTCTTCAGAGCTAATCGCAAAAATTCAAAATATACGTATTATCTTTAATACACGATATTTTAATCAAAATCGTTAGTCATTTTTGAGAAAATCATTATTTTCGAAAAATGTTTCATGTAAAGGATAGCTGGGGTTGGGGGATTTTCTTAAAAATGTTTCGTGTCGCATCCTTGGAAGATACTAAACTTAAATACCGAGTTTGGTATTTTACGGTCTTTTCGTTTTTGAGCTATGCTGTCACCCCCCCCCCACAGAAACGCGCGCGCGGACCTTTTTCTAAAATGATATTTTTCGACTCAGGGGACAGCAAAGCATGTATTTCCATTGGAATCTCGATATCAAATTTTTGGGTGGAATACAATACCTTCGCTAGCTATGTACATTGTTGTGTACATACGGTTAGATAAAGTAAAAATGCTTTTTGGACTCAGGGGACCTCAAAACGTATATTTACGGTGAAATCTCGGTATCGAATTTTTGGGTGGAATACAACACTTTCACTATACACTATGTATGTACATAGCACGTGTAGAGAAAGTAAAAACAATAAGAAAGCCTACAGTCCAGCGAGAAAAACACCGGCAGTTGTTTTACCAGTTAAGGCCCTGATGTAACCATACAAATTAAAGGGGGCTTTAAAAACCAAACAAAAGAGCACAAATTCTGATTTGTTCCTTTCACATTATTTCTCTACCTGCAAACAAACTTTTCTTACAAAACATTACTCTTTAATTACTTCATGCTAGTCGGGATAAATTTTAGCAGATATGTCTTATTACGTATTTCCTTGTAGGTAGAAGGGAAATAAGGCACTATACTAGGCTAAAGCCATAGTCAAATATTTTAAAAGCTGTCGCTATGCGATTGAGCTTGAAATTCGATTATCTTTGCATGGCTATGAGTAAAACAAAATAAACACGGATGACGACTACCTGTTTGAGAAAACTGTTAGTTAAATTTTAAACCTATAGCAAGGGAATGTCTTGGAAATCGTTAACTGCACAAAAAATAACAAAAAAAAAAAAATAATAATAAATAAAAAACTTACATTTTATGTGTCATGTAAATATCTTTTAATCAAATTGTCAGCAATTTTTGGAAAATCAACATTTTCGAAAATTTTTGCATATAAAAATAGTTTGGGGTGAGGGATTTGGTTGAAAATATTCGTGTCATATGCTCAGAATATAACTCCATGGCACGACAGCTCACGGGGAACCTTGGCCTACCGCCCGGCCGCTGCGTCCCCCATCACGGTCCACTACAGACGTCATGGATGGGGTGCAGTATTGGAGGGTGAGACGTGGTCAGCGCCTCGAGTCCCCCCGGCCGGTTATTGCGGTCCTCATGACCTGGAGCCGCTACTTCTCCATCAAGTAGCTCTTCAATTTGTCCCCCAGGGACCTTACGAGGCTGAGTGCACCCCGGGCCAGGTCTCCCAGCGGGGGAAAAATCCCCACGCTAGTACTGGGGATCGAACCCAGGTCTCCCGCTTGGTGAGTAGCAACGCTACCACCGCGCTAAGGAGACGAACCATGCTTAGAAGATATGAACTTAAATATCACGTTTAGTATTAATCACATTTTCGTTTTTGAGATATGCTCTTACATACACACATGGCCTTTTTCAAAAATATTTATTTGTTTTATATTATTAAGGCGTCCTGAAAACATTTATTTCCGATGAAATCTCGGTATCGAATTTTTGGGTGGAACACAATACTTTATCTACATAAATATTGCATAAATAAGTGGTAGAGAAAGTAAAAAACAATGCAAAACAATATTTAAGTCAATGTGCACTGCAGTGAATTGTTTAGAAGTATACCATCCAAGATTACATTTTGATGAACGGCAAAGCAGTAAATATATAACACATTTCAATTATCAATTTCATTTGCAATAGTATTTTCCGTTTTCCGTTCATGAAATATGTTGTCTTAAAATATTAACTAAAGAGTGAACGTCTTCTGTGCAGCTATCACAAATGAGCATGCTTAAATAGGTTTTCTATACTGTTTAACGCCCGCCTTAACTACACATGGCACCACAGGCGATGACACTGATAATGCATGGAATGAAGATGGAGCACCAATGGAATAAGATGGCAGGGGAAACCCGCCCCTGCGCCGCTTTGTCCACCACAAATCCTGCATGTGCTTGCCTGGGATGGAACCCTGGCCGCCCTTGGTGAGAGGCGAGTGGTCTAACCCTCGGCCTCGGCATGGCCCTAAACAGGTCGTTATCCAGATGAATGTAATTATTAAATCATCCACCGATCAAAAGTGACATTCCAGAAGCATAGTCACGGTGATAGTCATTTGAAACATGCTAAATATTAGTTTCATTTATGGACGCTCTTTAACCGATGCATCACATTTTATATTAGGCTTAGGCCTGTTCAGATGCCTCTTGAGGTTCTTTTACGTCCGTAAATCTACAACACGGGACCAATAGCTTTATTTACCTTCCGAAAGAAGTCATGCTAAGGATGTTTAAGCCCGAAAGAAATTCACCTCCCTCCGTCGGATTTGAACCCGCGACCATGGGAATCAGAGGCTAGCATGTTAATCGAGTAATACTAATACAAAAATGTTTTTGTACGTTATACACACACACACACACACACACAGGAAATGCTATATTTCTGAGAAAGGTTGTTTTGTGAACCAAATGTTTGTATTTCCAGAATTTTAAAATTCATGGTGCCAACCATTGCGACTGTTGTAAACAGAATCTGGCAAATATATTCCGTAATCATATTCTATTTATATTTCAATCGTAGATCATTTTTATCCGCTAATAATAAAGTTACTATATTTCTAAACATTTTGTATTCAATTCAATTTAATAAAAGAAACGGTTATGAATGAAAGTGCATAACGCTTAAGCTACGATAATCTTGAATAGAAACTTCAACATTTTGAGAATAACATGTCATATCTTTTGTCCATCATTTTTACATGTCTTGTTCGAGATCAACCATGGCGAGAACTGCGAGCATCACTCGAGTAGCGATAGCATAGCATCCGAGAACTTGCTAATGAATGCAAGCTGATTTCGATTAGCGCAAGGTTTGTAGTATTCGAGAACAAGCATGGCGAGAACTGAGAACGTCTCTCGAGTGACGATAACGTAGCATCCGAGAACTAGCTTATGAAGAGCCTGATTTCGAAACCATTTTGATTACAGTATTCGAGACCTTGTTCTCGGATGAAGGTTTAGATTCTCTAGAGTATTCGAGTGAAGAGGATCGATTCTTGAAAACATTCGATTCTGCCCATCACTAGATCTCACAGCCCTCGATGCGCTACCACCAGCTATCACAGGTCCATCTATCGTTCTGCATACACACTGTGCCTGCAGAACTTCCACACGGCACATACACGTTTGTGATCCGTTCACATATCTACAAGAAAAAACTAGTTGCCATGGCTTTTGCTCTAACTCTCGCATATCAGTTTTTTTGCCCTTCGATATCTCAAAAGTGGTACGCTGCAACTGCCATACAATCAAAAGGTCATATAAGAGTTCGGGTAGGGAGGAGTGAGGTGTGATTATTAAATGTAATAATCGAGTATAGCTTTTTTCGGATGCCTCCTAAGAAATTGTGAAAATGCTATCGGTACATCGAGTGTGCGAGTGTTGATGTTGTGGAAAGTGTACGACATGTATTTCTTCAGTAAAAACAATTTCAGCAAAGTACTTGTGATAATAACAGTGGAAGATTGCCAATATTTTGCCATTGAACGACTTACTTCGCGACAGTTTTTTGTGCGTTAGGTTAGGCCAGGTTATGTTAGTTAAAGTAATTAGATACATCATTTCTGAATAGTTCCGCGTAATTTCGTTTTTCAGAATTGGTAATAGAGTAACAATATGTCGAATATCTGTTAATGTTTATTTTTTAATAGATTTTTAGTATCGTGAAAACAATTGCGCTTGCTTGTGATGACCGTTAAAGCATATCCGTTTTTTGGCTTTCGATATATCAAAGTGGTACCCTGCAATTGTCATACAATAATAAAAGAAAATAGAGCATGCAATATTTCGAGGAGAAAGGAAAGAAAGAGTGAGGTATGAATAATAAATGTAAACGTTGATTAAAGCTTTTCAGGTGGCTCATTTTGTATCTTGACAACACTGTGTAGTTTATTTATCATAATCGTAGAGTTGAGAATGGCTGTACTATGGTGGTAGGAAGTGGTGGAGGTGGCATGGAGCTGAAAGTATCTTTTTTCAAATGTTTATTTGCATTCTATCACCATTTTTGTGTTTGTTTATTCCCATCATTGTTGTAAAACGTGCCAGCGCAGCTAAATATGGCCGTGCTATGTAGTCGGGTGGGAGTATGTCTTTTTTTCCCAAAGATTCTTTGTATGTTAATACCCTTGTAACATGTACCAGTACAGCTGCATATGATGGGTGCTGTGGTGGCAGGTAGGGAAGGGGTGACAGAGGGTGGGAGCATCTGTTTTCTCAAATGTTTATTTGTATGTTATCAGCATTGTTTGACACGTGCCAGTACAGTTGAATATGTATGGTGCTATGGAGGCAGGGGCGGGAAGGGATGGTAGAAGGAGGGAGTATCTATTTTTAAGGCTTTTCCTTATCAATACCTTTGTTATGTTTCTTTTGTAAAAAATCTCCCTCTATAATAGTGACATGTGCCACCTGCGTGTTAAGTGGTGTATAATAGAACTAATCGAGCCTATGGTGCAAATAATCAACCGTGTAATCTCTATTGTGTGCGGCACTCGTTGTGGAGTAGAATCCCTCATCTTTCCCTAATAAATTAGTACACAGAAAATGTGATCTCGTTAAAGCACTAGTTAATGGCATACGTTTTTCTTTAAGAGCTGACCATTTTTAACATATCCATTGTTATTGGTTTCAGTTTAAAACTACTTAACTTTTCTCAACCGGAACGATATAAAGCGAACCGAGCCTCAATTGTTTCACATAACGTACTGCATATAAAGGAATTGACTATCGATTTAGCCTAATGTATTCCCTTACTTCTTTCTACTGACAAGGAAGCAGGACCAATTCTGCTAATTTTTATCTAGATTAGCATGATGTAGATATACGAATAATCTTTTGTAAGAAAATTTTGCTAATGGATTAGCTACGAGTAAAACAACCTATGTGAATTGGACACATCCGATCTTTTTTATAATTGTGGTAGCCTTTCCTTTTCTACCCGTCGAGCAATTTCTTCGAACTCGGGTGGTGTGGTTTTGTCCACTAGGGCAGGAAGGCTGTTTTTCAGAATCCTACCAACTACGTCCTTATGGTACACCATTATTACACCTCGTCTCCTGTGAGTGGGTTTCCTCCTAACTTCATGGGATGGCTGTCCTTCACTTCACTACTATCTTATTCATCCTTCCCGGGGTGCTTGAGAGTGATTTGCCCTCTAGTAGGAATTCATTGATGGGGAAGATTTTTTCTTTTCACCCTAGCTCCTATTGCTCGGTAATGATATCACTTTTCTAGGGATCGTCCCCGATTCGGCCAAGTTCGTTAATTGAGTGACTAACCGCGAGCTTCAGCTCTCATGGGTTTTGCTTCTAATGGTGGGGTGGTTTTATGTATTCGTTTGTTTCTCTTCTCGTTTCACGCAATCATATCTCGTATTGTGTATGTGCTTTTCTCGTGTTCTTGTCTTCTCCTTCGACTTTTCCTCTGTTGTGGCGTGCTCTCACGTGAGTAGGGGTTATTGAGAGGTCCAGAACCACAAAGGGTACCACCAACACTACATATAATAGGCTGAATTAATTCTATTGCAATCTTCCCTAATGCATAGCTGGCACATGTCACTATTATACTCTTTCCCTTAGGAACAGGTGCTATGTTTCACTATTATGGAGGGAGATTTTCCCACAAGATACAGAATCATACAAAGAAGAATATGAAAAAAAAAAAAAAAAAATAATCACACCCTCTGCCACCCCACCTAATGCCGCGCCCCTTCCACCCTGCCTGTTCTCATGGCATCCCCCCGCTATTGGCACCTGTTACTGTTAGCTTACAAAGAAACATTTGAAAAAGAGATTACACTTGCCAGATGCAACCGCTTCCATCGCATCTCATCCTTCCCTCCCAATAGGGCCTGCTGCGTCTTTATCGTACACTGATCCGATCAAAGCTAGACTATGGATGTATTGTTTATTCTTCAGCACGCACATCTGTGCTGAGAAAGTTAGATACTGTCCACAACCAGGGCATTCGTGTGGCTGTTGGAGCATTTCCAACTAGCCCAGTTGTGAGCCTCTACGCTGAAGCTGCCGAACCCCCTCTTCGATGTCGGCGGGATGTTCTTTTATCTAACTATGGCTAGCCTTAAGTGCATCGCTACGCATCCACCGTTTCCTCCCTTTTTTGATTCTGGATTGGACAACCGTTATAGAAACTCCTACGTAGTCAAACGCCTGCAGGATTTCGCTTCCGGGAGCTGCTTCGAACGCACGGTCTTGAAATGCCTGACATGTTTCCAAAGGGGGAGAAGCTGCAGCCACCTTGGTTACGTGCTTCCTCCCGCGAGATCTCGGGATGACGGCTTACGCGAAATCTCCTACGCCTAAGTTTTGTATCCGTTCTTTTTTTTTTTTTTTTTTTTTTTTCTTTTTTTAGAATTTTTATCAAAGTACAGTGGCCACAGTTATATATGGCAGTAAGTGCGCCGATGGAGTTGATGTGCCTTTGTCACTGGAACCGAACCATTTACTTTCGGTTTGCCGAATAGCACATCAATTTATTCTGCAGAGCTGTATGCTATTGAACATGCCGTTTCATATATTCGCTGTCGAAACTTGGGTGACTGCCTTGTTGTGAGTGATTCCCTTAGTGCACTTCAGAGCCTTCGTCAGCTGTACGTTTACCATCCACTAGTACAGCGCATTCAGGACATCTCCCACATTTTGCATGCTTCGGGTGTAAATGTGGAGTGCGCCTGGGTTCCTGGACACGTTGGCTTGCCGGGGAATGAACTGGCGGATTTGGCGGCAAAGAAGGCATCATCTGCGCCCAGTGTTACTACTAACTTAGTCTCCGCTGAAGATTGTAGACTTGTGCGAAGAGCGGTAATATCGTGCTGGCATGGAGAGTGGTCCGCTCTTTGAGGCAACAAACTTAGGGAGGTGAAAGAGCTCCCTTTGCACTGGGTGACTTCCTAATGTCTATTCCGTCGTGAGGAAATTATTTTAGCTAGATTACGTATTGGCCACTGTATTTTTAGTCATAGCCATGTTTTTAAGAGGGAACCTCCATCTGTCTGCCCGCTCTGTGGCAACGTTTTTGCCGTCAGTCATGTCTTGGTAGAGTGTGCTCATCTAGCTACGAGCCACTCTGCAACTGCCGGCCAGGCTTTCGGGGATCCTGGCTGATGATCCCGGAACGGCGGAGAAAGTTTTTAGATTTGTATCCTAAGTGACAATTGCTTTACGAATCTAATTTTAATGGCTTTTATTATTTTTTTTGACGGCTGACTATGGAGCGGTAAGTAAAGGTTTTACTTTTAATTGTACTTTTACATTTTGTCACCGGCACCCATGCCCGGTGGCTGTGGTTTTAAATTTACACTTAACTCCATTGTTTTTTTGTTTTTTGTTTTTTTTTTATTTTCTTTTTAAAAGCTTAAGCTCAGGTTTCCGTTTTTAATGGTTATGTTTCCCGGGGTCACTTGGACTATTTTATTCTTCCCTTGATTTTATTGGAGTTTTGTCTCTCTCTGGTTGTTGCCCAGGGTTTTATCAGTTTTATTGTCTTGGTGTTTTTTATTTCTGATTTTAGCATAGTTTTTGATTTACTGAGGGCGCTAATGACCTTAGCAGTTGAGCGCCCTTAAACACCAATCATCATCATCATCATCATCATCATCATCATCATCCAAATATGGCCACAGATATCCAAATGTACGATTATGATAAAAATAATCACGCATGAATATTGTTACGATACATGTGTACTACCTGTAAAAGTTATAACTAACGTTTACATTTATTTTATTAGCCATCCCTCCTTTTCTCCCAGAGCACGAGTACGAACAAATTTTTTGACTGTATGACAATTGCATTATACACGTTGAGATACTGAAAGCTCAGAGCAATAAATATAATGTAATGATTGTCAGAAGCAAACGCCATCAGGTTTCACGATACTAAAGAATCAATTAAAAACACATTAACCCTAGGATGCATATACAGGGCCTCGAAAGCCCTTCAAAGTCTTACTTTTCAAATATTCTTGTAATTCTTGATTTGATTTCCTTTCCAGTATTGTTCCGCTTGCCCTTTGGCATCTCTCGTACAAAGTCTGAGCTAGACTGTATTAAAGGTTTTTTGCATAATTCAAAATATTTTCCGAAACCCCGTTAATGCATATGTAGGGCTTCAGAAGCCCCCTTAAAGTTATTAATTCAACAATTACTATAGCAGAGACAGTGGTGGTGACAGTAGTAGTAATCGTCGTCATCGTGGTGGTGGTAGTTATTTTGAGGTTTGTGCAACTGCATGCTTTATTGTTGCACAGCATTATTGTTCTGTGCTGCTATTTTCAATGTCATTGTTTTTTTTAGATTATAGTAGCACCCAATTCCGGGATTATTACCATCATGGCTTGTTTAGTTTTGCACCAGCAGCTGTTCGAGTGACACGTATGTACGGTCATGGCTTCATCAAGGAATACAATAGAGTTAGTACGTGCAACTACAGCTAATTTTAAGTGTTGTCACTCAGTGGTTTGAAGAAGCTGAATCATGCGAAGAAGGAAGTATTTTTGGAGATAGAAGTAGTGAAGAATCAAATGTTGATACGAATGCTCTGGAAGATTACAGTACTTCTGATAGTACTGCTTCATCAGATTCTGAAAATGAAGTTCCACATCAACAACTCAGATATGCCAGCACATACATTAGCCGTAACGAAACCATTTGGAATTTAGATCCTCCTGCAACTCTCGTATGCCTGTTCACAATTTTATAAAGAAGGCACCCGGTCCAGCTCATGGATTGAAGACCTGTAAACCAAAGGATGCATGGGACTATTTCATCTCCAAGGAAATCCTAGATGAAGTGATCAACTGCATAAATATAGAAGGCAGAAGAGTTGCTGCTTCGCATGGTAAAACATGAAAGAACGTTTCGCTTATTGAAATGGAGTTTTCTTGGCCTTTTGCTGCTTGCTGGTGTTAAGAAGAGTTGGGATTCCCATATAATAGGATTATTCTTGGATGAAAAGGTAAATCCTACATATAAGGCCACAATGTCAGTAAATAGATGTGTGGATATAAGGAAAATGATAAGATTCGATGACAGGCGTACCCGTGAAGCTCGATCTGTAGACGACAAACTTGTAGTTGTTCGTTATGTATGGGAACTGTTTCTTGACAAAATATGTAGAAATAGTATGATTCCTAGTGATTTCACTCACAGTTGACGAACAATTGTTCCCATTCCGTAGAAGATATAGCTTTATCCAGCATATGCCCTCTAAACCTGTCAAGTATGGCATAAAGATATTTTGGTTATGCGATGCTACATCTCCATATACTTTCGATAGTATTGTGTACACGGGAAGGAAACCACATGAACCTATTCAGAAAAATCTTGGATTGAATGCGCAGAAAGACCTTGCTAAAAGTATAGAAGGATCGTCCATAAATATTACTGTTGATAACTTCTTCACTAGCATTCAGCTGGCAGAAGAGATACTTCAGAAGCAAACTACAGTGGTGGGAACAATCAAACTAAATAAACCAGAAATCGCCAATGAGATGAAACCGTCCGCCTCAAGAACAGTGCATTCCTCGTTATTTGCCTTCAGAGATGAAATAACAATGGTTAGTTATGTTCCCAAAAAAGAAAAAATCTGTCATTCTCATTACAATGCTTCAGGACAAAGATATTGATCAAGCTCACGCAAAAAAGAAACCAGATATAATAGCATTCTATAACTCCACAAAGTGTGGACTAGATCAAATGGACCAAAAGGTTCGTTCGATATTACACCTGCAAGAGACAAACAAGATACAGTCATTTGCGTTGTGGAAGAATATGATGGACGTCGCAGCTATGAACAGTGAAATTTTATTTTCTGCCCAATATCCGACATATACTGAAAGAGCTGATAGAAGGCGTTCGTTCCTAAGAGGATTAGTAGAGGAAATGGTAAGACCACTAATGGAGCTTCGAATTAACACCCCTGATCTCCTAAAGGAAACAGTTGATGTCATGCAACGATGTGTGCAGAAAAATGACACATCGGAGAAACAATTGGTTGTATCAGGAAAGAAAAAGGTGCAATTACTGTCCATATAAGAAGCATCGGAAAAGCACCATGATACGTATGAAGTGTAAAAACATCTGCAAAGAACATAGTGGCATTCTTCGTGCTTCTGGTTTGTTAAAATTTTTAAACTAAGAAAAAATGTAGATATTGTAAAAAATGCATAATAATTATTTTTCCAAATGTAGCTTATAATTCTTATTATTGTCAACAGTAAGGATGTTGTAATTCAAGGAACTGTTAATAACTTTTATAACAGGTAGAACTGCAACTTGTAAGTGTAACAAAATATAATATTTTGCATATGGTGTGTGTAGTAAGTAGTTGTACATGATAAATCGGAATTCTTAAGAGTTCTTTAAAAAATAATACTATATTTCACATGCCTACCAGATTCTTTTAGTACAACCTAGGAACATTACTATATGTCAATAAGTTTGAAACAACAAATTCAACTACAAAACATGAGTATGTGAAGAGAAAAAAAAAATAAAATAAGGATAGGGCCCCATAGGGCTTGCATATTCATTCATGTGTATTTTAAACAGCATGCATCCTAGGGTTAATAGGTATTTGATATATTGGTACACTAAAAATTAATCTATTGCAAATAAAACACCGTTAACAGTCAAAGGAACATTTGAAAAAAACAAAAAATCGGAGAGATTACATTTGTCATCTGCAACCCCTAGCATTCCTTTTCACCCTTCCCTCTCATAGCATCAGACATGTGCAAATGTACGCTTATGTTAAACATAAACCCGCAGCAATATTGTTAAGACACAAATGTACAATATAAAAAAGCTAGGTTAACATTTGTTGTTGCTATTATTATTATTATCATCATCATCATCATCATCATCATCATCTACTTCATTATCATCCATTCCTCCCTTTCTCCCAGAGCTCATATATTACCACATTTTTCACTGTGACAATTACTTCATACACATTGAGATACCGAAAGCCCCAAAGCAGCTGATATAATTTAATGGTTATTACAAGCAAACACCATCAGGTTTCACTATACCAACTAATCAATTAAAAATTAACGTTAACAGGTATACGATATATTGGTAAACCGAAAATTAAACTTGCACAAATAAAACACCGTTAACAAACAAAGAAACATTTGAAAAAAAAAAAAAAAAAAAAGAGATTACATTCGTCACCTGCAACCGCTACCACTCATCTCAATCCGCCCTCCCGTAGCACCAGACGTATTCAATTGTACGATTATGATACAAAAATATTGTTAAGAATGGGTGTCTAACGGTACCGAAAGTACAAAAAGTAACGAATTTGGCAAGTGGGTGCCGAAAGTACCGAAAAGTAATGAATTTAACGATTTGTAGAATATAGGGTAACTAATTCACTTTCGAACTTGGCGCTCGTAATTGCTCTCGAAAGGGAGCAAACTAGCGGCCGTCAATAATCGGTTTAGAACGACTCTCGGAAACGCACGTTGCGCTAAGTTGCCTTCCTCTCTTGCTGCCTCTTGTTACGGACGTAGTTTGCTTGCAGGATTGGCTACATTGCCAAGTGAAGGAAACAACATTGGAAGCTGTTGATACTGGTTTATAACGAAAATTTGTAGTTATGAGTTTTGACAGCAACAGGAAGTAATTCGTGGGAAATCGTTGAACAACAACAAAATTATAATTTGGTGTTTCGTACGTGTTGTACAGGGTTATTCTAAATTAGTTACCTGAAAGTATGAATGAATTATTTTGAAACCGTTGAAGGAAATTTATTCAGATGTTCATCAAATCTTATGTTATATCATCAAGTTTTAAACCTGGCCGGCAGACTTCGCTACACGTACCCGCTTGCTCGTCTGGTGGGGAAAATACGAAGCACTCGCACACCTGGAGCAGTCGCCATGTAGTCTTACAGCGGTGCGGAGCGCGCGCCGTGTTGTCTGTGGTTTCATGAAACTAAATCGCAAATTACCGTACAAAGACGATTTCGTACAGAGTATCAAAAAACTCCCCCCGCGGGTGAAAACTGTCAAAGCATGGTATGCTCGATTCGTAGAAACAGGTTGTGTGGGACACAGAGAGAAAGGACAGGGACGCCCTCCTGTAGCAGACCACGTTGTGGAAGCCTTGAGAAGAACTTGTGCACGAAGTCCAAAGAAGTCTACAACTAGAGCAAGTTTGGAGCTGACCATTCCACAACCTACGGCATGGGCAATTTTACGACTGCAGTGTAAGGGGTATAAGTTGCAACTGACTCAAGCATTGAGTGCTAATGACAAGCTTAAACGTTATGAGTTCTGTGCGGACATGCTGAACAGGATGGAAGAAAACGATAGTTTTCTAAACAAGATTGTTTTCAGTGACGAGGCAACTTTTCACCTTAGTGGCACAGTTAATCGCCACAATGTAAGGATATGGGGTACACAGAAACCGACGGATTGCCTGGAACATACACGTGACTCACCAAAACTGAATGTGTTTTGTGCCCTAAGCTCCGTGAAAGTGTAAATTCTCTTGTAAATAACCAGATGCTGGGGCAAGTAATGATCATTAAAACTCGTCCTTAAATGTGAAGAAAAGTGAAGATTCCCCTTTACTTACAACGAGGGAGGGCAAAGGGGGGTGTCTTATTATGAAGGAATATAAAGAGAACACTGTGACTGGCATCACATATCTAGATATGTTACAAAACTAACTGATGCAACAGTTGCAAGAAGATATGAGAGAGAATTTCATTTTTCAACAAGATGGAGCAGACTGCCTCCGTGGTCGAGTGATCAGCGAGCTGACTTCTTACCCGGAGGTCCCGGGTTCGATTCCCGGCTGGGGCGGGGAATTTTCCTTTAGCCAGAAGTATTCCCTATCCCCCACAGAGTCTGGAAGTATATATGTGAGAGTGAATGTGTGCGTGTTTGAGGAAAATAAAATGGTTTAATCCAAATGCAAAAGAAAGAACCTACAGACAACGAGTGCAAAGCCCCGGGTGTGACCTTAGATGTTAGGGGGCTATATAAATGAAACAATAAAAAAAAATTGAGCACTTTCTTATTACCACCATGAGGTCACTACATACCTATCCCATTGGATTGCATGTGGCGGGAACATAGCTTGGCTTCCACAATCTCCCGATTTAACACCGCTGGATTTTTGTCTGTGGGGTTACGTTAAAGGTAATGTGTATAACCCTCCACTGCCGACCAATCTCGATGAGTTTCGTCAACGAATTACCGTAGCGGTAGCTCGGGTAGATGCGGACATAATCTCGCGTATCTGAAATGAACTTAATGTTATAACTTAATGTTATGGAAAATGGAAATTAACTACTTAAGATAACTGTATAATTTAGCTTTCTTATCAGGTAACTAATTTAGAATAACCCTGTATAGTGCGCATCCACACGTTAGAGTTCGTCGTCATGAAATAAGATTATATTGTACGATTTCGAGTGCAGAAGGGAGTTACTTGTGAAGATTAGCTCTTTGTTTCCAATCAGTTTGCGTAATAATAGTGTAGTTAAAAATGAAAACCTAATAGGTCAAACCAGCCACCATGCCTGGAAAAAACCGGTTTCAATTGGAATTACCTGGCTAAGACCAGTTGATGGTCATAGATATGATGCATACTGTTTGTTGTGCAAAATAAATTCGACATTGGAAAAGATGGCATTTACAATGGCGACTATGTGCAAAAGGTATGAGGCACATGGCATTGGCGGGACCTCTTATCTGCGGCACACAACGGAAGGTGGTGTTACGAGATACCTTGAAAATTGTATCATCTGCGTCGTCATCTAAGGGCAACCCAGAGACCCATCAGGCAGAACTACAGCCAGTATCTAGCACTAGTGGCATTTCTAGCTTTCTGCAACATGGTGAAGCACCAAAGGCTGAAATTTTGTGTTTAGCACACAGCGTAATGACTAATGTGTCATTGCGTAGGACAGCATTTTCTGTGGATTTGTTTCTACTACTGTTTCCGGATAGTCTCATTGCGAAAATGTTTGGGAAAATCCGGTGTTTGCTCTTTCCATTGATGGAAGTCTTAATGATATTGCCCACAAAGAACAAATGGATGTAATGGTAAATTATTGGCATGTTAATTTTGGGTTAGTAAGTACTAGATATTTGAAGTCCGTATTCCTAGAGACATCAACAGCATCGAATATGATTGTTATCTGAAAAAGGCCTTTCACTTGAAAGGCTTGTTCAGGTCTCCACAGATGGCCCTAATGTAAATCAGGTATTATTGTCCGATCTAATGATTCATATGAAAAATAGTTTGACATCAGAAAAACAAATAGTGGATATCGGGGCGTGTTTCCTGCATACCTTAAATGGAGCATATAAAACTGTCTTGAAAAATAGGGTGGGGCATTGAGTTTTTTTAAGTCTTTGTTAAGATTGGGTTAAGGATCACAGCTAATTTTTATTTCACATTCTCAGTAGACACCCTGAAGTCACAAACGTACTATGTGAAAGAAACACATCAATCATCGTTCACATTTATTATTATTATTATTATTATTATTATTATTATTATATCATCATCTTTCCCAGAGCAGATGTACGAACAAATTTTATTGATGGACAATTGCATCATACACAAGCTTCAAACTAATTGATATAACTTTATGATTGTGACAAGCAAACGCCATCTCGTTTCATGATACTAAAATCAGTTAAAACTATCATTAGCAGGTATTAGACATATTGGTACACTGAAAATAAATCTGTTACACATAAAACGCCGTTAACAAACAAGGGAACATTTGAAAAGAAAAGAAAAAGGACCACACTCGCCACTTACAACCCCTACCATCCTAACTCACCCTTCTCTCCCATAGCACCGACCAATTTTTGACTGTACGTCAGTTGCATCACACAACACTGAGGCACTGAAAACTCAAATCAATTGATATGTGATATTAGCACAAGAAAACGACATCAGGTTTCACGATACTAAAAATTAATTAATAGTAAAGATTAACAGGTGTTCGATATATTTATACATCGAAAATCAATATTTCACAAACAAAACACCGTTAACAGACAAAGAAACATTTGAGAGAGAGAGAGAGAGAGAGAGAGAGAGAGAGAGAGAGAGAGAGCGAGAAAAGAAGTTACATTCGACATCTACAACAACCCTATCATACCATCTCACCCCGCCCTCCCATAGCACCAGACATATGTACGACTAAGATAAAAATAAACACGCAGCAATATTGTTAGGATACAAATGTACAATCTGAAAAAGTTATTATTATTATTATTATTATTATTTATAATCATCATCATCATCCATACCTCACCCATCCTTCCCTTTGTCGTAGAGCACATGAACGACCAAATTTTTTTGACATGACAATTGCATCATACACTTTCAGATACAGAAAACTTAAACCAATTGATATTATGTAATGATTAGCACAAGCAAATGCCACCAGGTTTCACGATACTAAAGAATCAATTAAAAATAACCATTAACAGGTATTCGAGATGTTGGTACTCTGGAAATGAATCTTTTACAAATAAGACACCGTTAACAACGAAACATTTGAAGAAGAAAAAGCAGATTACACTCACACCTCCAACACCTACAATCCCATCTCACCCTTCTCTCCCATAGCACCAGACATTCAAATGTACGATTATGATAAAAATAAACACGCAGCAATATTGTTAAGATCCAAATGTACAATCAGAAAAAAAGCTTTATTAAATTGATGATTGTTTTCCATTCATCTCCCACTCCCCGGCACACCTTTCTCCAAGAGCACATGTACGACCAAATTGTTTACTGTATGACAATTGCATCATACACGTTGAGATACGGAAATCCCCTAAGCGTTCAGATAATGTAACGATTGTCACAAACGAACGCCATAAGGTGTCACAATACAGAAAATCAACCTAAAGAAAAACATTAACAGGTATTCGATATATTGCAACACTGAAAATTAATCCATTACAAATAAACACCGTTAACAGACAAAAGAAATATTTGAAAATAAAAAGAAGGTAACACTTGCTACCTGATACCCGTACCATCCGAACTCACCCTTCCCTCCCAAACAGCAGACCAATTTTTGACTGTATGGCAGCTGCATGATGCAACACTGCGCCACTCAAAGCTCAGATAAATTGATACAATGTAATGGTTAGCACAAACAAACACCACCAAGGTTCTCGATACTAAAAATCAATTAAAATAAGCAGTAACGGGTATTCGATATATGTGTTGAGTGAAAACCAATATTTTACAAATAAAACACCATTAACAGACAAAGAAACATTTGCAAAATAAAGGGGGGAGGGGTTACACTCGTTACCTGCAACCACTATCATCCCATCTAACCCCACCCTCCCATAGCACCAGAGATATTCAAATGTAGGATTCGCCTGCGGTGTCATAAGTAGTAAAAGCAGGCCTTAAACACTATCAAATACAAATCTCTCTTTCCCCCCCCCTCCAAATGTTTCTTTGTTAACGGTGTTTTATTTGTTGTATATTCATTTTCAGTGTACCAATATATATCGAATACCATTTAATGTTTATTTGTAATTGATTCTTTAGTATTGTGAAACCTGAAGGCCTTTGCTTCTGATAATCATTATATTGTATCAATTGTGTTGAGTTTTTTTTTTTTTTTTTAATCCCTATTTACATTTCCCCCCGTAGGTTTTACTGATTACTGGTTTACTGGTTTTACTGTTTCTTTTACAAACATATACACGTTGCACAAACATAAAACACCCGTGCCCAAGGCGGGACTCGGAACCCACGATCCCCTGCCCACCAAGCACCAAAGCGAGACGCTTTAGCGAGCGTGGCCATGGGAACCGGCTGCTTTCGGCATCTCAGTGTGTATGATGCAGTTATTTTAGAGTAAAAACATTTGGTCGTACATGTGCTCTGGGAGAAAGGGAGGGATGGCTGATAAAAATAAATGTAAACGTTGATTATATCTTATTTCAGATGGTACATTTGTATCTTAACAATGTTGCTGCGTGTTTATTTTCATCATAATCATACATTGGAATATGTCTGTTGCTATGGGACGGAAGGGTGAGGTGCTATGGTAGGAGTTGCAGTTGGCCAGTTTAATCCCATTTTCTAACGTTTCTTTTTATGCTAACAATGACACGTGCCAGCACAGGTGCATATAGCGGGATGATGTTATCTGAGCAGACAGGGTGAAAGGGGGCGGTGTGTTTATTTTTTTCATGTGTTTCTTTGTATGCGGACTTATTTTATGGGAGAATTTCCCTCCATAGTAGTGGAAGTGGCACCTGTGCTCTAGGGGGAGAGTATGAAAGTGAAACGTGCTAGCTGTGCATTAGGGGAGAGTATAATAGAATTAATTGAGCCTATTATCTCTATTGTTTGCGGTACCTTTTGTGGCGCAGCTCCCTTCAATATCCTTTTCTCATGTGGGATTTGATTGTTTGGTGGATGGGTGTTTTCTATAGGGGTAGCCACCCCTATTTGTTTCCATCTCGGGGATTATACTGTTGTAATGGTGCTAGACGCGAGACACATGTAAAGTCTGAGTTCGCAAAGATCCCTGCGCGTTTATTGAATAATTAAACGGACTTGGCCTCTGAATCACAGAATAAGGAGCTGTATATCTCATAAAAGTTTTGTTGATCTCCCTACCCTTCTTGTGGGAGTGTAAAGACTCAATTGTCCTACTGTGTGTGTTACCTTTCTTCTTTTGTCATACCTCGGTTAATTTTTGTTGTTATTTTTTATATTCTTAGCAGTATATTCTCGTGCTTTTATCACGTAATTTGGACTTGACGGATATACAAATTTGTTATTTCACTCAACAACACTATGTCCATTGGCAAGACTGCTTTCCATGCATACACAAGTTCGAAGGGAGTCATTTTTAAGCTTGCTTATCGGCTATTGTTTATGTCTAGACAATTCTGTGTAATAGTATGTTCTAGTTCGAATGTCTGGCATTGACGTAGTTGCTTATTATTTGAGCTATAGTTTGCTCTTTCTGTCAAGCCGGTTGTCTGTGGGTGATAGCTGGTGGTGAACTGAGGGATAGTACCCATAAGTCTTAGTGGTAGTTGGGTCACCTCGCTCATAAGTACCGTCCCTCTATCTGACAAATATTTGGGAGGCCCATGCCTACAAATTATATCGTTTAAATAAACGGAATTGCTTCTTATAATGAAGCTTTTTGGCGTTGGTTTTATTTCTAAATACCGAGGTAAATATTCCTTGTCAGAATCTACTTGTTTCCAATTCCAATCCTGGGGAAAGGTCCTAAAACGTCTATATTGAACCTTTCTCCTATGTGGTTCGTTGGGATTGGGTTTAGTAGACCCGCTGGTGTCTGGAGTGTTGGTCCCTTCCGTTGTTAATACAAAATACATTTTTTCACATACCTCAATACGTGTCGTTCTTCATACCCAGCCAGTAATAGTTTGAGTTTAGATGATAGAACGTCTTGGTGAAACCTAGATGTCCGCTCAATGACGTCATAATGTGCGTTATAAAGCACTTCCGCATTTAGGTCTTCGGGCACCACTAGTAAGTGTAGGTCACCCGATCCTCATTGATTCCTGCAAAACACGACTCCATTCTTTATTAGGTAGGCTTTTGCTTGTCTTGCAATTTTATGTTAACGTCGCTTGGCTGCCTTAATGCTTGGATGGGTGGCCTAAGTTGACCATCTTTCTGTTGTATGTTTTGCCAAAACCTCGGGTTTTAGAAGGCATGTAATTAACCCTCTAGCTCAGGGGCTGTTTCTTCTGTCGCTACATCTACAGGCAAGCGTGGCACCGTACGTGTTCTTATGGACAGTTCCTAATTTATGCCTGACCTGATATTGTTACTTTTTTAACAGCGGACTATACCCAGCTAATCTAACCTTCATTAAATGTCAGAGTCATGCGTGATACGTGACGATTGAGATAGGAAAGTGTACTTATTGTCTGAGATTATTTAAGACGTAGATTACCGCCAACAGTTCCTGTTCGGTGAACGTGTAGTATTTTTTTTTTTTTCCCTGTTTTATTCAGTATTCTAGACGCGAATGCAATTCGATACATCTGCCCGTCTGTGTGTCTTTCGTAAATGGCGACTCCAGTTCCTGATGAGCTGGCACCGCTCTCAGTTCTGTTTCAGCACCGGGTGTATAGTGGATTTCCACGGGTGCTGTAGTTTATGCTTGCTTTTGTGTGTCAAGTGCGTTCTGTCTATACGATTTTTTTTTTTTTTTATCCTTTTTAGTGAATCCGTGAAATTGCCGCGAAATTCCTCGCAAAATTTTCTATAAAATGAAAATAATCTAGCACTTGCCGGTTTGTTTAACATTTTTGGGAGCCTGAAGCTCTATTACAGCTTTTAACTTATCTATTGGGTTCAATTCCTTGTGAGGACACTTCGAAACCTAAAAGCTTAACTTTGGGCATGCCGAAAAAAATATTTCTTGAGCCGGGGTTTAAACGCGTGTTCTTCTAATTTCTTAAAAACAACCTACTAGTTTTCTATGATTTGCCTAAATGTGGACGCGAATACTATTATGCCCAAGTAAAGCAAGTCCTTGTTTTTTTAGCTCAACCAAAAGTTTATTTCCGTCTTCCGAGAACATTTTTGGGGCATTCACTAACCCAGAACTGAGCCTGTTAAAAGCATACTGGCCCTTTGACATCACAGTCCTACTTTCTTCCTTTACTGGTACTTGGAAATAAGCACTAAGTAAATCTAGTGTGCAAAAATATTTTGAGTTTCCCAGATACCATAAACAGTTGTCTATCAGAAGCATGGGGAAGACTGGCGTGACTACGCACTTAGACGACGGTGGTCGACACAAAATCTCCTTTCGCCTGTTTTCTTTTTAACAAGCACTATATCGCCTGTGGTGCCACAAGTAGTAAAAGCGGGCGTTAAACACTATAAAAAAAACAAGCACTACTGGGGTTGACCAGCTGCTATGCACCTCCGAAATTACGCCGGCATCAGGCATCTTGCTCACCTGTTGATCGATAATTTCTTTGATTATGCACACTCGGGAGGGTCTCTGGCTGACATGGGTGGGATCTTTAATTTATCTCAAATTCCGCTATGTTGTGGTTCCAGCTCCTGCAGGGTGATGGCAAATATAAGTCTATATTTATTTAATAAGTTTCTCATGTGTCTCTCCTGATGGGGATATAAATTTTGCATCTTTTATTGATATAGTTTTTATCATGTGGTCGCCATTGTTACTAGCTTGTAGCACTGCTACTTCGCGCACTAGTGCCAACGTCGTGCCTTTCATTATTCTCTTCAGTGCTGGCGTTACATTGTTCACCGGAATGGTTTGACACTTTCGGCGTTGCGTAATACAGGCTGAATTATTGCTTCCTTTTTTGTGTGTAGTATCCGAAGGCTCAAATACTGTATTTTGCTTATATTTTTGGGGCAGGTTTATTTCTAAAAGGGTAGTGCTGTAAGGGGGTAAAGGCATGCATTCTGCACAGCTTACTTTCGTATCTCGTATCCGCTCATCATCTTCTTGCACAAACGTAATTTGGCTGGCGGCCATCGCTGTACCTGTCCCACATTTAGTGTGCAAATGCGGCTATCTTGGGTTACGACTTGTGCTTTATCAGTAAATGTTGCCTATTAACAATGCGCGGGGAAAGTTCTTGACTACTAAGAGTTTTCTGTGAATACTGTGCCTTGGAGATTTATTTCAGGCGTTATCGAACTTGTTATTGCTGTTACTGTTAATGTTATGCGGATGCACCGTTTCGAGGCCGGCTGAAAAAAAAAATTGGGGCCCAGCCCTAGCTCTACAGTTAGCGAATGTGTGCCTAGTTCTTCTGCATTGTCTGCAGTGAGGTCCTCCATTCGCCATTCTTCTCTGATTAAAGTCGCTTATGCCCGCGAAGTTATTAAAGACCGTCCTGCCTTGCGCCCTAAATTCTTGTTCTCCCTTTCTATTTCTTGCCTATTCGAGGTGAGTGCCAGTAGGGGGTAAAGGGGGATTTCGGGACTCAAAGGATGCCGCCCATGTAAAACATCATGTACATATGTAACACTTAAGATAAACATCAGCCGACAGACCACCCACACAGCGCTGCCTCTTTGCCAAGACAACAGTCTAAAAGCTTCCCCATGTACCTGTCAATCAAAGTATGTGCTGCCGGCTACTACCCCCTCCCCCTTTGCCAAACCACCTGTCTAAAAGATTTTACTTGCAGGGTTCTTAATCACTTGAACAATCGTCTTTCACATTCACAGATCAAATTCAATTTAATCGATTGACCACGCCCACTCGAATTTCTAATTTTTGAGCTACAAGGCTCATCTGCATATCAAATCGATCTAGTTTTTCACGAGGAATCTGAATCTCTGATCATAAATACAAAATTCTTTTGATTTCAATTCGATAGTCTCTTTTAATTAAAAACACGTAGGATTTCTCTATCTCTGGCAATTCGAGAGCTACAAGGCTCATTTGCATGACAAATCAGTCTAACTTTTCACAAAGAATCTGAATATACAAACATAGTTCAACTTTCATGGCGAAAAAAAACTCGATAAAATTACTGAGTGGAATATTTGATATAAATTATTTGATATCGCTCGAACATGCGTTAACGGTGATATTTTTGCAAGGAATTATAACACTCACACGATTGAACATGTTAAAAGCTTTATTATTCAATACCAACATATGAAATGAAAAATAGCAAGAGAGAATTGCTTTTATAAAACATACTAACTTCTCACATCAAAAACCAATATGGCGGCGAAGTGATTGTGTTTCCAACGAGCAGAGGGCACCCAACAGGGAATTGAACCTGGGACCTCTCGAACACTGAGAATGCCAACATCATTACAACTCCAAACATTATAAATCTTAATATCCGTTCTTAAACGAGGACCTACATTCGACTTTCAGTGAGGATGCAATCACATGACTTTACGACTATGTATAATTAAACAACTGCAAAAAGGATTGAATGTAGAACGCAATTATAACACTCGCTATATATAAAAGCTGTTCTTATTCCCTTATAATCCCCTATAGAGTACAAGAATTAACTTCACGAATAATCAATAAACTTTAATTACAATTACACTAATTAAAATGACAATAACGCTTAAAGAATTGAGGTTACAATAAAACGCCATAACACTTTTCTTATTCCTTTATCAGCCCATACCCAGCACAAGTACAAGATACACGATTGGTTAATTTTAATAAATTTGAATTACAATTACGCTAATTAAAATGTTAATAGCTGTTAAAGAATTGAGATTACAATAAAATACTATCAGACTTTTCTTGCTCATTTATCACCCTGCATCCAGTACAAGAATGAATTCCAGCTATCCCACACTCGAAAAACTTTAATTACTATTACGCCAATTAAAATGCCAAAACGCTATTAGACTTTTCTTATTCCTTTATCATCCCATACCCATTCCACCGGTGCTCCATCGTCATTCATGTATCACCAGTATCACAGCCTGCGGCGCCAAAAGTAGTTAAAGTGCGCGTTAAAACACTACCAAAAAAATCCCATACCCAGCATAAGTATAAGATTCATGATTGGTTAATTTAAGAAATTTTAATTACAATTACGCCAATTAAAATGCCAGTAACGCTTAGAGAATTGAAGTTACAATAAAAGGCTATTAGACTTTTCTCAACCCTTACCATCTCCTATTCAGTACGAGCATTAGATTCTCGGTTAATTCAATAAATTTTAATTACAATTATGCCTTTACTTCAATTGAAAAATGTAAACAACAACCCCATTTGCAACGATGTAGCGAAATGGGTGATACAAATTCTTCACGAAATTACATCTACACGCTAATTACATACTTGGATTACACGCCTAGTGCATTCAAACATTATTCGTATAACTATCACAAGACATATAAAATGCTTTTATTTACGCAAATGTCAGACCTATACCAAAATATGATGCGTTCCATTCACGTGACCTTCTCTACCTCTCTGAAACAAATTATTGTTAAAAAGCTTGTACGTCTTTTTACTTCATGCTAATCGAGTAAAAACTAGTAGAAATAGTCTTCATACTTGCTTCCTTGTAAGTAGAAGCAAACTAAGGGAGTACCATAGGTTAAAGTGATAGTCATAGTCAAAAGCAGGCTGCTATGTCACTTTCCTGTATGAGAAAAATATAAATTTTTAAAGCTGAAACAAATAACAATGATTATATCGAAAAAAAAAAAAAAAAAAGGGTTCACTCCACAAAAATCATGTATTTAACATAAATCGTGTGTTTTAACGTGCCCTACATTTTTGTGTGGTAAGCTTTTATCTATCTCTTATGGTTTACTAGTTATAACAATTTTTTCAGAATAAAAAAGGTCTTCAGAGATTATACTCAGAAAATTCAAGTTATACATTTTATTTGTCAGGTAAATATCTTTAATATGCGATATTCTAATCAAAATCGTTAGAACCATTTTTAGAAATAAAATGTTTCCAAAAAACGTTCCATGTAAAGGGTAGTTTGGGGGGGGGCTTTTCTCAAAAAATCTTCGGGTCGCATACCTGGAAGATACTAAACTTAAATACCAAGTTTGGTAATTTACCGAATTTGCGTTTTTGAGCTATGCTGCACAGTCACACACATATACACACCTACACACGCAAACACACAGACATGCAGACACACACAAACCTTTTTCTAAAATGAATTTATTTTATACAGGGGACCCTAAAAACATATATATTCCCAGTGAAAAATCAGCATCCGATTTTGGGTGGAATACAATACCTTCTCTATACACTATGTACATAGTACGTGTAGAGAAAGTAGAAACAACTGCTAACACAATTTTAAATCACTTAGACTGCCTACAACTAACTGAGGGATACCATACTAAAACCAACAGCTAACATGGCTTGAAATCACTTAGACAGCCTACAACTGACTCAGCAGTATTCTCTAATTTCAACACTGTAGTATAAACTATAGCTTGAAGCATCACGTACCTTGACGATTATGCATAAATAAATACCTTCAAATGAAATACCATACCAAAATAACAGCTAACATTGCTTGAAATCACTTAGGCAGACTACAACTGACACAGCAGTATTCTCTAATTTTAACACTGAAGTATAAGCTATAACTTGAAGTACTCTCCACATAACTTGACAATTATGCATAAATAGACATCTTCAAAAAATAAATACCATACCAAAAATAACAGCTAACATTGCTTGAAATCACTTAGACAGCCTACAACTGACACAGCAGTATTCTCTAACTTCAACAGAGAAGTATAATTTATAACTCGAAGCACTCATCACATAACTTGAGGATTGAGCATAAATAAACATTTTCATAAAGGGGGGGGGATATTTAGTAGCCACTTATCACAATCGCTATGAAAGAAAGCCGCGCAAGGCTGCTCACCTCTTGGCTAACATATAACACAAGGGAAAACGGAAACATACTACCTATTACAAAAAGCGAAGCATGATCCGACCAGTTTCAGACGATAAAGAAGGCTGGCGACATTTTGAACAAAACATCCTAGCTCTCCCCTTCAGAGCTTTCTGTTAGAAAAACATCCTCACTCGGCCCCTCTAGGCTAAGAACAGGCAGATACATGCATTCCCCTTCCTTAGGTATACACTGAAGAAAACATGTTTTTTATGTGAGCAACTATATAAGCCTGAGGTCTGCAATATAGAGCTACTTATTCGATATAACCGCCGTGAAAAAGCATTCTTGAAAACAAACGTCAAAGCTTTTGATGATATGAACGAATACAGGAGAGAGTGTGCTGAAGATTCGCAT
Source organism: Hymenopus coronatus (assembly GCA_030762935.1). Classification (NCBI taxonomy): domain Eukaryota; kingdom Metazoa; phylum Arthropoda; class Insecta; order Mantodea; family Hymenopodidae; genus Hymenopus; species Hymenopus coronatus. The sequence goes on along the minus strand of CM060900.1, from coordinate 281,311,918 downwards.
CATTATACATACTTTCACAAAGAATTCTGCAATGGACGAATGCATACGATTACATGCATATATCCTGCTTACCATAATCAGATACCTTCAAGGAATCCCTGTACCGAAGACTGCTCTGTCTACAAGATAGATATATTGTAAGTACAATACATTCACGTCTTTCTACTATTATAAGTACTACAAATGTATTCGAGTAATGATGGCTAATTCCAATACATTTTTATATATCAAGGGGTCGGAACACACAAGAGCTTCACGATTCAGATACCATAGATGCAACGGATATGTTTAGATCAGCACATGAGATTGAAGATCACTTAGAATTATGCAACGGTCGCACTCATGTGGTGATTTGTTCAAAACCCGCAGTGCATGATAGAATAACATCATACTTCATCTGCAACTTGACCTGTAGCGTGTATTGGTCAAGGCATATGAGACAAAGGTAATTACAAACTAAAAATACGATGAGTGACCAGCACATCACACATTTATTTCTTGAAAAAGTTAATAACCCTCATTGTTCTTTCCAGAGTTCGAGAGTCAATCCCCATACCGCCAGAGCTCATAGACCCTGCTAGGACTGACGTTGACGAGGTGGATGTCTGCATTTCAAACACATGGAACAACTGCCCTGTACAAGATTATGATGACATTCCGAATACGAGCACGTCGAATCAAGCATCAATGTGAGTATAATATATTGCTATTACATCAAGAAAGAAACTAACCTTATTTCCATTGCAGTGATCGAGTCAAAGGAAAATTAATAACATTTACTAATTTTCAATAATTCTAATGTTCCAGATCCAAGGAGATATAAGAGGAGAAAGACCCTTTTGCTAATCATCTCAGGAAGCTGAGATTGCTGGAAGACCGCATGCACAACATTTGTAAACGAGAGGCAAGCATAGAGAAATATGAAACCCAGAGCAGACCAACTGAACGTATCCATCCAATTCTACATATCCAAAACAAATAGTTCTAGTGTAGCGCTTTATTATGAACTACCAGTGCTTCTCAACAGCAGTGATCCTAATGACTTTGTATATACATGACATATATAAAGCGCGCCTATGACTCCCTAAATTCTGCATGTGCACAAAAGACAAATTGCGCACATTGTGAATATATTGAAAAATATAGTGCTATAATATATAATTGCATTCATGAAAAACACGAAGCCGCTAGACTCTTTTAATAAAATAAAACAAAGGATGAATAGGATTTAAAAAGAAATGAAGATGTAAAGAAGCTGGCACATTTATAAGCAAACATTTATTTAATCTAACTAATGAAAATAAAACATTTTGAAGAGGCACGGACATGGAGAAGGAATGTAATGAAAATACTTATAAATAAAACTATTATGTGCATATAATCCCACTAATGTTTTTATTCCACAAAAAAAAAATACAAATTTTCAACATCCTATTCCTTTGCATAATTAGGCATTTAAATTATCGATTACATGACAGGCGATAAGGGCTTGTAGGTAAATACCTCATTGTGTATAATCAGACAATTTAATATTGTAATTTCTGGTGATAGACGTCCTGCATGCTTTAAGGTTGAGAGCGAAAATACCCCTTTACACCAGCAAAACAGGAACACCAGGCTGAGTCGCAAATATCTAGAGGGCACTTCTGTTAACTAGCATTCATACAGGAAATAATCCGTTTCTTCAGCTTTACTTTTATCACACACTTCTCTAACAAGAGTGTAAGTAATACATAGCTCGACCAATGAAAAACAGTTTCAATGCTAAAAACCCAATCAAGTTCACGGTAGAAGCCCATCTATAAAAGTGGAACAGGCAGATATCAGATAACTCAATTTAGAGAAAAGGTCTCAGCGCAGTGATTGGTAGGAATCATCTGAAAAACTACGAGCTACTTCGCAAAAAAGAAGATACCTAATCAATCAAGAACCTTGAAACGGGTGGTAGGATTTTTAAAAAATTCGCTCTCCTTGTTCTTAAATGTATAATATACAGCGACAGCTTAATTTACTTATAATGCTTTTTCAGAAACTTTACAGGTGATTGGCTAGCTTCATGAGAAAAAAATTGCATTACATAAGAACTTCATATATTTCTACAAAAGAGAATTTGTACAAGTAAGTTCGATACAAAAGGTTTTTCACACTGAATACACGATTTGAGGGCAACCGAACACTTAAAAAGCAAGTTTTAGACAAGTATAGTGTGCGAGTGAGTGCATGTGAAGCAGCGTACCTCTAAAAATACACAAATTCGAAGTGACAATTGAAGTGCTTTGGCACATTAAATTTCTTATTTCTAATGTACAACGGAGTAACATGTAATGAAAACATTCTGCTATTATTTAGAATTATAAGCGTGAATTATATATAAAAGAAAATCTCATCTTAATGATGGGCGATTCGTTCAAGTCATGGGTGCAGGAGCACAAGGACACTAATCGGTTGAAAATACCAATTGAGCATTTTCAGAAAAATATTAGTGTTGTATGTACAGTATAACTTAAACACTCAATTTTTATTGACTTCAGATTTATACTACTTCAACTCTCTTAAACCGGAAGCGATGTTTCGTTTCATCTTTATTGGTTTACTCATGTCAATGCAAATCGTGAGGCCGCGCCATGGTCGAGTGGTTAGACTACTCTCCTCTCACCAAGGAGGTCCGGAGTCGACCCCAGGCAACAGCATGTGGGATTTGTTGTGGACAAAGCGGCGCAGGGGGCGGGTTTTCTCAGGTTTCCCCCTGCCATCACATTCCACCGGTGCTCCACGTTCATTCCATATATCAGTAGTGTTATCGCCTGCGGTGCCACAAGTAGTAAAAGCAGGCGTTAAACACATAAAAAAAAAATGAACGAATTTCAATGAGAATCGCAGGGCTAAACATTATAAAAGATCCGACTAACCTAGTAATTTCCGCTAATGTCCCTAATTATAAGGGGAACAATTGAATAAGAACATTTTTTTTTCTGGAAAATGTTTATCTTGAATAGCATGAAGTAACAGAAGAATATAATTATTTTAATATTGTCTATCATGAAATCTCAACCCTTGTGCACGCTTCTGCTAAAGAATGTTTCCTTACACCTACATCACGCCGAAAAGAATACTACAGGTGAACTCATGGTTTCACTACAGAATTTCATGTCTAGTTCTTTATTACTAGAAAACTCTTATAAAGTGAAGGAAATGAAAATCCATTTATGTTGATAGAACTAAACCGAACACGCAGTTTTAAATGGTCACTCCTGCTTCTAATCAGATCTGCAATCAATACAAAAACAAGGTTAAACATTCAATGCACTTAGTTATAATATCAGAAAATAAGACTGTCTCCGTGGTCAAACGGGTAAGTGAGCTGACTTCTCACCTGCAGATACCGGGTTCGATCAACGGCTAGGACGGCGAATTTTTCTTTAACCGCAATTACTCCCTATCCCCACAGAGTCTGGAAGGTATAAATGGGCATGTGTTTAGTAATATAAAAAATTAATTACCACAAAGTTCTAAACCTACACTAATACGAGTTGCTTCATAAGTCAAAGCCCCTATGTGACCATTGTATTGCAACAGGTCCCTAAAGAGATATAATTACACATTCATATATCTCAAGGTTTTTCTCAAGCTCGCTCAACATCCAGGATTCACAAATATTAGTTTCTTATATGCTCTCTTTATAACATGGAAAATATTTTAGCATCTTCAATTTCTTCTTCTTTTATTATTATTATTATTATTATTATTATTATTATTATTATTACTATTACTATTATTATTATTATTATTATTACTATTACTATTATTATTATTATTATTATTATTAATATTATTAGTTTGTCACATTTCTGGGAAAAAACACGACTGTAACTCAAGTACAAAATTAAAAAAATCGGATGCTAGCAGTTTTGGTTTGTATGAGAACTGGTAAAATAACTTAAGGATAAACCCATGCGGATTTTATTATAAAAACGTTACAAACTTATTTGTTGCTTGCCAAGCAGTAGATCTGCGATCGATTCATAGTACAGGCATAGGAATTTTTCCCCAGCTAGGATACATGGACCGAGGTGCACTCAGCCTCGCGAGGTCCCTGGAGGGGACCAATTGAGGAGCTACTTGATGGAGAAGTAGCGGCTCCAGGTCATGAGGACAGCATTAACTGGTCAGGGAGGAGGGAGATCGAAGCACAGTCCACGTCTCACCTCCTCAATAGTGCACCCCATCCATGACGTCTGTAACGGAGCGAGATGGGGGACACAGCAGCAGTCCAAGGCTCTTAGCTGTGCAAGGGAGTCACAAGCTTATACTAAAAAGCCTGCGATTTTCACAATGCACACAATAATTTTCTTAATAAGTAACATTTAATTAGTTGACCCACCCTAACCTAAATAACCTAAATTAACCTAACCTTCCTAAACTAATCTAACATCATAGCCAATAATAAACATCAGACACACCACATTCATTATAGAAATACATTACAACATCATATGACCTCATTTGTCAATTTTTCGCTCTATTACAGCAGAATCATTCATCTCACGCATATTCAAGAAGATTTCTTTTGACTGCTTCCCTTTGTAAGCTGCTTGCGAGTACATTAGCAATCGCAGCCGATCTACCAGAGAATTTACATCATCATAAGAAGATGTTTTATCTACACCGCTGACTTGGTCCAACCACTTCATTGCTGAGACATGTAGCTTCTCTTGAATCTTGAATAGTAATAATAATGGCTAACACAAGACTCGTGACTTTGAATTATATACATCATTAAATGATGTTGCCATGCATGTTGCATCAGGAAGGCAAATCACAGCACAGGCAAACACAATTGCAATGAGATACTTGCACAGCATTGTGCAAAACATAACATAGAATTCTATCAGAAAATTACAAAAATAGTTGCACAATGCTAATTCAACAAATCAATGTATGATATCCTAAGGACAACCTAACCTCAGTCATCATATTCAACATAACGCAAGCAATAACATTATACGTTAAATGAAAATTCATTCATTCTGTATATATTAATTATGACAGACATACCACTATCTGACCATTTCTTTCTCGAAGAAAGTATCGTGTTTCTTGGAAAGCGTATACCCCATTTGAAGAGTTCTCCAAGAATTAAACGTATTGGTAGATAAAGATGTGTCTATTGTCTGTCATAATTAATATATACAGAATGAATGAATTTTCATTTAACGTATAATGTTATTGCTTGCGTTATGTTGAATATGATGACTGAGGTTAGGTTGTCCTTAGGATATCATACATTGATTTGTTGAATTAGCATTGTGCAACTATTTTTGTAATTTTCTGATAGAATTCTATGTTATGTTTTGCACAATGCTGTGAAAGTATCTCATTGCAATTGTGTTTGCCTGTGCTGTGATTTGCCTTCCTGATGCAACATGCATGGCAACATCATTTAATGATGTATATAATTCAAAGTCACGAGTCTTGTGTTAGCCATTATTATTACTATTCAAGATTCAAGAGAAGCTACATGTCTCAGCAATGAAGTGGTTGGACCAAGTCAGCGGTGTAGATAAAACATCTTCTTATGATGATGTAAATTCTCTGGTAGATCGGCTGCGATTGCTAATGTACTCGCAAGCAGCTTACAAAGGGAAGCAGTCAAAAGAAATCTTCTTGAATATGCGTGAGATGAATGATTCTGCTGTAATAGAGCGAAAAATTGACAAATGAGGTCATATGATGTTGTAATGTATTTCTATAATGAATGTGGTGTGTCTGATGTTTATTATTGGCTATGATGTTAGATTAGTTTAGGAAGGTTAGGTTAATTTAGGTTATTTAGGTTAGGGTGGGTCAACTAATTAAATGTTACTTATTAAGAAAATTATTGTGTGCATTGTGAAAATCGCAGGCTTTTTAGTATAAGCTTGTGACTCCCTTGCACAGCTAAGAGCCTTGGACTGCTGCTGTGTCCCCCATCTCGCTCCGTTACAGACGTCATGGATGGGGTGCACTATTGAGGAGGTGAGACGTGGACTGTGCTTCGATCTCCCTCCTCCCTGACCAGTTAATGCTGTCCTCATGACCTGGAGCCGCTACTTCTCCATCAAGTAGCTCCTCAATTGGTCCCCTCCAGGGACCTCGCGAGGCTGAGTGCACCTCGGTCCATGTATCCTAGCTGGGGAAAAATTCCTATGCCTGTACTATGAATCGATCGCAGATCTACTGCTTGGCAAGCAACAAATAAGTTTGTAACGTTTTTATAATAAAATCCGCATGGGTTTATCCTTAAGTTATTTTACCAGTTCTCATACAAACCAAAACTGCTAGCATCCGATTTTTTTAATTTTGTACTTGAGTTACAGTCGTGTTTTTTCCCAGAAATGTGACAAACTAATAATATTAATAATAATAATAATAATAATAATAGTAATAGTAATAATAATAATAATAATAATAATAATAATAATAGTAATAGTAATAATAATAATAATAATAATAATAATAAAAGAAGAAGAAATTGAAGATGCTAAAATATTTTCCATGTTATAAAGAGAGCATATAAGAAACTAATATTTGTGAATCCTGGATGTTGAGCGAGCTTGAGAAAAACCTTGAGATATATGAATGTGTAATTATATCTCTTTAGGGACCTGTTGCAATACAATGGTCACATAGGGGCTTTGACTTATGAAGCAACTCGTATTAGTGTAGGTTTAGAACTTTGTGGTAATTAATTTTTTATATTACTAAACACATGCCCATTTATACCTTCCAGACTCTGTGGGGATAGGGAGTAATTGCGGTTAAAGAAAAATTCGCCGTCCTAGCCGTTGATCGAACCCGGTATCTGCAGGTGAGAAGTCAGCTCACTTACCCGTTTGACCACGGAGACAGTCTTATTTTCTGATATTATAACTAAGTGCATTGAATGTTTAACCTTGTTTTTGTATTGATTGCAGATCTGATTAGAAGCAGGAGTGACCATTTAAAACTGCGTGTTCGGTTTAGTTCTATCAACATAAATGGATTTTCATTTCCTTCACTTTATAAGAGTTTTCTAGTAATAAAGAACTAGACATGAAATTCTGTAGTGAAACCATGAGTTCACCTGTAGTATTCTTTTCGGCGTGATGTAGGTGTAAGGAAACATTCTTTAGCAGAAGCGTGCACAAGGGTTGAGATTTCATGATAGACAATATTAAAATAATTATATTCTTCTGTTACTTCATGCTATTCAAGATAAACATTTTCCAGAAAAAAAAATGTTCTTATTCAATTGTTCCCCTTATAATTAGGGACATTAGCGGAAATTACTAGGTTAGTCGGATCTTTTATAATGTTTAGCCCTGCGATTCTCATTGAAATTCGTTCATTTTTTTTTATGTGTTTAACGCCTGCTTTTACTACTTGTGGCACCGCAGGCGATAACACTACTGATATATGGAATGAACGTGGAGCACCGGTGGAATGTGATGGCAGGGGGAAACCTGAGAAAACCCGCCCCCTGCGCCGCTTTGTCCACAACAAATCCCACATGCTGTTGCCTGGGGTCGACTCCGGACCTCCTTGGTGAGAGGAGAGTAGTCTAACCACTCGACCATGGCGCGGCCTCACGATTTGCATTGACATGAGTAAACCAATAAAGATGAAACGAAACATCGCTTCCGGTTTAAGAGAGTTGAAGTAGTATAAATCTGAAGTCAATAAAAATTGAGTGTTTAAGTTATACTGTACATACAACACTAATATTTTTCTGAAAATGCTCAATTGGTATTTTCAACCGATTAGTGTCCTTGTGCTCCTGCACCCATGACTTGAACGAATCGCCCATCATTAAGATGAGATTTTCTTTTATATATAATTCACGCTTATAATTCTAAATAATAGCAGAATGTTTTCATTACATGTTACTCCGTTGTACATTAGAAATAAGAAATTTAATGTGCCAAAGCACTTCAATTGTCACTTCGAATTTGTGTATTTTTAGAGGTACGCTGCTTCACATGCACTCACTCGCACACTATACTTGTCTAAAACTTGCTTTTTAAGTGTTCGGTTGCCCTCAAATCGTGTATTCAGTGTGAAAAACCTTTTGTATCGAACTTACTTGTACAAATTCTCTTTTGTAGAAATATATGAAGTTCTTATGTAATGCAATTTTTTTCTCATGAAGCTAGCCAATCACCTGTAAAGTTTCTGAAAAAGCATTATAAGTAAATTAAGCTGTCGCTGTATATTATACATTTAAGAACAAGGAGAGCGAATTTTTTAAAAATCCTACCACCCGTTTCAAGGTTCTTGATTGATTAGGTATCTTCTTTTTTGCGAAGTAGCTCGTAGTTTTTCAGATGATTCCTACCAATCACTGCGCTGAGACCTTTTCTCTAAATTGAGTTATCTGATATCTGCCTGTTCCACTTTTATAGATGGGCTTCTACCGTGAACTTGATTGGGTTTTTAGCATTGAAACTGTTTTTCATTGGTCGAGCTATGTATTACTTACACTCTTGTTAGAGAAGTGTGTGATAAAAGTAAAGCTGAAGAAACGGATTATTTCCTGTATGAATGCTAGTTAACAGAAGTGCCCTCTAGATATTTGCGACTCAGCCTGGTGTTCCTGTTTTGCTGGTGTAAAGGGGTATTTTCGCTCTCAACCTTAAAGCATGCAGGACGTCTATCACCAGAAATTACAATATTAAATTGTCTGATTATACACAATGAGGTATTTACCTACAAGCCCTTATCGCCTGTCATGTAATCGATAATTTAAATGCCTAATTATGCAAAGGAATAGGATGTTGAAAATTTGTATTTTTTTTTTGTGGAATAAAAACATTAGTGGGATTATATGCACATAATAGTTTTATTTATAAGTATTTTCATTACATTCCTTCTCCATGTCCGTGCCTCTTCAAAATGTTTTATTTTCATTAGTTAGATTAAATAAATGTTTGCTTATAAATGTGCCAGCTTCTTTACATCTTCATTTCTTTTTAAATCCTATTCATCCTTTGTTTTATTTTATTAAAAGAGTCTAGCGGCTTCGTGTTTTTCATGAATGCAATTATATATTATAGCACTATATTTTTCAATATATTCACAATGTGCGCAATTTGTCTTTTGTGCACATGCAGAATTTAGGGAGTCATAGGCGCGCTTTATATATGTCATGTATATACAAAGTCATTAGGATCACTGCTGTTGAGAAGCACTGGTAGTTCATAATAAAGCGCTACACTAGAACTATTTGTTTTGGATATGTAGAATTGGATGGATACGTTCAGTTGGTCTGCTCTGGGTTTCATATTTCTCTATGCTTGCCTCTCGTTTACAAATGTTGTGCATGCGGTCTTCCAGCAATCTCAGCTTCCTGAGATGATTAGCAAAAGGGTCTTTCTCCTCTTATATCTCCTTGGATCTGGAACATTAGAATTATTGAAAATTAGTAAATGTTATTAATTTTCCTTTGACTCGATCACTGCAATGGAAATAAGGTTAGTTTCTTTCTTGATGTAATAGCAATATATTATACTCACATTGATGCTTGATTCGACGTGCTCGTATTCGGAATGTCATCATAATCTTGTACAGGGCAGTTGTTCCATGTGTTTGAAATGCAGACATCCACCTCGTCAACGTCAGTCCTAGCAGGGTCTATGAGCTCTGGCGGTATGGGGATTGACTCTCGAACTCTGGAAAGAACAATGAGGGTTATTAACTTTTTCAAGAAATAAATGTGTGATGTGCTGGTCACTCATCGTATTTTTAGTTTGTAATTACCTTTGTCTCATATGCCTTGACCAATACACGCTACAGGTCAAGTTGCAGATGAAGTATGATGTTATTCTATCATGCACTGCGGGTTTTGAACAAATCACCACATGAGTGCGACCGTTGCATAATTCTAAGTGATCTTCAATCTCATGTGCTGATCTAAACATATCCGTTGCATCTATGGTATCTGAATCGTGAAGCTCTTGTGTGTTCCGACCCCTTGATATATAAAAATGTATTGGAATTAGCCATCATTACTCGAATACATTTGTAGTACTTATAATAGTAGAAAGACGTGAATGTATTGTACTTACAATATATCTATCTTGTAGACAGAGCAGTCTTCGGTACAGGGATTCCTTGAAGGTATCTGATTATGGTAAGCAGGATATATGCATGTAATCGTATGCATTCGTCCATTGCAGAATTCTTTGTGAAAGTATGTATAATGATGCGAATCTTCAGCACACTCTCTCCTGTATTCGTTCATATCATCAAAAGCTTTGACGTTTGTTTTCAAGAATGCTTTTTCACGGCGGTTATATCGAATAAGTAGCTCTATATTGCAGACCTCAGGCTTATATAGTTGCTCACATAAAAAACATGTTTTCTTCAGTGTATACCTAAGGAAGGGGAATGCATGTATCTGCCTGTTCTTAGCCTAGAGGGGCCGAGTGAGGATGTTTTTCTAACAGAAAGCTCTGAAGGGGAGAGCTAGGATGTTTTGTTCAAAATGTCGCCAGCCTTCTTTATCGTCTGAAACTGGTCGGATCATGCTTCGCTTTTTGTAATAGGTAGTATGTTTCCGTTTTCCCTTGTGTTATATGTTAGCCAAGAGGTGAGCAGCCTTGCGCGGCTTTCTTTCATAGCGATTGTGATAAGTGGCTACTAAATATCCCCCCCCCCTTTATGAAAATGTTTATTTATGCTCAATCCTCAAGTTATGTGATGAGTGCTTCGAGTTATAAATTATACGTCTCTGTTGAAGTTAGAGAATACTGCTGTGTCAGTTGTAGGCTGTCTAAGTGATTTCAAGCAATGTTAGCTGTTATTTTTGGTATGGTATTTATTTTTTGAAGATGTCTATTTATGCATAATTGTCAAGTTATGTGGAGAGTACTTCAAGTTATAGCTTATACTTCAGTGTTAAAATTAGAGAATACTGCTGTGTCAGTTGTAGTCTGCCTAAGTGATTTCAAGCAATGTTAGCTGTTATTTTGGTATGGTATTTCATTTGAAGGTATTTATTTATGCATAATCGTCAAGGTACGTGATGCTTCAAGCTATAGTTTATACTACAGTGTTGAAATTAGAGAATACTGCTGAGTCAGTTGTAGGCTGTCTAAGTGATTTCAAGCCATGTTAGCTGTTGGTTTTAGTATGGTATCCCTCAGTTAGTTGTAGGCAGTCTAAGTGATTTAAAATTGTGTTAGCAGTTGTTTCTACTTTCTCTACACGTACTATGTACATAGTGTATAGAGAAGGTATTGTATTCCACCCAAAATCGGATGCTGATTTTTCACTGGGAATATATATGTTTTTAGGGTCCCCTGTATAAAATAAATTCATTTTAGAAAAAGGTTTGTGTGTGTCTGCATGTCTGTGTGTTTGCGTGTGTAGGTGTGTATATGTGTGTGACTGTGCAGCATAGCTCAAAAACGCAAATTCGGTAAATTACCAAACTTGGTATTTAAGTTTAGTATCTTCCAGGTATGCGACCCGAAGATTTTTTGAGAAAAGCCCCCCCCCAAACTACCCTTTACATGGAACGTTTTTTGGAAACATTTTATTTCTAAAAATGGTTCTAACGATTTTGATTAGAATATCGCATATTAAAGATATTTACCTGACAAATAAAATGTATAACTTGAATTTTCTGAGTATAATCTCTGAAGACCTTTTTTATTCTGAAAAAATTGTTATAACTAGTAAACCATAAGAGATAGATAAAAGCTTACCACACAAAAATGTAGGGCACGTTAAAACACACGATTTATGTTAAATACATGATTTTTGTGGAGTGAACCCTTTTTTTTTTTTTTTTTCGATATAATCATTGTTATTTGTTTCAGCTTTAAAAATTTATATTTTTCTCATACAGGAAAGTGACATAGCAGCCTGCTTTTGACTATGACTATCACTTTAACCTATGGTACTCCCTTAGTTTGCTTCTACTTACAAGGAAGCAAGTATGAAGACTATTTCTACTAGTTTTTACTCGATTAGCATGAAGTAAAAAGACGTACAAGCTTTTTAACAATAATTTGTTTCAGAGAGGTAGAGAAGGTCACGTGAATGGAACGCATCATATTTTGGTATAGGTCTGACATTTGCGTAAATAAAAGCATTTTATATGTCTTGTGATAGTTATACGAATAATGTTTGAATGCACTAGGCGTGTAATCCAAGTATGTAATTAGCGTGTAGATGTAATTTCGTGAAGAATTTGTATCACCCATTTCGCTACATCGTTGCAAATGGGGTTGTTGTTTACATTTTTCAATTGAAGTAAAGGCATAATTGTAATTAAAATTTATTGAATTAACCGAGAATCTAATGCTCGTACTGAATAGGAGATGGTAAGGGTTGAGAAAAGTCTAATAGCCTTTTATTGTAACTTCAATTCTCTAAGCGTTACTGGCATTTTAATTGGCGTAATTGTAATTAAAATTTCTTAAATTAACCAATCATGAATCTTATACTTATGCTGGGTATGGGATTTTTTTGGTAGTGTTTTAACGCGCACTTTAACTACTTTTGGCGCCGCAGGCTGTGATACTGGTGATACATGAATGACGATGGAGCACCGGTGGAATGGGTATGGGATGATAAAGGAATAAGAAAAGTCTAATAGCGTTTTGGCATTTTAATTGGCGTAATAGTAATTAAAGTTTTTCGAGTGTGGGATAGCTGGAATTCATTCTTGTACTGGATGCAGGGTGATAAATGAGCAAGAAAAGTCTGATAGTATTTTATTGTAATCTCAATTCTTTAACAGCTATTAACATTTTAATTAGCGTAATTGTAATTCAAATTTATTAAAATTAACCAATCGTGTATCTTGTACTTGTGCTGGGTATGGGCTGATAAAGGAATAAGAAAAGTGTTATGGCGTTTTATTGTAACCTCAATTCTTTAAGCGTTATTGTCATTTTAATTAGTGTAATTGTAATTAAAGTTTATTGATTATTCGTGAAGTTAATTCTTGTACTCTATAGGGGATTATAAGGGAATAAGAACAGCTTTTATATATAGCGAGTGTTATAATTGCGTTCTACATTCAATCCTTTTTGCAGTTGTTTAATTATACATAGTCGTAAAGTCATGTGATTGCATCCTCACTGAAAGTCGAATGTAGGTCCTCGTTTAAGAACGGATATTAAGATTTATAATGTTTGGAGTTGTAATGATGTTGGCATTCTCAGTGTTCGAGAGGTCCCAGGTTCAATTCCCTGTTGGGTGCCCTCTGCTCGTTGGAAACACAATCACTTCGCCGCCATATTGGTTTTTGATGTGAGAAGTTAGTATGTTTTATAAAAGCAATTCTCTCTTGCTATTTTTCATTTCATATGTTGGTATTGAATAATAAAGCTTTTAACATGTTCAATCGTGTGAGTGTTATAATTCCTTGCAAAAATATCACCGTTAACGCATGTTCGAGCGATATCAAATAATTTATATCAAATATTCCACTCAGTAATTTTATCGAGTTTTTTTTCGCCATGAAAGTTGAACTATGTTTGTATATTCAGATTCTTTGTGAAAAGTTAGACTGATTTGTCATGCAAATGAGCCTTGTAGCTCTCGAATTGCCAGAGATAGAGAAATCCTACGTGTTTTTAATTAAAAGAGACTATCGAATTGAAATCAAAAGAATTTTGTATTTATGATCAGAGATTCAGATTCCTCGTGAAAAACTAGATCGATTTGATATGCAGATGAGCCTTGTAGCTCAAAAATTAGAAATTCGAGTGGGCGTGGTCAATCGATTAAATTGAATTTGATCTGTGAATGTGAAAGACGATTGTTCAAGTGATTAAGAACCCTGCAAGTAAAATCTTTTAGACAGGTGGTTTGGCAAAGGGGGAGGGGGTAGTAGCCGGCAGCACATACTTTGATTGACAGGTACATGGGGAAGCTTTTAGACTGTTGTCTTGGCAAAGAGGCAGCGCTGTGTGGGTGGTCTGTCGGCTGATGTTTATCTTAAGTGTTACATATGTACATGATGTTTTACATGGGCGGCATCCTTTGAGTCCCGAAATCCCCCTTTACCCCCTACTAGTGCCTATTCCGTCTATCCTCTGTCCTGCCAAGAATCGTACTGTGTTGATTCTTGTTATGAATCTCGGCAACAATTCCACCGTTTGGGGGTCATGGGGCAGCACCTATTAGGGAGGGCTCCAACCCTCTCAGCACATGTTTACCCCTCTATTTTTCCAGCTTAACTTTGCCGCATAGGGCAATCATGCCTTACACATACTGTTCATTGGGTTCGTTTACGTCTTGGAACCGTTGCCTAAGTTTAAATTCCAACAACGCTTCTGCTGCATGGGAGAATGCATTTATCATTACTGTCTATTACTATTACTAGCATTACTAGCATTACTGCTATTTCTTCAGTCTATCGCACCATTGGCGAAGACCTTAGTTCCAAGCCCTCTTGGATTCAGGTAGCTCTTGTTCATTAATGGACTTTGATTTTTACCAGCAATATTTACGTCGCTTTTGTTAAGTTTTTTGCTGTTGAAGTGAAGTGTATGGCAGTTGATTGTAAGGTTCGTGAAGTAAAGTGTTGTGTTTGCTGTTGTGTACGGTTTTTGGTTTTTACGTGGAAACATCGATTTCTCTTACTTCCTAATCTTCCTTGTCCGGTAATTCTTGCAGTTGACTTAATGAGACGGGCCGGCATGAAATTGGACTTTCAGACCTTTTCTGGTCGAGTTTTCCAGTTTCAAAGAGTGTTGGCATCTACCCCTGCTATTGTTGGGCTGGAGATGTCCTTATCATCCACGCCCCCGAAACAGTTTACTTTAGATCATTTGGGGCTTGTACAGGCTGATGCTATCCGGGAGCTACCAGGTGAATTTCCCGAGTTGTTTTCAGAGCGTCTAGGGGTAACTAAATTTATAGAATATGATATTGAACTATTGGAACATACTCTTGTAAAACTCTGCTTGTCGTCTAATTTCATCTAAAATGGCCATCTTAAAAACAAAAAATTAATGAAATGTTAGAGAAGGGTGAGACCATCTAATTCCATGTATGGTAGTCCCATATTTGTTGTCCCTAAGGAGCAGGATGATTTTCGTCCTGTTGTAGATTTTCGTTGTCTGAATAAGAAGATTCTCCTAGAATCCTCTCCATTACCGGATTTACATACCGCGGCGCATCATTTTTATGGCGCCAAATACTTCATCAGCTTGGATTTAAATAATGCCTACTGTCAGATACCCTTGACGGAAGCCAGTAAACCTTTAACGGCTTTGCCACGCCTTAGCGTTTATATGAATTCAATAGGGTCCCATTTGGTTTTGCTACGGGTGCCCAGGTTTTGTCTAAATTTCTAGACAACAGTTTCTCGGGCATTAAATTTACTTTTTTTTTTTAATCATTACCGAGACGATCTCGTAATTTATTCTACAGATTTTGAGTCACACGTTGCCCATCTCCGAGAGTTGTTTACCTGCTTACATAGGGTGGGCTTGACGGTGAAGCAGTCCAATCTTTCTTTTGCGACTAGTCTCGTCTGGGGGAATCACAATAGATCCTGATCGCACTGTCACACTACATAAAGTTTTGCCGCCTATGAATCGGAAATCCTTATTAAGTTTTCTGGGCATGGTCAATTTTATTTTCTAAGTTAATTCCTGACTTTGTAGCAAGAGTTGAGCCTATTTGTTGGCTTAGCCGGAAAGGGGTAAAATTTGTTGGAGAAGCTAACCTGACTGCTTTTCTCGACCTTAAGCAAGCCATTGCTCAGCCTCCGGTCGTAGCCTTTGCGGACTTCTTCAGAGAGTTTATAGTTCAAACAGATGCCTCCACCCATCTGGTGGCCACTGTCCTCTTACAGGAATTCCCTTGGGGGGGGGGCGATGCCCGTTGTACAATGTTTCGCGTACCTGGAAAGGAAATACTCTGTTTATGACCTTGAGACCTTAGCCGTCCTCTTCGTGTTGGAGAAGTTTCGACAATACTATTGAGCGTGTCCCGCTTCGGTTGGAATGTGACAACTAAGCCCTTACTTGGGCTTTGGCCACCCCACGAAAAACAGGACGTTCCAGATGGGGTGTAAGGATTTTAGCTTTTTAATTTACTCTCGTGCACATTAAGGGCTGGCAGAACGAGTTGGCCGATGACCTTATTCGTCTCTTCCAGGATGAGCAAATACAGCCGGGACCGAATGCTTGTGAGACGTGAGCCTTTGTGTCCAAAATTTTACCGGATCATTTTACTCGTTTAGTTCATCTTCAACGAGCCGACTTAACGAGCTTATTTCAACTTATTCAGCGTCTGAAGGTTGGTGAGGCGTTGCTGCCATATTTGTTAAGGAGAGGTATGATAATGGTACATTCAAAGAGTCGCCGCCAGCCAAAGGTGGTAGTTCCGGAAGCTTTAGTTCCGGCCGTCTTCTCTTATTTCTTGCCGATGGGTGGCCATCTTTGTATATTATAAAAAGCGGGAGAAGATAAGGGAAATATTTCTGTGGAATGGCACGGACCGCGATATCGCCACTTGGGTAAAGGCATTTTCGCTGTGTGCAATGTTGAAACCCGTCCAGCGTAATATGCAACATGCCCCTTTGAAAAACTCTATTGAATTTGTTGGACCCTTTCCTCGTTTAATTCAAGGTAACACATCTTGGTAGTGGATGCTTTCTTCATGTTTGTTTGGTTAACTCCTGTAGTTAAAGCCACTTCTACAAGTGTTATTAAAACGTTATCATCAATTTTTGCTGCTTTTGGCCCGACGCAGGTTGTGGGTTCCGATAATGGTGCCCAGTTAACCGCTCTTTCTTGCCGAAATTTCCGTTTTTGTTGGGGAATTAAACGTGTAACAACTACTCCTTACTACCCTAACCCATTCCATGTGGAGCGAGTTAATAGGAATTTAAAATCGGCTTAAATCGCCTATCATAGTACCCAGCATAATCGTTGGGATAGTAATCTATCATATACTCAGTTTGCCTTTAATGCTGGTCGGCGTGAGACGCATAGGGCCGTTCCTTTTGCTTTATTGCTTGCCTGCGCTTCGAATTCTTCTCTTTCTAATTTGTGGTCTTTAGCTGATCTATTACCGGAGAAGCTAAACCATCAGGACATAGCAAACACATTGAAGTTGAATTGGAAACGGAGGAACCAGCGGTATGATGAAAGTACCAAACCTTCACCCTTTAAGGTGTGCTCCAAGGTAATGCGTAGTAATTACCCCGTAAACTCCAGCTGCTGAGCTAGCCACTCGTTACTTGGGTCCATATACCATCTTAATCCTGCTCTGCTCATGTGCCCGGGACAATCGTAGCAGCTCTATGAGACGCCAATACTATTAATTCCTTTCAACTTAATTTAGTGATGCACATGCAGGTAACATATACTCAAAAGTGATTCCGGAAAATGTCTAACACAAAATACATTACATTTGAAAAAAGTAGGATTTCTAATGTAACCGTTGTGTTACAACAAATCAAAGAATTGGCCTATAATATTTAGATAAAATAATGTTTAGATAAGAGTGCTAAGTACAAACAAGAAAGGTATCCCATAAAATACAAATTACAATAATAATTATGAGTTTCACAATTGCAATAAATGAAAGGACAATACACAAAGAAATGAGTGGCCAACTTCAGAAACCTTAGTAAAAATTTAAAAGTAACTGTTAAGCTAATGAAGGTTTGTGCTTCTAAATAATATCATAAAACAAAGGACACTATAGCCAAGAAAGAAACTAGAACCCATTGTTGCCTAATCACAGTATAAGCAACAAACCCAATTGTTCCATGAAGTTGCGTAGTCACTTAAAAGTAAAATGAATTTTCAGCTAATTACTGTACATGCTGTTTGTTGAACATAATTTTGTTCATAGCCATTCACCACACGTTTATTTTGCTTATTACAATTTAGGCACTTGTATCACGTGTATCAGTTCTTGGAGCGACTACAATCATTACACCTTTGCCTTTTTGTACAAGGACCATCAGTTGCAAATTCTGGTGTTTTCTCAGTATCTGGAAAGATACTTGCGATATCCATCTTCAGTTTCTTAGGAAAAATTTGACTCTTGACACCCAAACCGCAAATAATCTTCTGCTAGCTCATGGTTTCCATATCCATGCTTTCTTTACTCGTCCCTGCAACGTCTCCTTCCTCATCACTGTAAATCTCTAAGTCAATAACTTCTTGCTCTAATAATCCAGGAATAATCTTCATATCTTCTGGAATTAAATGTTTCCTTCAAATCCATTTGAACCCTACAAATATAAAAATGCGTGCTTAAAAATTGTATTTGTCTAAGAATTTCCACGAATATTGAGGCCAAATGCAAAAGAAATGAAATTATCATTATAACAACGAAAGTCGCTTGACTTCTCATATGTCGCCCTCCGTGGTGTAATGGTTACCATGCTAACTTCATATACCCAAGGTCGTGGGTTCAAACCCGGCGGAGGACGATGGATTTTTTCGGGCGTAAAAATCCTTAGCATGGCTTCCTTCGGAAGGGAAGTAAAGCTGTGGGTCCCGTGTCGTAGATTTACGGCACGTAAAAGAACCTCAAGCCTGATAAGAGAGGCCTCTGAGCAAAATTAAGCGATCTTTCACGCCCAACATAGAATGGGATGCTGAGAACCAAAGCAGTTAAAGAGCATCCATAAATAACAGACCATTACCATTTTGACTTCTCATGGACTCCAATCACACTTGTTAGGAAACAATTTGCTTTTTTGAACTCCAATGTGAGCCTAACACGCTTATGGCTGTGACTATATATGCATGATTAGATGATTGAAAGGTGGATGAAGGCACCGGTCAGTGGCTGTATCCTTTTTCTTATAATATGCAAAAATAACTCATGTGGAATCTCCTAGATGCCATGCGAGCAGAGCAGGGTTAAAGATAGTTAAAGGTGTCTCATGTCTGCTCCGGCATGACCTTACTGGGGGGGGGGGGAGCGGGGATCAGATATATCACAGTAAAAGTTATTAGACTAATTACTATGTTAGAATATGCCATGTTGACTTATTCTGTAATGTGGGAAGGTGATATGTTATGAGTTTCTACTTGCTGCTCTTCTTGTTTTGAGAAGTATGATGTGCTCTCTGTTCTCATGGCAGGAATGTATAAACCCTTCACAGCCAATCTAATATTTGGTGTGTTATTTTGTTTTATTTTTGGATTTTATGTATTTTATGTGGCTAGTCTCCAAGTTGCAATAAGTGTGACACTGTATTTAGCTTTATATTTTCAGGGTTCCTTTCTTTCCTACCCTACCCCAAGAAGTGGTGAGTGAGCTTGGCGTCCAGAATCATCGGGGAATAAGACATCTCATCTATCACTGTTTATCCTTTGGCTTTCTTCTAGAGGAAATGACGACTTTGACCTGTTGTCAATCTGGTGGATGTTCCCTTATTACTTCATCGGGCAACTTAACAACTTCATTTTTTGTCATGCTGTTTGGAGGATAATCTACTATTCCCCGGCCCCTTGGCTGGGGCCCGGTCTGCCTATAGGATCGTCCACTTTGTACCATGCTCCGTGTGAAAGCATCTAAGAGCAAACTTACCTTAGCTCTGCTTACTTATAGGCTTTTTACTACTAAAGTGGTACTCCTGGATGTGCAAAGTCGTTCTTGAGAAATTCATCAAAGACAGCTCCTGGCTTACTTGTCTATTCCAGTTTATATTGGCTCGGCCGGGCCTTTTACTTCAAGGGTGCGAGTGTTGGGGCAGGACTTACTAATTCTGGTGTACTAAGATTGCCTCTAAACTAGTTGTGGAAGTGTTTCTTCCCATTCCTCCTGAGAGGTGTATGTGTGGACCTTCAACATCAGTTTCTCCTGTGTAACTGCTCATCGCATACAGACCACCAATCATCTTCTCTCGCCACTCCTTGGGGTTTATTTCCTTCCCCTCTCCCAGTATTACTGTTACCTTTACTTTAGTGCCTTTGATATCACCCCTTGCGGAGAGTTTGGGGGGGGGTGACTGAAACTTTTGTTTCCCAAAATTACACGGCTTGTTTCAATGTTGGCTCCTGGCGGCTCATTTATCCTCTGCTCTGGCATTCTGGTCATTTTCCCCTTACCTCCTTTGTTGAAGGTGTATTGAGATTGGTGGGGGAAAGATGCGGTGGCGAGATGCTTAGCTTGGACGAGGAAGATAGATTCAACTGGGGAAGGGAAGAGATGAGTGCAAAAAGAGAGGAATACCTCGGTTAACAAATGCCGTGTGGTGGTCATGAGGCAATCACCATGACGGACAAAGGAGGGTGAGGGTAAGCCTGTTCACATTACCTTAGTTCCCTCTTTGCTGTTCCTTTAACTTGGATCTTGGTATATATGTAAAGCTTTTCAAAATTGAACCATCTTTGTTTGGTTTCTGACTGCTGGCTTCCTCCATGATTAGTTGGACATCAAATTGCTAGATTTTCTCTGGGACTGGCCATAAATGATTAGAAATTTGTTGTGAAGATACCTCTTACATTTATTACATTTTTATGTTATGTATTTTATACTTTATACTGTTTAGAAGATTGTAATGCCACATTTTGTGAGAGGGTATCTTGTTACAAACTTGAAGCATGAAATGATACTATTAAATGTATAAATGTTATTTTTATATTGGAGCTTTTATATTTCTTCTTTGTAAAACTCAAGTTGTTCGGTAAATTGTTTAGCTGGCCCAATAATTATTTCTGTTTCTTAAGTCAATCTTATGTAATAAATTAAAACCGTTGCTTCTATATCTTTCCACATTGAACATACTTTTCATGCTAGT
This sequence comes from Hymenopus coronatus, assembly GCA_030762935.1. Lineage (NCBI taxonomy): Eukaryota > Metazoa > Arthropoda > Insecta > Mantodea > Hymenopodidae > Hymenopus > Hymenopus coronatus. The sequence goes on along the minus strand of CM060900.1, from coordinate 281,291,160 downwards.
GGTTAGGTGAGTACATGAGTTTCTAATACAATTGAGTCTTTTGGGTTTCACTTACACACTGTGGGTTAATGTCTATGGTGTAAATTATAATTCATTGGCTGAACTACGACGTTACACATAATTCCGTATAATCTTGGCAAATTTCGTTTAGAATTTCTTTAAATCTGTTTTATGTTTTGCATCCTAAAACAAGAGTGTTTAAACCCAGATTGTACAAATTATATTCGTTGTCATTTTCTTTTTTGCTCTGTATAACTCTAGCAGTTTTTTTCCCCTAAAGCCATCAGTGATTCTACTGCTTTTGGGTAATTGAAATTTTTGCCACCATATTGCGGAAAGTAAATTTTGTTTTTCTATTCCTTCACAACTACGTGTTTAAATGAGAAGTCTTTCAGGGTTACTTTCCCCTTAATCAGTTTCAGAAGTTAACCCTAATACAATTGTACATTGTGTTTGAAGTGAAATAATTTTACACTTAAATAGTTCTCTAGCCTCTTCATTTCAGAAAGTTACAGTTACAGTTCTTTAGTAGATTACAGAACTTCTGGAAAAGCCTTTACCATTTAAAATTTGTATTTAAATTTTATAGTGTTGGTGTTTTAAACCAAATTTGGGCGCTACCAGTGGTTTTGTCTATTGCAAAATCTTGGGAGCATTTTAGTATTTCAGTTAAAGTGAATTTAACCATGCTTTACATCGTGTACCATTCTGATTAGGCATTATTTTGTTCAGTTATTTACTAGTCGGCGATCTTGGGCCTAATTACTGGTATTGATTACTGACAGTTTGTTTGAAGAGGAAGCAATTTATAGTCAAATTTACAACCTATTGTGCTTTCTGTTACCGAAAGTTAACTTTATAGTGGGCTGGTTTTTTGATTACACAATTATTAGTGTCCTCTTATTCATTTAAATCTTATTTTAGTTTTCACAGTTTTGTGTTGGAAATTCAATTCGCAGTCTACTAGTGCTTTGCTTATTACCAAATCTCTTAATAAATTTTAGAGGTAATTTCTAAATGCAGCTGGAGTGTAATTTTAGTGTATTTTGTTGTATATGTATATGGTTTGGAGTTGTTGAAGAGTTTCTTTTTTTTTTTCCTTTTTTTTTTTTTTTAAGTTTTTAAGAATGTTTTGCTTGTGAAGAGGTTGAACACATCTGTGTGTTATTGTTGTAATAGAATTGAATAATATTAAATCTGAAATACAGCAAAGTACTGGTTATTCATGTAATTCAATTTTTACTTCGGTCCTCCAGCATGCTAAGCGATAATTGCTCAATGATTCTATAGGGGTGGAATGCTTCATTGTTAAGCCCACCCATGCCGTATTTGGTTCTCTGGCCTTATATACTCAATAGCAGTTTGTAGCAATTTGGCTCAAATAGCACAGCAAGTACTGCAATTTGTGCTGATCCGACCAATTATTTGCACTGGCAATGGTTTAAAATCTGTCCAAATAATTCCTTACACTTTCTCATGGTTTTCCAGAAAACATTCCTGGATTGAAGGAAGGTTTAGCTTATACAGAGGAAGATGCAAGCTGTAATGGCAAGAATTCTTTATTTCTGTCTTGTGATTTAGAAGTTAATGCTATCAGGGGAGTCATTTTGACACCTATGTCTTCCTGTACAGTTGAAGGGCTTTTTACTATTAGTACTTTTACTGACCTAATACAAATTTAGCTGCTTCTCTAGGTCATTTTAAGACCGTTGTGAATTTTGTTTTACTCAGTGTTCCCATATCTCTTAATTTTGTATTAGTTATACCTTTTGGGGGGTTTTTCATTGCTTAAATTATGTGGACAGTGAATATTGAGTCCTTGAGTTCATGTCCCCCTGTTTCTCACTTGTTTTCTTGTTGAGTTGTGTTGAGCTATTTGCTGAAGTCATGTTTCCCTGCTTTTCTTACTTATAATGTAATGTTATAGCTGCATTAGCATTTCCCTAAGACATGCTGCTTATTCTAAACCTCTTCACTGAAAATGCTGAAAATAAGTGACTAAGCTACCCTTATCACAGCCCACTTAGTACTATGGCTATCATGCTCATATGGGTGGGGATGTAGGTGCATTTTGTTTTTATGGACAAGAAGGAGAGGGGGAAAAATCTGGTAATTGTGGGAGTATTTCAGTACTTTTTATTGGACCATAAACTACCAAATTGAGACATAGTGTAAAATAATATTTACTATATTTGAATTTGATAACACAATCTAAACTGTCTGTAAACAATAGCATTATACAGTTTTCCACAAAAGGAATTGAATTTACTATCTTTTATGGTCATTGTACAGTTTGGTTCTGGCTACATTTACACCTATAAATAACCAGGAGCCTGTTGAATCAAGTACATATAGCAAAACCTTCATAAACATCTTTGAACTGAAATGAGGACTATCAGCTGTTTGTATACTTTCTTAGCATTTCAGAATTGAAATTAGTGCATTTTAGATAAAATTAGTGTTCAATATAAATGTCCAGTCTTGGTACAAGACAAGGATCACTCCAAAAGTTTTGAGAATGAACAATATTGGATTTGGAAAGCCAAAGCAGCTTTTTCTAACTCCAGATTGGAGTTCAGACAGGAACACGTGCACTCCACAATATCCATCATCAGCATCACATGTATAGGTATAGCAGGTGTTGCTACACCATAAGCTAAGATGGATATCAAGCAAGAGAATTTCCATGCTATGACTTTAAGGTTGGATTAGGGGAGAGAGCCTTGAAAGACTCCATCCTGTATTTAGGGATCTTTGCCCTTTGCAGTCAACTATTTATCGATGGTATGCAGAGTTTAGAAGAGGAAGGGATTGTCTTGAAGATGAAGACCAAGCAGACTGCTGACTACAGCAAAAACGGATGAAAATGTGAAAGAGTGCATGTTGGGGGAAGATCATTGTTGCACTTATGGTCAGATTCAATCATACAAGAGATAGAACTGCTGCAGTAGGCAACTATACAAAAATATGCAATAAAATGAATGGAAATTACACTTTTATTCATAGAAAATAAGCTACATTAAAGTCACATCATATAATAGTTCTTTAAATTTACTAAAATGGAGACAAGGTGCTTTAAAGGGTGTATGATCACCATGGACACAATAATTACTTTGCATCATGCTGGCCACAAGATTAGTAAGAAGTTCTTTTTGGTTCCATTCCACCAGTTACTCCACTAATGGTGTTGACAGCTGCAGAATGGTTGTTGGTGTATGTGGACATGTTGTAATGCATCTCCCCAAAGTATCCACATATGTTCAATGGAATTTAAACTGGGGGAATGGATAGGCCAGTCCATTCGATGAATATCATCATGTTCCAAGAGATGCTCCACTTGCGCTGTTCACTGTGGTCGCACATTGTCAATCATCAAAATGAAATCAGGGCCTACTATACCCCTGAAAGATGCACATAGGGAAGGAGTATTGAATGTGACCAAGCTCTGTTTGGCTGGAACGAATGTGCATAAGTTTACGTTAAGAAAAAATGACACTGTGATGGGTAGGCGAAGGAAGGCAGCCAAGTAACCAGTGGCATAACAGAGTTTTCCATGAAGACAAAGAAATAAACAGTGCAAATAAATGTCAAACCTCATTGAATGGTGCTCTTTGTCTCATTTAAGTGTGTTACATCATTTTAAGGTAGTGATGTGTGAAATTTCAGCCATTTCCGGTCAAAATATGCTTTTATGTGGAGATAATAAATATATTAAAATACATAAGAGCAAAGTTTCAAAGTCCTTTGATGTCTGAAAGTTACCTTATTTGCATCAAATATAAAGGTCTGTGCTATTTAAATGCCCCTTAGTACATTCAAATCTTAATTTAATCCACAAAATACATGATACAAATTTGAAACTTTTCCCGGTTTTTTCCAAAGCCACTCTTAATGAAGCTGAGTATCATTTTTTTATTAGAGCATTAATTTTTAAAATAAAAAATAAAATAAGTGGTGAAATAGTAAAAGGTTTTGAAAGTTTGCTTTTACAAAGGACATAGTGGATAGAGAAGGAACCTATTGTGTTCCATCCAAAAATTCACTACTGAGATTTTGCTGGAAATACATGTTTTAGGGTCCTCGTAATCCAAGAAAAGCATTTTTAAAAGAAGATCCACATGTGTGTGGGCAGCATAACTCAAAATGAAATGTTGGTTAAACTTGGTATTTAAGTTCAGTATGTTTCAAGGATGCGGCACAAAGATTTTCAGGAAACCACCCATCCACCCACCTTCAACTGCCCTTTACATGGAACATTTTTCAAACATTTTGATTTTCTCAAAAATAGCTCTAACAATTTTGATTAAAATACAATATGCTTAATATATTTTTATGACAAACAGAATGTATATTTTGAATTTTCTGGGAATATTCTTTGAAGACGTCTCATTCTGGATAACTTTTGTAAAACTGGTAAACTGTAAGATCAAGACAAAATCTTACTATACCAAAACTGTAGATATTGCTAAAGCACACCATTTATGTCATATACTTTTTTGTTGTAAAGTTAAATATTTCTGAGAGTTTTAAGCTACTTGAAACTTTTCCCAAATCGGAAGTCATTTATCTTTCTTTATGTATTTCTTTTGCTTACTCCTAGCAAGCAAAGAGAACTGAATTTCAATTGTTTCCTATAGTGACCAGCTTTTAAAGGATTTGACTATCTCTTTAGCCTAGTATGTTCCTCTATTTCCCATCTACTTATAAAAAAGCAAGTAATAACACCAATTCTGCTAATATTTATCTCGATTAGCACCATGTAGGTAAAAGAATAATATTTTGTAAGAAACATTTGTTTGCTAGAGAAAGTCATGTGAATGGAACACATCAGATTTTTTCTTCCAGTTTAAACAAGATATGGAAAATCTGATGCATGAATCTTTTCTATATGCTTTGATTACACTGCCAAAGTTTAGTCGTTTTACTCAAGAACTGTACGAGAAGATGAATTTTGGAAAGTGCATGTCTTTTATATCTAAGGGGGAAAAAAATTAGCAGAAGTGTCTTTTTATACTGAGATGCGAGTAGAAAAAATGAAGTCTATGGTGATAAAATTGTGGAAATCAAAAATTTCACCCATCTCTACCTTAAAGGTAACAGTTTTTTGTGCATTTTAATATGCTCAGAAGCGACAACACCACCACTGAATGGTATAATTACAGGAAATGCATACACAGGCATCACATATGTCTTCGATTCCTCCCTGCTTGACATTCTACCCCTCACATTGATATTGGCATACCATGTTCCAAGATTTGTAGGTTGGTATGCCCATTCAAGATTATGCCTTCCCACACCATAACACCCAGGCTACCAAAGCAATCATCTTTAAGGATGTTCCTGAATGTATTACATGTTCCCACCTGTCGCCAGATGAGGGTATGTCGAGAATCACTATTCAGACTGAATCCGCTCTCATCTGAGAAGAGCACGTAATTCCATTCCTCATTGGTCCAATTCTGATGTTCTTGGGACCATTGCAAATGTTGCTGCCAATGTGCTGGCTGTCAGGCGAGGAGCCCACCTCTATGCAGTTGTCCACTGTGTAGCATGAGATTATGTACCTAACCTAGCAGTCCTGTTAAATGTGGTTGTAATTGTAGCCACTGTTTGACATGGATCCCTTCTTGCCTGTTGCACAATTTAGCAGTCATCTGTTGCTGTAATTCACCATGGTCAATCACCTTCTCTCCCTGGGACAGCAGTGCCTGTAGTTTGGAAGGCTCTCTGTGTGCTGTAATCAATCAATACCAAACTCCTGGCAACACTTGTTACACTTCATCCTTCTTGCAGTTTCCCCATGTGAAGTGATCCAAATATTGTATGGGCTATGTTGTAAAGAACAACACCTCTACAGTGAACCGTAACAGCTGGCTGATTGCTGTCCTGTTTCTTCAACTTCCCTATGTTGTGGGACCAGACACATTTGGTGCCATAGTCTTGCTACTAGAGCCAGTCAAGACAGCTTTCAGTGTTACCCATTTCTCGCAGCCAGAAGATGTAGCTGAATGCAGAGCACTTGACCAATGAACGTATGGGAGTCTCGATTCTCACAAGACTCATAAGTCTCCTTAATAGCAAGACTACAATGTGATGCGCGGAAATTCTCATAATCAGTCTTCCAAGTTGTATTATTTCATCTGTTTAAATGATTTAAGATTTAAATAGCCTACCAGAATAAAGAGGATATTTAAATAACCACACTAGGGAAAGGCTTAAAAATGAAACGTGGTATCACAGTATCTGCAGATATATGTACATGGTCTCCACTTTTATTACAAATAAGTGTGTAAATATTTTATTACTCTTAAGACATTTATGCTCAGGAAGTAGTTCTATTTTCGGATGTAATCTGAACATGTTTATACATACTAACACAAAGTATATGTATGTCATTAATAATTAATATTGCTAATTCAAACCATTATTTGTAAGCGCATTTGGGATATGTGTACTATTAAATGAAAAGTCATCTTGCGTTATTACTAGGGCCTGGATTTTTAGCTTTTTATAATTGCAATTTTAGCCTTTTATTAACCTCTTTAGGTTTTTAAACAATTTTCCCAGCTTTCTAACAATGTTCCTAGCCACTTTTTATTATCTCTACCCATACTATATGTACATAATGTACAGAGAAGGTATTGCACTCCACCCAAAAATTTGATACCGAGATTTCATCGGAAATACAAGTTTTAGGTACCCCTGAATCCAAAAAGAGCATTTTTGGAAAAAGGTCCCTCTGTGTGTGTGGAGGTGGGGGTGGGGGTGGAAGGGTGGGTGAGTGTGTGTGTGTGTGTGTGTGTGTGTGTGAACACTATAACTCAAAAACAAAAAGTCAGTAAAATACCAAATTTGGTATTTAAGTTTAGTATCTTACAGGGATGCGACTCAAAGATTTTCAGAAAAATTTGCCCCACCTTAAATTACCGTTTATTTTCTCAAAAATCGCTCTAACAATTTTGATTAAAATACCGTAAATTTAAAGATAATATGGCAAATAAAATGTATATCTTGAGTTTTCTGGGAATAGCCTCTAAAAGCCTCTTTATAATGAATGGATTTTGCTGAATTTTACATAACTAGTAAACTGTAGGAGATAGACAAAAGCTTACTCTACAAAATTTGTTAAAACACAATAATTTATATCATAAACATTCTTTTCATGGAGTTGACCGTTTTAGAGACGTTCCTTATTAATGGTTTCAACTTTAAAATACTTATACTTTTCTCATACTGGACTTAGTCAACACTTGGCCATACAAACAAAGGAACTTAATTCACATGGCAACCAGCTTTTAAAAGATTTGACTATCAGTTTAGCCTAGTTTATTCACTTATTTCCCTTCTAATTACAAGGAAGCAAGTAAAAATTATATTTCTGCTCATTTTTTCTCGATTTGTATGAAAGAAATGTAAGAATAAGCTTTTCAACAATAATTTGTTGCAGAGACATAGAGAAAGTTATGTGAATGGAACACATCAGATTTTTTAAGGTTTTAAATAGTTTTCCTATCTTTTTTAAGGAAGTTGATGACAAAAGCCCTTTATAGCCTAATATAGATAAAAATATGAAAACTATTTTGCTCCACTGAAGCATGCTACATACTGTAATTTAAGGTGATGTATTACACAGTATACTCAAGCTCGAACATTTTAACTAAAAATTTAGCATGTATTTTTAATATATAGCACTCACTTAAAACAAACTTCTTATTTCAATAGTTTTGCCACATATGCAAATTTTCTGTTGTTTTTTAATATATTCCTATAGGCGGAAAAAGATCTTTCAACATCGCAAGATGTTGCTGGCATATATTTCATACAAGGAATTTCTATACCAAGATACAAATTGTGGTAAATTCTTTCCCTGGCTAACCTCAAAGGTACATTCAAAACTAAACAAATTGTTAAATAAAAATTGTAATTAAAATGAATTGAAGAAAAATTGATACATTTTCTACCGAGTTTAAAAGTAAATAAATAAATAAAACTTAAATTTAGTGAGCCTAAAGTCTTAATGTCCCATTTAGCTTTTTCTGAAGATTCGCACATTAACACCCAAACGGATTGGAACATAAAGGTACCTACTTTGAAACTTTCTAACTTACTTATAAGGGAAAAAATAGATTAAAACCTAAAAATCCAGGCCCTAGTTATTACGTAACCAGTTTATACTATGGATCATACAAGAACCTACTTCTTCTGTAGTTACAAGCATACTCGAGTCGCCTCGCTTGTAAGCACTAGTTCTCGATACCTAGATTCTCATTGTCACACTCTCGAGAGTGGCATGGCTTACAAGTAACAAGCGAGAGTGAGATGGATTTTGACTGCCTCTACTTGCTACACTCATGCCATGAGACATCCCGCTTTTTGTGTGTTACATGCTCTCACACTTTCATTCATTTTCACCAAGTAGTTCATAGGTTATGTTAATTTATCCATCTCATCTTTAGGTTTTTCACACCAATGAATTTTGTAACTTCTGATAGCCCAATCATATCAAGTAATCTTACACCTTTTCCACAGAAATTTCTCTATATTCTCCAGGAGTGAGGATGTCAGCTTTTTCAGAGAGCCTTCGCCACAATCCCAAACAAGCGATCTGTGGGTAAATAAGAATGCCCTCTCACGAGGAAGAATTTAGCAATATTTCTGAGATGGGTTAGTGTTTTCCTTTGGAGCCAGTATACAAGAGAAGGAATTATGTGCATGTTTTTATTTTAGCCTCTGCAATCATCAGTGAAATGCCTATTAGGGGGACAATTCCCAAAATGGATTTCCTCCAAATAAGAAATTGCACCTGTTGCCATTTTGTTTGCCCCTCTTCTTCATTGTTAGTCTCATCCCATGTAAAGAAAACTGCATTCTTATTGCTGATTTTGATATAAAGTGAATGAAACAAACAGCTGAGAGAAGGCCACTAGATAGAAAAACTTAAGCAGAGGTTTAAAATTATTAAAAAATATAATAGGAATATAAAATAAAACTAAGATGTCAAAAAAATGAAAAACAACAAAATTTGTAAAGGGAAGAATTCGAAATGAAATAAACACCATAATGAGTTGACATAAATACTCTTATGCTTCACAAAATTAATTCAGTATCATTGAAGGCATCATCAAAAGTTGTCGACTGGTGGGTTTCCTCATTGCTGCCTGTGGCAAATCAATGAGAGACATAGCATTTTCACAGTAAGTAATATGCTATCTATTTCAAAGTTAAGTGGGACACAACATTTTTCATTTAAATTTTTCTCCTGTATCTAATTATGTGACACAGGAAAGTGGTGACCCCATCTCCCAGTGAGAAACCACTGCAGTCAGCTACCTGAGTATAGTAGGAAATCCATAGCAACTGAATCAGGAAGGAAATACCCAGACTCTGCTAAAGAGCCAAGGAGGAGGAGAAGGAACGTTCAAGGAAAACCACCTCAAGAGGGCTAATCTCCCACATGAGGGTTAGAATGATTCAGAGGAACAATAATAGCCTCAGATTGGGCAGACTTAATATAGACAGCTGAGATAGAAACAGAGTATAAGATTTGGAAATTGAAACATAAAAACAACTGTGGAAAAAGAACCAGAATTGGTTGAAGAAATATGGCAATGACAATGATGTTGTAACAGAAGTTCTGTTTTTTTGCTGCAATGAACAACTCTATTTCTTCCACTGATTACAAATAAAAATCTATTGACAAATGAATGTCTTTCTTCAATGCTTTTGCAACAATTCTTATTTGATGCTCAGTGGTTGCAGCTACCACTACTTGCTCCGAATTTCCCATGGAAACTACTCAGTTGTTGCACACAATGCATTCCAAGTTGAAAACTGAACTGACTGCAGGACTCATTCTCTCCTTTTTATACCTGTCAATGATGTGGCAAGAAACTTCCAGAAGCAGTCACATGTGCAAACCACTGCAGGTGTCACAAACTCATGCAGGTACAACAGTGGCAGCTTTTATGTTAAAGAAACTGCCAACAGTACACATGTCCACTCATGCAGGTGTAACAATGCACGGTAACAAGCATCTGTGACTTCCAGAGCTAGCTGTTCATACATGTTGGTGATAATGGCCCCATGGCATACTCACACTTCTCCCTCCTCAGGGCTGGTCATTCTGGGGCTAGTAGATCGAGGTGTACTACCAGCGTATTCTCTTGGGGAAGCCTCTGGTTGCAGTAGATGACATCCTGTTATCCTCTTCACCACAAGCTAAGGCCCTTGCCATGGTTGCTGAAGCTTAGAACAGCACCCTTTAGTCTGGGTAGGGCAATATAGCCACATCAAATCACCCTGCTGGAAATCTTGGCTGCTATCCTGCCAGTCATAACAGGTCATTCAGTCGCCCACATCTAGTTGTATTGAGATGCCATCTCATGCATGTCATGAAGCCGATCTGTGAGATTCTCCATGTAGTCAAATGCTGGCTGTTCTACTCCAGGAGGACTTCCCAACTTCAGGTCACTTTGTAGATGTAGCTCCCTGCCAAAGACCAAAAGACTGTATCAACCTGGTGGTGTCATGGGTCTCTAATGATTGGCCAACCCTCTCAAATGTTTGTGTGGAGTCTTGATGTACCAATCAGCCATGCCATCTGACTGTCGTTGGAGAGGTGTTGTTCGTATCTTGTGTACTTCAGTATTTCTCTCATCAGGTTGGACTCAAAAGTTGGTGCTCTGATCACTGTGTAGCTCCAATGGTACCCAATAACAAGACAGTTCTTCTACGAAGCAGTTTGCAATAGTCTTAGCCTTATGGTTAGGAATGGCATACGCCTCCAGCCCCTTGGTGAAATAAACCATGGTGACCAACAGAAACTTGTTGCCCCTATCTGACACAGGGAATAGCTAAGCTACATTATTGGTCATGCATTCAAAAGGTGCTCCCATGTTATACTGCTGCATGTGACCCCAACTCCTGGTCTGTGGGCCATGACTTGCTGCTCACACATACATTGGCAGCACCACCTCACAGTATCTCCCCATAGTCTCAGCCAGTAGTACAGTTGACGGAGCTTGTTGATGGTTCGGTTGAGTCCCAGAAGTCCCTACAGGAATTATGTGACCTTACTCCAAGGGAGGATCAGTATGCTCTCTGTAGGTCTTCCCATCAGATGACTCTCATACTCTTAATAGGACTTGGTCTTGAATGAGTCCAATTAGGCCCAGTATGATTTGTACACATTACTTCTGGGTGCGATGATTTCCCAGCTAAATCCGCTCCCTACCTTCACTTCTTTCAGGAGTGACCCCAAGTCAGCGTCTGACAGCTGCTCACTCTTCAGATCCATCCAGCTGCTGGCACTGCCAAAATGACACGGACAGCTGGGGCATGGTCTTTCTTCTCAACCTTGGTGCAGTGGCCATACTCCTCTGGACAGGACATCATTACGTGGTATCTGCATTGTTGTGTCTCCTTCCTTTCTGATGTTCTGATGTGAAGTTGTACTTTTGGAGCCTCTGGACCCAACAGACTGTCTGGCTCTCCAGGTTCTTGAAGCTCAACTGCCAGGTGAGGGCAAGTGGTCAGCCCTCAGGTGGAATGGCTGACCATATAGATACTTGTGGAAGTGCTCCAGCACCTTTACTACTGCCAAGAGCTCTCCCTGGGTAACACAAAAATTCATTTCTGCCTTGGAGACTGTCTTGCTGTAGTATGCTATTATCCACTCCTGACCATCATGGACCTGGGATAGAATACCTCCGATACCAGCATCATTCTTTCCACAATAAAATCACTACCAGGTTGTGGAAATCCTAAAATAAACTTACTGCAGAATACTGACTTAAGTGCTGGATCATGATCTCTGCCTCTTCTGACCAAGAGTAAGGTCAATGCTCGAGGTTCTGTGATGGTGTTGGCTGGCCAGATCCATTACATGGTGGTACATTTGCTGCTGCCTTGCACTTCCCTAACTCTGTCCCAACCTGAATGACCTGGTTGGTGTCCAATGGGCTCAGCAGCCTCTTGGGCACTTCTTCATACAACTACATCATCCCTCAGCATCACCCCGCAGATCCCTGGGTGCTCATGGGGGCTCCAGAGTAACACCACATCTCGGCTGAGTTGCAAAATCTTCTGACTGACATCAAACATCGCCTTGTGAGTCCTGAGGGTATCCAGTCCCATTATCACATTCCCAGCCACCCTTGCAACAAATACCCACAAGCTCTCAGCACACTGTCCCAATGTCAACTCCACCAAGACTTCCTTTTCCAAAGGTAAGAATGTTGCCCGATGTTATCACTAGGTGTTGGGGTCTACTGGGTGTTCATGTTGGCAAGCCCTTCACCACATCACGTCTGATTGCAGAAATGGCTACATTTGTGTCTACTACTATCCTTCACAAATTTCCTTCTACCGAGCTGCCTGATGAGGCTGTCATCCACTTTTCTGTTAGGGCACACAGTGTCACTCGAGGTGTTGGTAATGATGGCTCCAACTGGCCCCTCTGTTATCTTCCATTGGCTGTTTGGCTTTGCATTGGACCGCCTCTCACTAGATATCCTGGTTGGCTTCACCTCCAGCTTATATCACTCAAAGGTGGTGGTTGTCTCTGAGTTGTCTCTCTCTAAGCGAATACTCCTCATCTTTGAGGTCAGTGCAGCTGTTATCTTGGCTGCTATCATCGTTAGTGCTGTTGTTAATGCCTTGTGGATTTTCTTGTGGCTGCCAAGCATCAGGTGCTGTCATATCTCGACATCATGCATCATGTCGAAAAAGGAGTAGGTAGCTTCCTGGGACATATAACTAGATGACAAGTTCACCAGCTGCTCAGTTGCCAGGATGAGTTCCTGATCATCTACCGTAGCTGTTGCAACCTCGATTTAAGCAGACTATGGTAAGCTGCAGCCAGGTAATGGTTCTCGAGGACCTCTCAGTTCTCTCCAGATGTCACTGACATTGGAAATGCATTCAGTACTTCTGCCACCCCTTGGAGGCTTGCTATCAGTCTGCTGTCCATCGGTTGTGTGTGGCAATGACAGCAAACTGTCAGTGGAAGACTTCAAAGGTGGATGTTCCACCAAACTTGAGTGGCTTGATGCATGAAGATGTTGTTTCCTGTCCTGTCATCAAGTCCTTCATGTTTTTCAACCTTCCATCGAGCACATTTTGCACCATGGCATTTAGTTCTTTGGGATTGATGCCGGCTCTTCCTTCCAGGGCACTAAGTGGTTCTTCAACATCTTTCAGGTGTTGGTTATGGCCTTTCACCATTTCACCAGGCTCTTCCATCTTTTCCCCAAGATTTTACACTTCCTTTTTCATGCCACCCAGTTTTTCATTGCTTTTGTTCAGTATCTCCTTCAGGTTCTACATTTTGGATTTAATTTGTCTTTATTTCTGCCTGCATCTTCTGCATTCCAGATTTCATTTTCTCTTCCATCTTGTTTGTGCTGGATTTTATTTATCCCTTCATTTTTCCCTATGCTGAATTCCATCTTCTCCATTCCTGATTCCATCTTGATTCTCATCTTCTCCATTCCTAATTTAATTTCATCCATTCCGAGTTAAATGTTTTCCATTTTTTCATTCTGCATTTCATTTTCATTTCCTTGATTTTGGCAAGCAAAGTTTTCATCTCCATTGTGTTGTTAAATCCCACTCATGACACAAGTGAAATTTGCTCCAATAAACAACTTATTTCTTCCAATGATTATAAATAAAAATCTGTTCACAAATGAACATCTTTCTCAATGCTTTTGCAACAATTCTCTTTTGACACTCAGCGCCTGCAGCTGCGACTACTACTGTGTGCTCCAAATTTCTCATGAAACTACTCAACTGCTGCAAACATGTGTTCACAGTTGAAAACTTAACTCTCTGCAGGGCTTCTCTCCTTTTTATATCTGTCGATGATAAGGCAAGAATCTTCAAAGGCCTGTGTAAACCACCACAAACCCATATAGGAGCAACAATTTTGATAAAAGAGATTCCTGACAGTACACATGTCCACTCATGCAGATATAACAATGCACAGGAACTTCCAAAGCAAGCCACTCACACACATTGACAACAACAACAATAATAATAATGATAGAAATACCAGTATCCTGTATTCAAATATGTGCCCCAACAGTGGACTCAACAGAATTAGGGAAGGAGGAATTCTGTGTAGAATTATAAAGGAATGAGGTAAAGGAAGAACTTGAAGATAGAAATATAATTATTGGAGGAGATTTCAATGCAAGGATAGGATGAAACAAGAGAATTGCACATGGAAGTATAAGATATTTTTGGGGAGAAATAGTGATAAATGAAAATGGGAGAAGAATGATAGAATTTTGCATTGAAAATCAGTTATTGAATGGAAATACTTTCTTAAAGCGTAAAACAGCACATAAGTTTACATTTAAGTCACAAGGGAGAGAGGTGAAAATTATTATAGAATATTATATATATATATATATATATATATATATACAGATACTATGAGGAGAAATTTAATGGACATTAGAGTAATCAGAGGAGCAGAACTCGAATTGGGTCACAGGTTGCTGGTGATGGACGCTAGATTCCAGAAACTAAGGAAACCATTGGTAAAGAAAATTTAAAACAATTAAAACAAAAGAACTTAAAAAAGGAAGAATTAAAGAAGAAAGAATACCAAGAACTCCTACATATAAAATTCCAGGCAGAAGAGGAAACAATGGAGAAACATGATCTTAACAGAATGTGGAACTTGTTTAAGGAAGTAGTAATAGACTCAGCAAGAGTTGTGTGAGGGGGAACAATAATAAATACTAAACTGAAGAAAACTTCTTGGTGAAATATGGAGGTAAAATGAAAAGTGAAGAGTAAGCAGGAGGCACTGAAAAAATATGTACAGATTAGAAGGGAGGAAGACGGACTAAATTATATAGAAAAACAAAATGAAGTGGAAATGTAGTGAGGGAAGCAAAGGCTACAGCACAAGAAGAATTTTGTAATGAAATAGAAATAAAATGTGCTAAAGACAGAAATACCAGATGGTTCTGGAAAAAAATCAAAGCATTTAGAGGAAAATATGGTAAAAATAAAAGAACAGTTAAGGAAGGAAATAAATTATATACAAAAAAGAAGAAAGTATTAAAGGTTTGGAGGAGATATGTGGAGGATAAATTCAGAAAGGAAGAAGGAGAGCAGGAAAGGTACGGGATAACTTAGAAGCCATATCCCAAAATAGTAGAACATTTGATAAAAGCAGTAGAGACCAAATAGGTATAAAAATTGCATTGGATGGAATCAAAAATGGGAAGGCAGCTGGAATAGATAGCATAGCTAATTAAATAAGGCGGGAGTATAATGCAATTATGGCTAAGATATGCCAAGAGGGTCTAGAACAAGAATAAGATTCCCATGGAATGGAGAATGAAGATAATTGTACCCATCCACAGGAAGGCTAGTAGCAGAGAATGTGATAGCTATAAAGCTATAGTCTGTTATCAACACATTTATAAAATCTGTATCAGAATGCAGAAAGAACACAAAGAAGAGTGCTAGAACAGCACTTAGAAGAGTAGCAGGCAGCATTCAGAGCGAGAAAACAAACTCAGGACTACCTGTAATGATCAACTGTGGTTAAAAATATAGAGACAAGTAAAGATCTATTCCTGGTCTTTATAGATTTGAAAGCAGCTATCAATGTGATACCAAGAAGGAATATCTGTTAAGCAGTAGAGGCAAAGAAGGTGTTACTGAGACTCAAATGCTATTAAAAGTGTATATGGGGACTCAGTTGGAGTAGTAAGAACAGATGGGTATCTTTCTGAGGAATTTGCCGTGAAGAGAGTAGTAAAGCAGGGAGGTAGTCTCAGTCCACTGCTTTTCATAACCTTTATGGATGAAATACATGATCTGCAAAAGTAGAACTCAAAGAACAAAAATTGTAAATTGGAGATTGAGCTTGATATATCTAAAAGCATTACTGTATGTAGATGACAGGGTTCAGACAACTAGTACTAGGGATAGATTACAGCAAGCAATGGATGAATAGCAGGAAGGGCTTGAAGATTAATATAGATAAAAGAAAAGTGGTGTAGATATCTAAAGAAACTGGTTATTCAATGCAAGAATCATGTATTGAGAAGAGTTGATAGTTCTGAATGTCTGGGAACCATAATAAACAGCAATGGCAAAACAGAACAGGAATGTCTGAGTTGAACCAAGAAAACAATAAATGCCTACTGTGTAATACTCCTCCTGAGTTGCTGTGTAACCAGGTGGCCCAAGTAGTTTCAATCTCACGGTTATTCAACTATCAGGCTAACTTAAATCTAGTGATAACCTATATCTCTGTTTATATTAAATGATGTTTCTAGCTAATCTAGTTCCCTGTTTCTTTTTATCTTCTGCAAGCATTTTCTTTTAACCTTGTCCAGATAACCCCCCAAACTCTTAAGATTTTGTGCCTAGCTTTCATAATCAACTTACTCTTCCTTATCTCTGGGTAAACTAGCCCACTTCTCAATCCAAAGTTTTGCTCTCATTTCTTTAGTTTCTTCACATTCCAAAATTTCATACCAACATCAGGCATTCCTCACCAACATCAGGCATTCCTCTGAATTTAAAGCACCTCTTGAACCTTTCAATTTCATCACCCCTGTTTGGGCCCATGCAGATCCTTTTGTCATCCACTTGTCACTTTATCTATATAATTCTTTCTACCCTATTATTTTCTTTAGCTCCCTGTACACCCTCAGTGACCTTTTGTCGCTGAAACTATCTAATATCTCCTGAATTTCCTCATCATCAATTCTTTGTTTAACTTTATTCCAAAATCCACTTTCCTTGCTCTCTCTATCCTGTCATACCATACACAAGCCAAATTTTTTCCATTAGCTTGTTAATTGTATTAACTCAGGTATTTCTTCTCTTCACCTTCCCTTGTGTCACTAGTCAAACATTTCAAGATGCTATTCTCTTCTAAATTCATGATTCTTGTCCTTATTTTTCCTTTGCTCCCTATTCTGTCTAGTTAAGCTTGTGCAACCCTATTTGGTGAGCTTTTTGGTTGCCCCATATTTTTACTACAAACATCACTTTAGCCTCTCTACTGTCGCATATATTTTCTACTACCACTTTATATGCATTTCTGGTACTTTTTGCCTACAGGTACTAATAGTTTTCAAAGCCAACCTTCCTTTTTGCACCCTCCACCTTACATTCGCATTAAGCCTAATACTGAAATAATCAAATTTATTTACTACCTCAATTTTGGTCCCTTCTCAATACCATATTTCATTATTACATAGCTTGTTTCCAATCTTAAATACCACAATTTTGTTTTTATTTCTGAGTCTACTGTGTAATAACTAATACAGTGGTAGAAAAGGAGGAAATTAGTAACAAGATGAAAATGCAAACATTCCAATCAGTAATAGTCTCTGTAGTAACGAGTGAGCCAAAAAAGTATGAACCATCTGCATGGAGTTTTGCCTGTCTGTGTCCTCGCCATTTGTTGTCTGCCACTACCATAGAATGCACAGATGAAACCATACAACATTTTTAAAAGTACTTTTAAAGCACTTTCAACTTTATGAAAGATGCTTAAAGTGGCCACCATCATTGTCCATACATTTTTGGTACCTCTGTATGAAACTATTCATCAGTTACAGTAGTTCATCTTGAAATTTCCTGGCAAATATTTTGTTTTAATTCTTCCAGAGGGTGTGGGTTTGTCCTGTACACTTTATGTTTTAAGTTACCCCAGAGATAGAAATCACAGGGGGTTAGGTCAGGGAGCCGAAACACACTTTCAATTGTTCTCATCGAAAGATTGGCCGTATGAGTTTTTGCAGAGTCTTGTTGAAAAAAAGACAAAATCATGCTCCTTGTCTGTTAATTCTCTAAAAGAAAGGGGGGCAAAATTGTATTCATGTACATTCGAGCATTAACTGTTGATGCGAAAAAAATTGGCCCTGGAGCTTTTACACCTGGAAATCTTTCTACAAATGATATTTTCACTTGGCGAGCTGACTGAGTTAACACATGTGAATAAATACACGCTGTGCAGTAGAAAACATATACTGAGCCATAATATAATTTGTGAGTAACTACAGGACAAAATAATAAATCATTCTTAATAACTAAACTACACCATATCACTGTCAACAGAGAAGAGCAGAACTGTCAGAAGCATGACTGTTTACAGCAGCAGTGTGGAATCATGTGTCCACAGGCCAGTGGAAAAACTCAGCGCAGCCGGTTCAGAGGTTTTTGACTTACTTGATACAATATGAAACAAATGGATGCTGGATAAACTGCAGAATAGGGTGACTGCAGTTAAAATGAAATACTTGAAAAGAATGGGGGAAAGACCAGAAAAGATAGGATTAGGAATGAACATCTGAGGAAGAGGTAAAGCAAGAGAAACCACTAAGTTATTTAATAGAAATAAGACTTCTGAAATGGTTTGTTCATGGTGCTTACAGGAAAATAAAGCAAACTATGGAAATGACAGTAGAAGGAAGAATGAGTAGCAGGATGGCAAAGGATAAACTGGGAAGACACAGTGGAAACATCAGGAAACATGAGGGGGACAGTGGTTGGAAATGAAAAAAATGTGCAGGAACCAGAAGTCCTGGAGAGTCTGGACAGAACAAGGTGTATTCAATGCCTAATGGTGTCACAGAACAAGAGAAGAAGTACCTAATTTTGTCCCCTTATTTACTGCTTTTAGAAGGTGCATTTCTTTCTTGATCTGGTGGTGATTATTCCTAAAGTTTGTTTCTACTGCAGACTTGTCTTATGCTTTGTTGTATATATTTCTAAAGGGTTCATTTAATGTTTTGTTTGGTCTTCCCAATATAAACTTTTTTGTAGTCAGAGTAACCAATTTTGTAAATATCTGCTCTCTTTACCCCCCACCCACCCTACTTATTCTGTTTTTGGATGTTAAAGGAAGTTTCAGATGTTATATTTGTTCACGGGTGCCAGTGTTAGTTTGAATTCTTTGAAGATATTATGGAATTACTGTGTGGCCCATAGATGGTATGTGAATTTTCTAAAATATTCTTTCTTTTTATTGTTGATAGGGATATATTTCACTTGCTGTTGCCTTCTGAATCTTTGTATTTTTTTTTTTGCTATTTGATTGCTGAACCTGTTGCTTGTTGCTATTTGACTATTTCTTTGAATGTATTCCTTTATGCTCTCTTCCATAGGGATGCTTTCAATTCTGTGGGTCAAACTGTTAATTATTGCATGTTTGTGTGGTCTTGGGTTTTAACTGTCTGTTTTGATATAGCTATCTGTATGTGAACTTTTTCTAAAGATTGCAAAGTTAATTTTCCCCAAATTGTTTTATTCAAGTTTAAAGATTCCAATGCATCTGTGACATGTTTCTTGTTTATTATAGTAAATATAACATCTATGCATTGATACCATGTGCACGAGAATGCAGTTATGAAGTGGGTTTCTAGGTGGCTCTTAGTTAAAAGTGGTGACCACTGGTTGCTCATCGCTAGTCCAAAATTTGTCTGCAAAATTTACCTTAAAAGCTGAAATAAGTTTGATTGATGTTTGGAGGAATTTAGTAACAGTGGTGGTCAAATTATATGTTATATTAATTTGTTGAGTTGGTTTTTAACACTATGTGTAAAAGTGTTAAAAAACCAACTCAACAAATTAATATAATATGAAATAAGTTTGTTTGATACAAATCCCTGTTTTAAATATTCTCTCATGTGCACTTAATTCATTTCTGTTGATTTTAGCCATTTCCCCAAAATTTTAAGAACCTTTTTTCTAGGATACATGGATTTGATGTTGAAAGATACCAGATTATCTATGGGTAGATGTTCACATCTTTAATTTTCTTTATCAGTTCCAAGAAGTTCAACTTTCAATTTTTCATGTGTCATGCTTAGTGTAAATATATAGTGTTCATCTGCAAAAAGCATTCCCTCTTCACTTTTATACATTAGTTTGTGGTTGATAACCATTTTAAATCTGCTAACAGATCTAAAAAGCTTTGTACTTTTATTCCTATCATATTTTTCTTCCTTATCATAATATATTATATTTCAAATTGCCTCTTCTTCTTTATGTTTGGCAATTCTTCTTGCTTCCTTAAATTCATGAGTTGTCATTTTAGTTATTCTTTGTAGCATACATATTCGCAGCATATTTTTCGTCTTTATAGCATTCTCACATTCCTGATCATGTCAGTAATTTCTGATTTGGGGTTATTGAATACTTATAGTATCTTCTGCTGTCTTACATAAACTATTCTTAACCCTAGAACACTAATATCTTTTTACCTATATGTTCGTGTTATATGAAAATGAGGAACATCTTGTGTAAAAATTGTTATTTAGATATAAAATTAATTAATAGTGGGAATCACAGTTTTTACATGTAAAGATGAAATTAGACACATTAGCATTATCGGCAATCAGCACACTTTTTTAATGTTTGCTGCATTGGCTTGTTACAAGCTGTACAGTAAACTGTCATCATGCACTTTTTGGAGTAGTGGCAGTAAGAACAGTACTTCCTTGGGCCATGTTGCAGAAGAGGTCCTTGCTGTTCTTGCACATTCATTTGTAATACCCTTTTTATTACAATCTTTAGCACCTAGCTCAGATTTGACAAAGAGTCTCGCTGGACGTGTAAATTGTTGATGCAATTCTAACATAAAGGTCATTCTTATTAACAGAGTTCTGCTTGCAGCCTTTTTGAAATGTTAATGGGCATATATGATGTATGCATTTATTTATGCAATGTTCAAAATGTTGTAAAAGCACACCTTTACTATCTTCTCTGACCACAGTTCATGTTCTGGCAAATCTGATCCAGATTATTGATGGCTCCCTTGGTCTGGTTTTATGTGAGTAATATATCTGTTTTTTTTTTTATGTGATCTTAATAGAGGCATCGTTGCTTGAAACTAGAGTTACAAGTTTGTTTATTCTATGTTTTAGACGGCTGCCCCTAATGAGGTATTTTAAGTCCACAATTGGAAGCTCTTTCTTATTTTTCTTTGTTTCCTTAGAACTGTTAAACCATAATCAGTTCTTAGTTTCCTTACAAGAGGTCCACTCACAAACCAGTTTTCCTTGATAATATTTCTGTGTGTTTCATCTATCAGTTGTTCTACAAAATGGTCAGCAACTGCCGCTCCATCTGTAGTTGCTTCTTTCCCCAGATAAGGAGTGGCTTTTATCATGCAGTTGGTAGCATTATCACAAATCATGGCATTCTTCAGGCCATATACTGCAGTATATTAGGAACATAAACCTTCCTTGAGACATAGTGGCATGATAATGATCACTGCAAAACTCTTTATCATTAGTGATTTAGCAGATAAAGGATTATCCTTCATAACAGCTGAGAGAATGAGATACTACTGACATTTGCTTGAAATTATTCCTTATAGGTATCCCTTAGCATAGTATTCATTATTTTATAGTTTTGCCTTTGTCGTTCTATTGGTTCTTAAAACAAGGTCATTTATGATATCTTCAGTCAAAAATGGTGGAAGCAGCACAGTTAATTAGGACTGACGTTTTTTGTAGGTACAGGTCTTATATTTTCCCACCCTGCCTAATGGGTTGTTTTCCAGTGGTAAGCTGTTTCCCCAATGAATTCATTATTCTTGGTTACTGAAAGATAAGTAGATGCAGCTTGTTCTTTATTATAAGATGCAGAAAAGCTACTTTTTTTTCTTTTTTTATTGATTTCTGCTGATGAATCTCTCTTTGTTTCGTTGTTCCTGCTTTCAATCTCTTGGATTCTATGTAATTTCATCTTCATTGCTTTATTCCTCATTTGGAGGAAGATCAAAATCCTCCTGACTGGTACCAGAATACCAGGTTTTCCAATGGTGCCTTCCTCTTACCCATTGGCACTAATGATCTGTATTCTTTATGTAGACAGATTTTCTACAAACACTAATCACATGTAAAATTGGTGCAGGAAACTTAATTTTAGGCTTCTTTGTTGCCACTCCAACAATTAGCCACATCTGTTCCTGCTGGATTGCAATTCCTTACTGAATGCTTGAAGCATTTAATGCGACCTAGATATAAAGTGCAAATGGTTATGGAACTATAACTTGTAATGTACCACTATACATAAATATTATGTGTAATTAGTGTTCTAGTGTTAATCAAAAGCCACTTTTACATGCAACGTAATCCTTTTTTACAGATATCATCTTCAACTTCATTGCTATATTCCACTGTGTTCTCCTTAAGTCTCTGTATCATACCTGGAAGATAAACTTCCCCTAGATTTTAACTGTATCAAAACTTTTGGTCTGTACCAGATTCTCTATCATAGTCAGCACCTCTCTGGTTTCTTACATCTAATACATCTGTAATATGCCTTCTACTAATCATAGCATGGCCAATTTGATTTTAGTTTGCCCATTTGGTGATACGCATGTTTGAAGATGAATAATTTGTGCTGATACATGATACCGGAAATAATGTCTTTTGTGTCTGCAAAATATATTACTCTCTCTCCATTGTTATTGGATTCTTCATAAAAGCTGTTATGGAAGAATTTCTGCCAATTTTTGCATTCATATTTCCCATGATTACAGTTATATATATTTACTTTTTTTTGTAAAAAAGTGTATATTGTAACAAAGTGGGATCACTTTGTTACAATTATTGGCATACTCTGTCTTAATTTATCATAAAAAGACATACAAAAATGTAACAAAAAAGTAAATATATATAAATAAAAATGAATAGTTAAAATTTATGTACGCACATCACTTCTGAATGACTGCACCAAATTGAACAATCCTTTTTTTTTGTTGTGTTTGTTATCATCACAAGAAGGTTTGTGTAAAAGAATATGTTTAAAAATCATGTGAGAAAGTTTTTAAAGTCTATAATATGAAGCAGCATACAGTGCCAAGGGAACGTAATCAGTAAATAGCTGTCAGATAGTAGTGGTACCACAGTTATTTGTTGCTAAATGGCAGTAATAATGCTCTATTTTTCCTCCCCATCCAATGTTAAGGTAAAGCACCGGTTTATTGAGACAATGACACAACACAACAGTGAAACTCAAATACATTTTTATGTATTAACTCTTCTTTCCTTACTCCTGTCATTTAAAATAAAGAAGCAAAGAAACTTTCCTGGTGACGAACACCTAGAGTAGGTAATTATTTATTTGCCACTAGATGGCCGTAATACTGCTCTATTTTTCTTCCCCATTCAATGCTAAGGGAATGCATCTGGTTGTGGAGTCAGTCAATGGTGCAAGATAACAGCGAAAATCAAATATATTTCTTATGTATTAATTGTCGTTTCCGTGTTCACAGCGTTCAAATAAAGAAATAAAAACATACTCGTTTCAGTATAAAGTGTATTTTTGTTGTAATTCTTTAAAATGAATAAGTAATAAACTATGCACATAACCAATAATCCTTCTTGGAATCTGAAAATGGTGGAGAAATGATGAAACCCAGATAGTAAACCGTGTTAGGTTAACTTCCTATAGCAGATGTTGGTTATTTGAGGTTATGTGGTACATGAGCTAGCTAAAGGCGATTTCATCAAAACCTAAGGTACCCCTGACAGCATCACGCTGCAATTGCGGTGCAATTAATACATTTGGTCAAGTAATATTTTGGGTTAATGGGGAAATTTAATACACAAAGCTATCATCAAATAAAAACTTATCAATTGCTCGTTAGTTATGTCATTGTCAGCCTTAAAAATGGCTGTTTTAACATAGAAGAAAATAAAAAAAGAGGTGGAAAACAGTAGGAGTTAAGGAAATAAAGAGATTCAGAAGAAGCATGAATGTTAGTTTGGGACTTTCTCTTTTATGTAAGTTTGGGACTTTCTCTTTTATGTAATTCATTGCCTCCATGGTTGAATTGTTAGTGAGCTGTCTTCTCACCCAGTCTGGGGTTCGATTTCTGGCTGGGGTAGGGAAGTTTTCTTTAACCAGAATTATTCCCTGTCCCCCACAAAGTCTGGAAGTATGTTTGTGAGAGTGAGTGTTTGTGTTTGAAGAAAATAAAAGATCGAACCCGAAATAAATAACCTACAATATATGAGTTGTTTCTAATGCAAAGCCCCCCGATATGACTTTAGATGTTAAAGGGGCGTATATAAATGAAACAATTAAAAAAATATTCATTACCTATTTCAGCGTTTACCTGCCACACAATGGAAGTGCTGCCATTACTGTTATTATGCCTGCGACATCCTTGCTTACCCATGCTGTTAACTGCATATGTCATCCTTTCCACACTACCTTATGGGCATGCTGACTTCCTCCTTTTCGCAATACCAACTATATATGCTACATTACGCAGATCATAGAGCTTTTCAGAAGCAAAAGCATTATTATAGACATTAGCAATGGGAAAATTCCTGGTGAAACTTCTACTGGCCTCTTTTCGTTTCCACCAAATTTTTGGCACTTCACGGTATCATAGGAAGAATTAATGTTGAAAGTGTTCCCAAATATTGGTGAAAATTACAAAAACCATGCTGGTTGAGCCATTTTAGCAGCAACTAATAAGAATGTACATGATTTGGACAAAATAATTCAGAGCAAAATTGATGGACAAATGTATTCTTTTAAGTTGATCGATTCCATTATCCAAGTGAATTTCTAAATTTCTAAATTCATTGGGTTTGCCAGGATTACCACCGCACTATTTACAGCTCATGGTTGACTCAGCGATAATTATGCTATGCAATCTGAATCAGCCAAAATTGTGTAATGGAACAAGACTAGCTGTTAAAAATATTATGAACATTTTGGTTTAAGCTACTATAATTATAGGAAAGTTCAAAGACAAGGATGTGCTTATTCCAAGAATACCACAAATGCCACCCGAATTTCCTTTTGAATTTAAGCATGTTCTGTTTCCGGTGCGCCTAGCATTCGCAATGACAATAAATCCTAAGGTCAATCGTTAGAAGTGTATGGAATAAACTTTGAATTGCCATGTTTTTTGCATGGACAGTTGTACATTGCGTGCTTGAGAGTCGGCAAATCATTGGCAGTATTTGTTTTCACCCCAGAAGGAAAAATGAAAAATATTGTACATAACAAGACATTACAATAAAGTATTGTCAAATTATTTAGTTATAATTTTATTTCACTGCATGGTTGTACTGTAAACAGAAGATTTTGTCTCAGTTTTTTCATTAGGTACACCACCTGTGCATAGCCAGGGCAGGCAGCTAGTAATAAATAAAAAATAAATAATTAAAATAAAATAAAAATTATAGGGGAGTAATATATTTCTTAATAAAAATCTGACACAACTGGAGTGAGCATTTTTATTCCTGAACATATGTATGTATAGCTGATTGAGTAGTCTGTTGTGGTTTAACTCCATGGCACGACAGCTCACGGGGAACCTTGGCCTACCGCCCGGCCGCTGCGTCCCCCATCTCGGTCCACTACAGACGTCATGGATGGGGTGCAGTATTGGAGGGTGAGACGTGGTCAGCGCCTCGTGTCCCTCCCGGCCAGTTAATGCGGTCCTCATGACCTGGAGCCGCTACTTCTCCATCAAGTAGCTCCTCAATTGGCCCCCCAGGGACCTTACGAGGCTGAGTGCACCCCGGGCCAGGTCTCCCAGCGGGGGAAAAATCCCCACGCCGGTACTGGGGATCGAACCCAGGTCTCCCGCTTGGTAAGCAGCTGTGCTACCACCGCGCTAAGGAGACGACCTCTGTTGTGGTTTAGTAGTAATATAATCAAGATGAGAAGGTTGCTCTGCACATAGAGCATGGTGCTCCCTCTGTGGAGGTTATGTCCACAACAGCACTACATGAAATTGCTTACAACTTTGTTGTGATACAAGTATAATACTATGTAAGTTGCATTTATAAAGCTATATTATTTGCATGTTAAACAAGCTTTATTTGCATTACTTCTTATTTAATTTACACATTATTTGTACTTTTAACATGTTTTAAGTCAAAAACATTTTGGGTGTAAGTTTATTTCATTCCTAAACTTACCGTGTAGTTTTAATCCTTTCTCATATCAATCTTTATTTCACCCTTATGTTTGCCTGTTGCCTTTCAAAAGAATGTGTGCTGTGAGATCAGTCTGTGGAGTCTGTTCACATTTTGTGTAAACAGTGCCATTCCTTCATTACCCTCTTCACTGTGCCTGCTTAGCTGTGGACATGATGAATAACAACAGTCAGTGACATTTCATTGAGGGCCTCACGAGATTGCTAGATACAAATTTTATGTAGAATAGGAAATTGATTATTTCTGCACTCAGAATGGTAAGAAGGCTGAATGTTCTTTGTGTTCTAAACAGTTGTGCTACCTAAAAAAGTATAACATCAGATGACATTTTAATTCTGCACATGCTATTCAGCATGGAAAAGCTAAACATTCAGATGTGATTATAAAACATTGAAATCGTATATTAAGAATGATAATATTCAAGTGTAAATGAAAGTACCTTTCTATCAATACTGCTTCCCTTTGTGCCTACCATAAAGCCTGACATTCATGAATTTGTGTTGAAAAAAAGTGTCAGCATTCTACTATACCCCCGAAAAATAGTTTGTAAAGCCTCATTTGAGGAAGAAAGACTGCAAGACATTTTGGTTACCAGCCACTCACCTTTAAAATTGGTTTGTTCAGTCACTGTTGTACTTTACATGCCAAAAAGGTGGAATGAGAGGCTGTTACACTTCCCCTCCATTTATCAGTTCCCCAGGACTGGCAAAATGTCCCCTATATATACAGGGTGTTTCAAAAATACGGGGCATAATTTCAGGTATGTATTTCCCACATGAGGACAATCAAAATAGTTCATTATAACATGTGTCCGGAAATGCTTCATTTCCGAGTTATGGCCTTTACAAAATTGAAAGTCCCACCTGTAGACAATTAAAATAGTTCATGTCCGGAAATGCTTCATTTCCGAGATGGCCGTCACAACATTGGAATTCACTGGAATGTTTTTCTTTCCGCAGGTGTTTGCCGTCAAAGGAGACATTAGGAGGGCGCTCTGATAGTTCATTCTGAGGAAGGTTACATTCAGTGTTCTTTAGGCGTTAAGACTGTGCGACATGTATTCAAATCAAGAGCTGGCAGAGATACACTTCATGTACGGTAAGGCGGATGGCAATGCTGCGCTGGCTCGTCGTTCGTACCAGGAGAGGTACCCACAGATCGGAAGACATTTGTAAGTCTCCATTCCCGTCTCTGCGAGTATGGAACATTCACCTCTCCTGGTTTGGGAAGGGGACGACCAAGATCTACAACTCCAGAAGTGCAGGATGAGATTCTGGAGGACTCCTTCTATCAGCATACGACGGTTAGCGTTGCAAGTCAATGTTCCTCATACGACTGTCTGGAGACTGTTGAACGAGTATCAATTGTATCCTTATCATTTGCAACGTGTACAGGCCCTGTCACCAGCAGATTACCCTGCACGAGTTAGGTTCTGTCAGTGGTTCTTGCAGCAGTGTGGTGTAAATCCGAACTTTTCTGCCGTCGTATTATTTACAGATGAAGCACAGTTCACAAGAGATGGCATAACAAATTTCCACAATCAGCATGTATGGTCGCATGAAAACCCACGTGCAACTGTTGTATCTCATCACCAGGTGCGGTTCTCCCTCAACATGTGGGCCGGTATCATTGGTGATCGATTAGTTGGACCCCATGTACTTGTAAACAGACTTACGGGGCAGGCGTACACAAACTTCCTGGAAAACACCATACCTGACGTTTTCGAAGACACTCCAGTGATCAATCATCAACACATTCACTTCTTGCATGATGGCGCTCCTGCACACTTCAGTCTTACGGCTCGCCGGTACTTGGATCGAAGGTTTCCTGATCGATGGATAGGTAGAGGTGGCCCAATTGCTTGGCCTCCACGCTCACCTGATCTGAACCCTCTCGATTTCTACTTGTGGGGCCATTTAAAATCATTGGTTTATTTGTCTCCGGTGCGGGATTTGGAATCCCTTCAGAATCGAATTGTGGCAAGTTGTGAGGACATACGCAATACTCCTGGAGTTTGGGATCGTGTTCGCAGGTCAATGAGACATCGATGCGAGGTCTGTATTCAAGCAGGAGGTGGACATTTTGAACATCTTCTGTAATGACAACAACCTGCGGAAAGAAAAACGTTCCAGTGAATTTCAATGTTGTGAAGGCCATAACTCGGAAATGAAGCATTTCCGGACACATGTTATAATCAACTAATTCGATTGTCTACATGTGAGAAATACATACCTGAAATTATGCCCCGTATTTTTGAAACACCCTATATATTGGAATTTAGGAAAGACTGAAAAATGGAAGCATATTTTTTAAGGTCTGTAAAGTAGAAACTAGAAAACACTGATATAAAGATATATTGTGACAGTAGAAAACATATAAAACACTTGAAGTTGTTTTGTGCCGCAGAAACTTTAGATGCTAATGCTAATGACCAGTCACAAATTTTTAGTGATTTGTGGGAAGTAATGATTTTTAATGGTCATACCTTTTAAGTAACTAGAAAATTAATGTTTTCAAAATTTCATTGAGAAATATGCCAACTGGAAAGTGCCACCAGAGTATACAATGTGTGGACAATAAAACTTTGGTTAGCATACATATTGTTGTGGTTAACATTACAAATGTTAATGTATTCATATGTTTACACATTTAGCTGAACAATTTTAATTTAGTATGCTTGTCATGTTCGAATACCAAAATATGGTGTCATGGCTCTGTGAAATATGTGATCAGAGTAAGAGTTGATTCCTGTCATCCAGGCAACATTAACTGGTAAGCTTCCAAACCTGTCCAGGAACAAAAATGCTTGCTTTGCTCATAAATAAAGGCTATAAAAAGGAGAGATGATCTGAAGGTGAAGGAAGCAAGTGACAGGGACAAGAGAGCCTTTATCAAAAAGATGAGACTTTGAATAGGTGGAGAAGAAATCTTGTAAACAAAAAAAGGGTCCTAACAACCAGACAATGGGGTGATACAAGCAGGACAATATGGCTAAGAAGGGAGTAAGAAATAACATTACAGCAAAATATGGGAAGTACAAAGTTCAAGGAAGCAATGGGCAATCATATGGGTGTTTGGAGACTCAGTCGGAAGAGTAAAAATGGCTTCATGCAAGTGATGAGACAGACACTGCACACTAGTTCAATTTTCCCCTGACATCGCAGGCATAGTCTAAAGAGCAGAAACCAATATCAAATCATAGTGCTATGCAAAATAAATATTATGGATGCATAATAAATGTTATGGTAACCTATCTATTGACTGTTCTTTTACACAAGTTGTGTGTAAGTTTGAGACATTCAGTTGGAATCCTGGGCTTAGTACTGAAAATTAGAAATCTGATTCATCTCCCTATACAAGATACAGGAAATTGAAAGTATTGAAACCAAATTACTCGAGTCCTACATGATATGCCTGTATCACAGTATGCTGATAGTACTTGATTATTTAAAATTCCTAAAATTATTCAGATTTGAAATGCTGTTAACTGTGAAGAAATATCCATATTAAAACATATAAAGAGTCGCACATTAAAACTTGCTTCACTTTTGTTAGTTGATTAAAAACAAAGTATTTTTGGAAGCATTCGCCTGTATCCTCTGGTAATTGGTGACTAAACAGTTGTTGAATTGTGTCCTTTGGAGATGGTTTGACACTAGGTATTTGTAGAAAATCCACACACAAAGATAATTACTAGGGACACTCAAATTACGGACTTAAAAAACTTACAAAAATTTAAAAATGCTTAAAAGGAAAGAAAGGCATAGGAAGACAAATATGATTAACTTAAGTGTGTTTTGCAACACCATCTAGTTGTGGAATTTTTAAATTCCTACTCTAAATATGAATCTTTAGGTTTACTCGAGAAATTTATCATGTATAACGAAAAGATCATACATTCTAGCCATTATACAATTTTGGTTAACATTTTTCACTCCCAGCTTTCATAGGTGCTGTGGGATTCTGTTAGCTCACATGTCAGCTATATTATATTATTTGCGTTTGGTTGATAACAGCAGCAAACGTAGCAGACTAGTGAAGCCAGTGAACCAGTGAGATTGGTGAGCTGATATCCGGTGTACACAAAGCACATAAACAAGTTCTTTTACTTCAGTTTGTGTCTCCTGTATACCTTCCCGGTTCCTGTCATCCATGGGTTCAGTTCATTTTAAGTAGCAGTATCATAGGCTCATAAGTTTGTAAGAGTATAATATTCAGCATACCACCAAAAGTGAGCTTAGATGAGTGAATAAAGCAATTCTTACAGCACAGAATGAGGAGGCCGGGAGAAATAATGCTGTGTATATTTTGCAATAAAAAATTATATGGGAAATTTCTGGTGGTGTAAAAATTCACATTGTTAGCCAGAAACACTTAGATGCAACAAAAGCACGTAAGCTACAAAGAGCAATGTTTGAGGCAGCTAAATGCTCTAAAGGTGCAAAGGTACGTAATTTACAGTTTTTCTGCATTTATCAACTTCATTCCTGTGTTGACTGTTCTTATTTTGTTACTTCAAGTTTGAAATATGGGTGTAAAAAGTTAAGGGATATTGTATGTACTTAATATAAATGCCAGTTTGCTTCCTTTTAAAAGCATAATATGTTTTTAGAAATCATAACATCATTTGTCTTATAGCAAAATATCGGGTGTATAGTGCAATATATTATGTTTTGTTGCATATTTTCTCTTATTCACATACTTTGTTCAGTTATGATGTGTTTTACATTATTTTATAACATTGTAATATTTCAAATTTATTGTGGTTTATAATGCGGTATTGGACACCAGGTGTATAACACACTACCACTGTCTTAGGTTAGCGGTGATTCATATTTCACACGCTACAGTGCGTAACATTTCAAACTAGCAGGCATTCTAACGGGAGCGAGCTGTACAGATCACATTTAGTGACATGTGAGTACGCTATGATAGATACGAAGCAGAGATAGGGCTACTGTCGCATACAAATAATAAACTGGTAGGAGGTATTCATTGTTTTTTCTTCCCCTTTCTTTCCATTTATGGTTGGTTGGTATCTAATGTTGAGCAGTTGGCAGTGAAGCCATTCGCTCGCTCATATTATCATGTTAACTAAAGGTTGGGCAGCGCAGTAGATGGTTTCCATCCACATCTTCTTAAAGTGTACAGAACTGACACAGAGGAGATCTCACTATACCAATCCTGAATAAATGTTTATTGAGACAGTCATGGCCTGTTGGGTGTCTAAGAGGATTTTCTTGGAAATGTAGTGATTCTGGTCATGTTATTACATAAATTTTCCCATGGTTTTCCTTTTGTTTGTGTTACATTATCTTCTTTAATTTTGTTATTGTATGTTGATATAATGATTCTTTTGATAGAGTGATAACTTATTGGATCAGATGAATTTGATGTAGTTTCACTACCTTTCTTGGCTAGAAAGTCAGCTGTTTCATTACCCTGTATTCCGCAATGTGCAGGCATCCAATGAAGTATTAATCTTTTATTTAAACTCATTAGTTGTTTTATGATTTTGCGACATTCTGAAATATTTAAGTTATTAGGTGTTACATCAGATGTTATGGACATAATAGCTGCTTTAGAGTCAGATAACAGTACAACTTTTTCAAATTTATTTATATGATATAGTAGGTTTTGTAAGCTCTGAAGTATTGCCAAAATCTCTCCATCAAAATTTGTAGTATTTAAACTTAATCTTTTGTAAAAAGAGAAGAAAGGGTATATTTCACCTGCACCAGTACCACTGTTATTTGGAAAGCTAGACCCGTCAGTATAAATATGTAGCCATTTGTTTGTTGGGTATCTTGAATTTATTATTTCTAGTGTCATTTGTTTCAGAACACACGAAGAGGTTTCAGATTTTGTAAATTCTTCAGCTAAGTGTAGATAGCGTTTAATATCAAATGGTTCTAACGGGTTTCCATTTATACCCCACCTTTAACTGCATGGTCCTATTGGTGCTATTTCTCTGTGGTACATTTGCCTTGGCAATGATGTTAAGTCATATACTCTTTGTTGTCATTGGTTTCTATTTACTTTTAATTTTTTTTTTTTGTTAGATCTCACACACATTAACACTCGCATTCATACTTCCAGACTCTGTAGAAAATAGGGAATAATCTGGGCTGGAGAAAAATTCCCCACTCCCAGCCTGGAATTGAAACCGGGGCCCCTAGCACAGCAGAAAGGGCTTCTGTCCTTATAGCCACACTCATTTTTGTTTTTAATAATAAACTAATAATCGACAAGGCAACAAACTCAGCCAAAGGATCCAGGTTACATTCACAGTTGGGGTGTGGAATTTTTATTTAACCAAAACCATTTTGTGTCCCTCACAGTCTTGAAATGTGCATATGAGTGAATATGTCTGTGTTTGAAAATAGAAATAATAAACCCAATTTTTACAGTCTATCATCAATAGTTCACAACTTAAAATCCCCCAATATGACCATAGATGCTAAAGTTAAAGATGAAAAATATGACAGCAAAAGGCACATTTATTAAAAAAAAAACCCCAAAACCCCAATAAAACTGTGAAATTTCAATCACAAATATATAGATTATATAGATTTACTGTCGAATTGAATATTTATCACATTTAAAAAGGCATTCTGGCAAAGTTCCAGTCTCTGCTTTTGTGCTTTCTTTTCTAATTTGAACAAGCTGCCAAACTGGATTTTGTCACTTCCACTGTTGAGATGATGATTTCAACCAACCTTCTTCTGGAGAAGATAGATCACACAGTATTCAAGCAATGGGTGAAGAAAGTTATTGGTGGTGGAGACCTTTCACAAGACCGCTCTCTCCATAGAGAGTATTTTCCTTTCTTGGCAATCTCTAGTAAGGGAAAAGTTGTTGCAGCACTACAGAACAAAATAGTTGCTATTATGGTTGATGAAACGACACACAAAATGGGCAAGGCAATTTTCGTTGTTCTGCTATCTACAGTGGCGTCTTAGATGGCAGGACACGACAGTGTTTCATTTTTACAGCTGAACTATTTGGTTTTCTCCAGGCTCTTTTTTAAGTGTGGTGACATGTAACACCACTCTCTGCAATATGCTTGGATTCTTTGAGTGCTCTCTCAAGTCTTTGTGCCCTGTACACTTACCACCCTGCCGTGCAGTGGATCCAAGATTGCCTTCACTCCCTTTCAGCAACAGGTCTCAGGGAGATGTTTCTATGGGTGCCTGGCCACATAGGAGAGGTCAAGGCAACTGGTTCTTCTGCCAAGAAAGCCATTGCATCTTCCAGGATATTTTCTTCTTCCATTTCTGCAGGTGATCTTAATGTGGGCTATGAGGGACCATTCTTTCTCATTGGGTAGCTGAATGGTCTAGAACTACTGGTAACAAATTGCGGGTAATTAAAGCACTGCTGGAATCCTGGAAACCTCTTATCTGTCGCTGTGGCACCACCTTGATGGTGAGATACATCTTAAATGAGTGCCTGTTTTTAGCTCCAGTGTGTAATATCGCTAAGTTTGCCGCATTGTATGTGTGTCATCTTGGCAGACAACATGGCTGTTGTAGAACTTGTTTTATCTTTTATTCGACAGTGCCCCATATTTGGCCATATATAGTTTTAATTGCGTCTGCAGCTTTGGCACTATATACTTTTATTTATTCTTTTAACCCACCTTGAGATTTTTCATATTTAATTTTCGGAGAGCTATCTCGTACATTTTTATACTCATTTTAGTGTGTGTTTTTAGCATGACCATTTAGCTTGAAGTTTTATTTTATGCTTTTTTTCTCTTCCATTTTTAGGGCACTAATAATCTCATAGGTTGGGCACCCTAAAACCTTACTTGTCTCTCTCCAGATGACAGGAGGTATGTGGCTGCATTCACTTCAGTGGAGGTGGTGAATGGGCAGGCCTGTGCTCGAACAATTACAGAGGCACTGCACAACATGGGTAAGCTTTGACACACAACCAGGTATGTGGCCTCATGTTTTTCTGGGCTGTCACCTCCTGCCAGATGAGTCTTTTCACATTCAGCCTCATTGGTGTGGTGATGGACTGCTTGTCATCCCTAAATAAATTAGTGGTGTCAGTTAAGCAGACTTTTCTCATGCCAGAAAGAAATGACATGCCTTTCAGCAATCCCATCAGGGGAAAGAATCAATGGCAGGGATGTTTCCAATTCCTGTGGCCTCAAGATGGAATTCCTGGGTAGAAGCAGTTGAATGGCTGGCAGATAGCATGGCCATTCTTTTTAAATTTTTTTTCTCCCCTGATCTCAAAGAATAATTTACTGCTGCATCCTCCCACCTTCAAAGTATAGCAGACACTGAGTTACAGATGCTTTATATGCA
Organism: Hymenopus coronatus; assembly: GCA_030762935.1. Lineage (NCBI taxonomy): Eukaryota > Metazoa > Arthropoda > Insecta > Mantodea > Hymenopodidae > Hymenopus > Hymenopus coronatus. Next base: position 281,256,875 of record CM060900.1, on the reverse strand, counting down.
AGCTCTATTTGTTAAGTCTGTAGCTTCAGTGATGAAGCCATTATTGTTGAGGCAGGAAACAAATTCAAAATGAGTGGCTGCAGAAGCATATCCAAAACTGCAAAGTTTGAAGAAACATTTGCAGGTGGTGGTTGTAGGAAACTTCAGTAACAGGGTTCAGGAAGAGCTCGACGCCTTGAAAGGCAATCTTATGGGAAGTTTAATGGAGAAAATAAAAGTTGTGGCAGGCCATATGCACACTAAGTTGGACAGCCTTGTGCTGGGGGACCCTACTCCTACATTTGTGGAGTCTGTGGCTGCACTCTTCTACAGGCAGAATGTGCCGCAGGAGACAAAGTGAAGGACCTTTTTACTAAAATACCATCAATGAAGGGTATTCTCATTGATGAAGGAGTGCATTCATCTGGGGAGTTTAGGGTTATTATGAAGAACAACATGGAGGTATCAGTAGAAGATGCTCTTCAGGCAATGCATGAAGATCATCAACTTTTTGTTGATGGTGCATTAAGGACGCTGTTGTTTCCTGTACCTAATGTGAACTATGAAAGAGCTTTCTTTAACTTTACATCTGTTGATTCCTGTATCTAAGGTGAACTATGAAATATTTTTTTCTAACTTTACATGTGTGTTGACAGACATGAGAACCAATCTCACAATGGCAAACTTGGAGCTGCAGTCAGCTTATAATTGTATAAAGTTTGGAAGAGTAAATTAAGGTCCACTACGTTTGCATTAGCTTTTTTACAGTATTGAATTAATTAATCGTGTGTTGATTCATATTTTTGTAGGTAATCCTCATTTTGCAATAACATTAAAAATGTCTGTTTTATTTCCTGCAATTTTGTTTCTATATGACCTACCATATCCAAGAATTTTTCTTTTCCACCCAAGAATTTTACCTTATCACTCAAGAATTTTTATTCTTATTACTCAAGAATTTTTATTCTTATTACTCAAGAATTTAGCAACATTTTATTCAAGGAATTTGAGTGTCCCTAATAATTACATTATGAAGAATAAATTTAACCCTATTTCATATCAGTTTGCTGTTTTCAGAAATTTAGTCCATAGACACTATAGTATATCGCTTAATCAAAAAGAATGCTCAAAGGAATACCACCACATTTTGGAAATAGCAAACCTCAAGAATTTTGAAACAGCTTCTATAAACAAATTAATTAAATAAGATTTGAAATATAGAAATTGAAGCAATTGATCACATTATAGACACAATAAAATGAAGATTGGAAGTATAAAAATGTACATGTCATCCATGGGCTTTTACTAAGTTTGAAAAGATTTAATATTAAATTGTCTCCTCAAAATTAAAATAGTTTACCAATTTACTTAATAAACCTTTAAAAACTCTGACCCATTTAAATGAAATTAGGAATTTATCAAGTAAATAGTAATAAGTTTGGAAAATTTTACATAGGGAAAACCATAAAAAATTTAAACACTGGATTAAAGGAACACCAAAGAAATATTAAATATAAGAAACCTGATAAGTTGTTGCATACCATGGAGATATGAAAATATTGGACAAGATATTAAACTGTTTAAACAAGAACATCTTCTTTGGAATTGGATATATGGGGAAACAGGCATTAACATATAACTCTGACAAAGTTTAAATTTAAATACCCATTTTTGCTAATTAACAATGTACTCTCTAGAGTAAAGGACATAGGTATGTGAAACTGGAAACACTTGGAACACTCTATTCTGGGTATGCAAAATGTTCTGCATTTTTCATACATTAGTTTCCATGTTTAATTAACATTTACTTTTTATTATGTGCACGTATAATGCTGATTAAAACACTATAGACAATGTGAATTTGGAAATCATTTAACAAACATTTATTTTTCTAACGAATAATAATAATAATAATAATAATAATAATAATAATAATAATAATAATAATTATATAATATATATATATATGTATATATGGAATTTGATCCTTTAGTTTTTATAAACATCATAGAAACTTGTTATTATTCCAAATTAAGATTATTATTCATTTTTAAAAAATAATGATTTTAATACAAAACACTCCCTTTCTAAGAAATTTACAAGAAATTGACACAAGCTGCTATAAAAATGTGTCAAGTGAACTGTCATGAAAACTTGCATGTAACAATTTTTGAAAGTTCAGGCCAATTTCATATTCAGTTCATATTTCATCTGAAATTTGTTCACTACAAGTTAAGAATACATTATTTGGCTGAAAATGAATGTTTCAAAATTCTTTTAAATGTAAGTACATTTCAATTTCTGTGTGTTAGAATTCATGACATAAATTGTTTTTCATATTGCTAAAAATTACTTCTTCTAATCTATCAACGGTTCAGATCAAAAATGATGCTTTCACTGACATTTCAGATAAAATCCTATCCACTGACATTTTTCAACTTATTAATGTTCCAAATGTAATCATTCCCATATAAATGATCCATTATCCAAAATATTATAATAAAATGTTTATTAAAAATTGTAATTCTCTAAATTTGAAATATTTGTGTCAAGCTTAATCAATTTATAAAAAAGGATCTTTTTGCTATACTTAAAAAAAAAAAAAAAAAATTATTGGAAGTGGTACACAGTGAAGCGCAAATTAAAGTTGAACTTATGCTTGAGCTGCTTCACTAAATAATAAATTATCTGAACATGTTTCACAGGATGCTGCTTACATGTTTTGGAAGGACCAAAAGAAACATAGGAACCAGTTTGTAGGAACACCAAAGACATGTAAAAATGACCAAAAAGAGAAATCTACAGTACACCTCTGCGGGGGGGGGGGAACTATAGGCTAGAAAGTACTGTATACACCTGGTAAAATTAGTACCTTGACTTCTAGAATGGGACTGTAAGAAAAGTTGTCGATTCTAAAACAAAAATAAAAACTAATGAATTTTAAAAGAGCAGCAGATGCTTTGGAATCTAATGCTTTGAGTGTACTGTTAACACCATATAAAAGTATTATGGTGATTGAAGGAGCAAGTGCAGGTCATACAGTGCATGTAAGTATTATGAAGTAACAAAAGCTAAAGAGTTAGCTGATAAATGCAGTATCCAACTGAGAAATGAAAAGAAACTGCAGTCCTTTAGGCACAAAAGTTTGCAATAAGGCTTAAAAAGAAGGAATAGAATTTTGAGGCTGGGATGTTGGAATTCTGAGGGATTAAAAAGAAGTTTAACTCTGCAGTGGTTGTGTGGGTTATTGTTACATTAAAGGTCACGCAGAGTGTTACAGATGCCAATACATTTTTGCATTGTCTGTGTGCATTTAGCTCAATTCAAATTTATGAGTGTAAGCATACCACTTTATAAAACCTTAAAGAGAAGAGCATGTCCTCACTATATATATATATATATATATATATATATATATTGTATATTGTCATTTTTAGTTATAAATAATTGTGTGCTGTATTAATCTACTACTTTTCATGCAACTCAATCCATGGGTGAAAATCGCTTATCACACAGTTTTCAAAAAAAGGTTAATATGTATATACTTTTAACATAATATACATAATGCAGTTTATACATTCAGCAGTACAATTAGTAATCAGCGCATATTTGTTGGGCATGCTCTAAGCACAGAAATTTCTTACAGCTTCGGTATTTGTACTTGGTATATCGGTTCTTTGAATGATCACATTCACAGCACCTCTGTCTTTTTGTGCCTCAGTCTTCTTCTGTAAGTTGCACTGCATGCTCATCTGGAAAATGACTCTGAATGTCTTGTTTGAGGTTTCTTGCCAATGATGAACATTGAAAATGTGTACACAAGTAATCATCTGCAAGATCACATCCAAGAAGTTTCAAAAATTCACTATGCCTGCTACTAACATCAGAATTATTTGCATGGTGTATTATTTGTGCATTTATAGCTGCAATGCTCATCATGCTATAAAAATCACCATAGGCCTTCTGTTTTTTTTCCTCCAGGGGCCTACTATAGTAAGTACAGGTTTGGCTCACCCGGGGTCCCAAGCCAACCTTAACTCCATCTGTGGGCCACCTCTGAGGGGTGAGGGAGTCAGTAGGTAGAAATGCCCACCCATGTGTAGGCCGTGCATGGAGACCCGTGTCGATGGAATGGAATATTCTGGTTGGTCAAGGGTTGCGTACCTGAACCTGGGTTTATGATTTTCAGTAACTGGGTAGAGTGCATACCACTTTTGCTTCTGCTTTGCCTAAATGGGAGGCTAAGGACTAAACCCACCCCATGTCAATCGGCCAGGACTAGGTATTACACCGAACTCCAGGGTGAGTGGGATGGCGAGCCCAGTGGGGTGACCCCTTGTTGGGCTCCGTAGTGGGTGGGGAGCACTGGGAGATGAATTTAAACCATACTCTTATGGCAAAAACTAAACCTAAGTCTAATATGTGTGGAAAGGAAGTAGTCGAGTCTATTGGTTTTTGCTACTTAGTTATATCTAGGACAGAGGAAGGAAGAAAATTTATGTCTGTGAGCCCTTTTGCTATCCAAAAGGGATTAGTTAGTATAGCTGCCCCGGTTAATTATTGTGTTAGAGCCCAAAATTGTACCCTCCTGGTTGAGGCAATTTCAGCACCCCAGGCAGGGAAGATTCTTTGAGCGAAAATGTTAGGCAGCTATCCGGTTAACCACCATAAGTAGTTAAAGCAGGCGTTAAACACAAAAAAAAAAGCTATCCGGTTAAGGTCGACGCGTGGCGTTATCACCGCCCGCGCAATGGACGGAATGTCCAATGAGGAGCTTCAAGAAGATCTGGCAGAACAAGACGTAACATCCGTCTATAGGGTTCAACGGAAAATATATGGTGAATTCGTGCCTACCCGTACTCTGTTCCTTACCTTTGATAGGGTAGATCTCCCTCAAAGGACTAACGCAGGGTATGAAGCCATCGAAGTTAGTCCTTACATTCCGAACCCCTTATGCTATTACAAGTGCCAGCGGTTTGGGCATACCAACGAATTCTGTACTGGACGGTTTACATGTTCAATCTGTGGCGGCGCTTCACACGATGGAGATTGCAGCACCTTGTGTTTACTGCAGCTGGGAACACCCATCCAGTTTCCGAGATTGTCCCCGTTTTGGCGAGGAGAGAGCGATCCAGGAAATTCGGTTGAAAGAGAATGTGTCCTCCGAAGCCCATAAGCTCCTGCGTGTCCGACAACCCTCTATCCCACGGTCCGGTTCTTATAGCTCTGTTACAGCTAAACCGGTGCCGAGGCAGGAAATCGCAATACAGACCTGCGATATCAACTGGGCCATTATTGCAGAAAAGATTGCCGTTGCCAGACCATTTACGAAAACCTCAACAACTGCGCCTGCGTCACCATCTACCAAATCCGCCAATGTAAAGAATACTCCAGCAAAATTGTCAGCCCAACCGTTGACCTCAGGCGATAAGGCCGGCAAAACCGTAGAGTATTCTTCACCACAGAAAGCTTTCAGGACCAGCTATGTTAGGACTGACTTCCTTAAAGAGCGTGTTGCGCCTGCACCCAAAACATTCAAGGATGGTAAAAGTCCATGTCACGCTCCACGCAGATCCTCCTCTGAGGAATCTTCTGGGAGGAGCTCCGATCGGCGACGTCCATCTTCGCCGATCAGTACCTCAAATCAGTTTGAGATCCTCGAACCAAAGTTCTCTATTGGTAAGGGATCCTCTCCTATGCAGGAGATGGAACAGGAAGAGTCTGTCCCGAGTGCCTGACGCACAGTACGTAAGCGGCAGGATCGTGCTCCTGAAAAAAAAAAAAAAAAAAAAAAAAAAAAAAAAAGTGTTAGTCCGACTGCTAAAAATAATAAACTACACCGACCAGCCCTGCACAATATGCAGAAACGTCTATTTAGAACTTATAGTATAGACCAACGGTTCCCAACTAGGGTGCCGTGTGATTGGCTAAGGGGTGCCGCGAGATATTGAGATAAACAAAAAAAAATACCTTCTACTGAAGCCTTAAGTCTTGTAAGGTCTTGAAATAAAATAAGTCAAATCAATTACTCTCATGCACGGCAGATGGTGATAGTGATCGATTCATTTCAATAATTCAGTTATACTAGTATCCCACAGATGGCATTACAGCTATACCCTGCCGAACCTTCCCGAGACTACTCGCTTCCTCACGAACATTCCCGAGACTTCCACAGATGAATATATAAAAGTGTACGCCGCTTGGCGCTTTCAGTTGTCTTCCTCGCGTTGATTCACAGTGTTTAGCTATGGATAAGTTCATTGTTAAACGTAAACGCCAGGACAGTGAAAGTGAACAGTCGGCTCCTACTGCTTGCTTTAAGAAGCCAAATCTTACAGTTTCTCCCGGACCGTCGAATTCACCACATAAAGAAGACAAACGAAAGAAAAGAACATACCAGGACAGTTACTTAGCGTATGGATTTAAGTGGAATAACAACGAGGAAAACCCTATCCCTGTGTGTTTAGTTTGTGGCGAAACACTTAGCAACGAGGCCATGGTACCTAGCAAACTGAAGCGGCATCTTACAACAAAGCATCCTAGTGTGTCACAGAAAAGTGTAATGTATTTTTCACATATATTAGAAGGGGAGAAGAAAACAGCTGTGCGAATGGTAAAAGAGAATGACCATAGGTGATACTGCTCTTGAAGCCTCATTTAAAGTAGTAGAACTGATAGCTAAAAAAAAAGAAACCTCATACTCTTGGAGAAGAAATCATTGTCCCTGCATGTCAAGTTATAGTTTCAACAATACTTGGCGAAGGAGCAGCTAATCAAATTTCGAAAGTTCCTCTATCCAACAACACAATCAGCCGCAGGATATCTGAAATGTCATGCAATATCAACGAACAAGTCACGGAGAAAATAAAAGCTTATAGAACATTTGCTTTGCCAGTAGATGAGAGTCTCGATATTGGTGACAAACCGCAACTCCTTGGTTTTATCAGATATATTGATGAAAACGATATTAGTGAACAGTTTCTGTTCTGTAGACCGCTGGAGACTACAACCACAGGCCATGATATTTTCGTTTCTATTAATTCCTATCTCAATGACCATGATCTTTCATGGAAAGACTGTTGTGGTATATGTACAGATGGTGCACCATCTATATCTGGCCGCCTGCGGTGCCATAAGTAGTTAAAGCGGGCATTAAACACTACCAAAAATCTATGTCTGGGAAAATTAAAGGTTTTACTGCCAGAGCTCTCAATGAAAATCCATCCATTATTATAACTCACTGTTTTCTGTATAGAGAGGCATTAGACGTGAAAGCGTGTAATGAAGATGTTGCTGAAGTGTTTAACCAAGTTGTGAAAATGGTGAACTATATGAAGTCTCGACCTTTAAAGTGCAGAATTTTTGAACAGTTATGTCGCGCAACGGATGCAGCTCATACCTCTTTGTTACTTCACACAGAAGGTGGTTGTCGCGGGGTCGTGTATTGAACCGGTTTCTCGAACTTAAAGAACAGCTAAAAACTTTTTTTAAGGATGAAAATCAAGACACATTTCATGAGCTCTTACTAAGTGATTCTTGGTGTTTTGAACTGTCGTATCTGGCAGATATTTTTCATAAGCTGAATGAACTGAATGTTTCGATGCAGGGTCGACATGAAACAATAATCTCCTCAACCAATAAAATGAAAGGTTTTAAAAGAAAACTTAGTTCTTGGAAGTCTGCAGTTCAAAAAGGAGATTTGTCGAACTTTCCATCTCTTCTTAATGTGGCAGGAGATAAAGATCTGGGTAAGCTGAAAGACCGCATTTATGATCACTTATCAAGATTGCAAGATGCAATAGATGCGTACTTTCCAACTATTTCCACTACGAATCTCGACTGGGTTGTCTCACCATTTGATTTCGTAGATAGTGCAGAAGGAAATAGATTTCACTGCTTGCGAACGAGATGAATTTATTGATCTTTGTGCTGATTCCACACTCAAAGGTAAGTTCACCAAGAATGAGGCGTCGGTGGCTAGTTTTTGGCTTCAACGGAGAGAGGAGTACCCTAACCTAATGAAGAAAGCAATTAACGCACTTTTGCCCTTTTCAACATCCTATCTATGCGAGCAAGCCTTCTCTGCTATGGTGACAATAACATGCAAAGCAAGAAATAGACTGAATAACCTTGAGGATGATTTGCGTGTTTCACTGTCAACTGTAAGACCCGACATCACATATCTATGCTCTAAGCATCAATCACAAGTTTCACATTAATCATTAATCGAACAAAATTTATTGATGTATTTTTACTCAGTGATTGTAGTAAAGTTTACTATATTATGTTATGGTGTACGTTATTATTATATAATATTTCAATAAATTAACATATTAAGCTTAATTTTCTTTTAATTCAAGGAAGGGTGCCCCTGGTGTTTAATGTTATTCCCAAGGGTGCCGTGAACTTCAAAAGGTTGGGAAACATTGGATAGACCATGGCTATCCTACAGTGGTACATACGCGGCACTCGCCTACATCGAGCAGAGCTTGATTTATTACTCAACGCGCATCAACTTCTAATCGACTGCTTACAAGAGACCAAGCTCGGCCCACAAGACGATGTTACATTTTGGCACTACTCTTCCGTACGGTTTGATCTAACACCGGCAGAAGGTATTCCAACACAAGGAGGCACTACGATGGACATCAGAGATGACATTTATGCTGCTTCCGTCTCCTTAACAGTCTGACCTCCAGTCAGTCGCTGTAAGGATTATGCTGCCATCTGCAAGATTTACTATTTGTAGTATCTATCTGCCGCCCTCTAATGACCTCTCGCGCACTAAGTTAGAAGACCTCGTTTTCCAATTTTCGCTCAAGTAAACAGCTTAGATAAATATTCCCTTGAGTTCCTGCCTGTCAAGGTTCAGGTGGAGTCTCAAGCGTTCCCCTCTCGTTCTAGTAACTTTGAAGACTACTATCGCCTTTTCACCTTGGCGGAGCTAGACTATGCACTTTCATCTTCGTGAAAATCTGCACCCGGTCGAGATGGCATCCACGTCGAAGTGTTGCAGCATCTCTCTCCTGAAGGTACGGCTTTCCTACTGCAGGTCTATAATCGTTTCTGGGTTGACGCCAGCTTTCCAGAGAAGTGGCGGGAAGCCACCATCATTCCAGTTTTGAAACCTGGAAAGGACCATCACTTTCCTTCCAGCTACCGTCCTATTTCCCTCACCGGTTGCGTCTGCAAGGTGATGAAACGCATGATAACTGGGCGGTTGGTATGATGGCTTGAATCTCACAATTTTTTCACCAACACTCAGTGCGGTTTTCGCGACGTCGCTCAGCAGCTGACCATCTTGTATCGCTGTCGTCGCAGATCATGGACGGATTTCTTAACTGTCAAACAGTTGGAATATTCTTTGATCTGGAGAAGGCTTATGGTAAGTGTTGGCGAGCGGGGATCTTACGTTCCCTCCTCAGCTGGAATCTACGTGGATGCCTATCTGTTAATTCAGGAGTTTATGAGTGACCGCGTTTTCCGAGTAGGGTCAGTCCGGTTTTCTCTAACCTTTTTATTCAAGAGAACGGTGTGCCACAGGGGTCGGTTCTGAGCGTGACACTGTTTGTTATAGTGATTAACTCTATATCTCAATGTGTTCCCCCAGGTGCCACGTCCTGTTTATTCTTAGACGACTTTGCCATCTTTTGTACTTCTCAGCGTACGCCGTTTTTGGAACGCCGTCTCCAGTGGTGTTTAGATAATCATTATGATTGGAGCTTAAAAGACGGTTTTCGGTTTTCAACTGAGAAGACAATCTGCATTAACTTCTGGCACCTACTCTTTTCCTTGGGGCCAGATTTACTCCCCTTCGCCAATCAGGCGAGATCCCTGGCATTGGTATTCGATCGGAAACTATGCTGGTCACCGCATATAGCACAGCTTTAAGCACGGTGTGACCATTCTCTGAATATTATACGGATACTAAGTGGCAAATCTTGGGGAGCAGATCGGACAGCACTTCTCCATCTTTATCATGCACTAATTCAATCCAAGTTAGACTATGGTTGCATTGTGTATTCTTCAGCATGACCATCTGTGCTTAGAAGATTAGACACAGTCCATAATCAGGGCATCCGTGTGGCTGTTCGGTCTTTCAAACCAGCTGAGTTGTTAGCCTCTATGCAGAATCGGCGGAATCACCTCTGCAATGTCGGCATGATGTCCTGCTAGGTAAATATGGCTGTGGGCTTAACTGCATGCCTTCACATCCTATGTTTTTGCCTTTTACATCTAATGAGCTGGACAAACGTTATTGCAACCTGTCACTTAGTCCAAGGCCTGCAGGTTTTTGCTTTTGTGAGCTGTTTCAGAAGCTGAATATCGAAATGCCCAGCCTGTTTTCCAGGGGGGAGAGTGTGCACCCACCCTGGTTATGTGCTGCATCTCATGCTGATCTTGGGATGTCGGCCTACGGAAAATCTACACTGCCTGTACCTTGTATCCATACTAGTGTTTTAGAATTTTTATCTCATTACAGTGACCGAATTTGTATCTACACCTATTGTGTAGGATGTGCCTTTGTTATTGGACCCGACACTTTCAGTTTATCCAATAGCACATCCATTTTTACTGCAGAGCTGTATGTCATATACCAAGCCCTTCTGTATGTACACCATCAAAACTTGGGTCACTGCCTTATTATGAGTGATTCCTTCAGTGCCCTTCAGAGCCTCCTTGAGCTGTACAGCCACCATCCCATCATACAGCCCATCCAGGATATGTTGCATATTTTACATGCTTCTGGCGTTAATGTGGACTGTGCCTAGATTTGGACACGTTGGGTTGTAAGGGAACGGAATTGTGGATTTGGCAGCAAAGATGGCCACTACAGAACCCACTGTTTCCGTCAATTCTGTAATGGCTGAAGACTTTAGACCTTTAATGTGCCAAGCAGCGGTTTCATGCTGACATATGGAGTGGTCAGCTCTATGCGGAAACAGCTTAGGGAGGGGAAGGACCTCCCTTTCAACTGGGTAACCTCCTGTCATTTACCCCACCAGATGGAGGTAATATTGGCTCAACTACAACTAGGTCATTGTATTTTTACCCACAGCTACCTTGTTAAACGAGAATCTGCTCCTGTCTGTGCACTCTGTGGGGAGGAACAGTCAATCCGTTATGTGTTGCTAGAGTATGGTCACCTGGCACACATTTGATCAGCTTTGGACATGTCAATGTCCTGGCTAATGATCCAAAAGCAGTGGACTGGGTTTTTAAATTTTTAGCGCCAGTTTCGTTTACCTTGCGGTTTTAGTCTGTGGTAGCTGTATACCATGATACTGTAGCATATTGTTAACTTTTAAACAGCTTCTTTAATCTCTTTTGTGATATGTTATAGCTCTTTGTTATTTTACCTTGGTTTTAATTTTTTTTATATTGGTTTTTAATCTCTTGTTTTAGCTGTTTTAATTGCGATTCTTTTTAACATGCTTTTATGGCTGGACTTTTAACATCACTGTTTTATGTTAAGCGCACTGATATCCAAGCAGTTGAATGCCCTTAAACCCCAATCATCATCATCTGTTGGTTTTTCTGGATACATTACATGTGCTGCACAATTGATCCACAGTATCAACACCTGATTTGGTTGCATTATACAAGGTTATCATTTCCAGCTTTTTTTTATTGCCAGACATTGCATTAATTGCATTATCATGATGCATTGTGGAAAGAACCAAGACCATGTTTTTCTTGGTGACATAGGATATTAGGGTTGAGTTTGTCTGAAACCCAAAAAATGTTGTTCCTATCTCCCAGTTTTTTGCTTGTGTAAACTCCAGGGAAATTTCAGGTTTGTTCTCTCTCATGGTTCCAACTAGGGTAAGATTATTCTGATGCAAGTAGTCAGCTAAATCAAAGGAGCTAAACCAATTGTCCATGGTTATATTATGCCCAGTTCCTGAGCTCACAGAAATGAGACGCTTCATAACATCTGCTGGTTTGTTGCTAATTTCAAATAGCCCTGCAGGTTGTTTACCAGCATAAATTTCTGGGTTGGCGGAGTAATACTTCCTAGCATCCACCAAAACAAATATTTTAAGTCCATACGTATTTGGTTTGCTAGGAATGTACTGCCTGAGAAAACAATTGCCTCTAAAAGCTTCAAACTTTTCATCAATAATGAGTATTCCCCAACCAAATAAGCATTTTTACAGTTTTCCACAAAGGAAGTAAATATTTCACATATAGGGGCTAAATTATCACCTTTCTTTCTTTCTTTCTTTCTTTCTTAGTATTCTTGTTGTCAAACCTTAAACAGTATAAGAGAAACCTAATTCGTCTTTCATCAGATGGCATAACTCAATTCCCATTTTATTTGAAGCCTATATCTTGGGTGTGTGTATGATTGTCTCTCCTAAATGCGCATATATACAATCTTCCTAACAGAACTTTTATTTCCATTACATCTGACAACTGAGCATACTTTTCCCTGGAATAATGTCCTTGAACTTCAGATATCTTTTTATTTGTGTACTCAACAATGCTAGATAACAATTTAGTGTCGAAAAAGCATTTCCAACATTCCATTGACATTCTCACATTCTTTGCGACACCTTTGATTCCCGGTAAATAGATGACAATATTCTGTCGCTGTGTGCAAAAATTTTTTGGTGGACACACTTTTGACCATCTTGAAGATTTATTCCTTCCCAAAAAATATTTGACATGGTTATCACTGTCACTATCACTGGTGTCCACTTCTTGCTTAGTATCCGTATTTTCTTCTCCCGTTTCCACTCTGTCTTCTTCTAAGTCACTATAAATATCAAACACATTACCAGATTCATCTTCTTCCTGCAACAGCCGGAGTACTGTTTCCTTATCATGTGCATTTTCCAGGTTGTAGGTCTCCTTTTAGGCCATATTGGATCTGAAGATTAAAAAAATTACTTATTTAGAAACAGCTATTTGTATTCATACATAAACTACTGTATAAGAAAATATTTACCTTCAATACCGCAGAAGGTCACATAGTGTCTGGTAGAGCAATGCAGCTCCAGAAACAATCTCTTCCTTTGAACACTGAATTGCTACTTATGCAAAGTTGATGAGCAAAATATGTTTGTATTCAGTTACTACATTTCTATGGAATAAAGAATAACATATTAGATTGGTTCATTTCATACCTAGAGAAGAGAAAACAAAGGGTTGAAATTAATAACTCCAATGGGCATCAAAATAATGCCTCAGAATGAAAATCAGTAAAACATGGTGTTCCCCAGGGATCAATCTTAGGGCCTCTCTTGTTCTTGGTTTACATAAATGACCTCCCATTATACATTAACAGTATTGTAAGTGTTTATTTATTTGCAGATGACCCTAGTGTTCTAGTAACAAGTAAAGTTAAACTATGTTCTAAATTGTATGTCAAATTAGTTCAAAGTAAACAAACTCTCAGTAAACCTTGAAAAAACAAAAACAATTAAATTTATAACTACTCGCTCACCACAAATACACATAGAAATAGGAATTAATGATACAATGTTAGAACAGCTAAATGAAGTCAAATTTCGTAGCCTTCAGGTAGATAAGCATTTGGACTGGAAGTCACATAATAGCTACATCACACCTAAACTTTAGCTCAGCATGTTATGCTCTCGGAGCACTGGTTAAATTTCACTCAACCGATACACTTAAATTGGTATATTTTCCCTTCTTTAACTCCATCATTGAGTATGGAATAATATTCTGTGGTAATTCAATGGATAGTAAATGCATATTCCAGATACAGAAGAAAGCTGTACGAATAATCTGTAATGCTTATAGCAGACAGTCATGCAAAGAACTATTTAAAAAATTGGGCATACTCACCTTACCTTGTGTTTATATATTATCTATTTAAAATTCTATGCAGTTAATAGTCATATAACACATGGAAATTCATAACATTAATAATAGACAAAAGGGATATATTCATCGTCCCAATGCCAGTCTTCGTTGCTTTCAGAAAGGTGTATATTATGAAACAATCAAGATGTTTAGTGCTATCTCCAGTAATCTCAAAGAAAATGTTGGAAATTTCAGGGCTTTTAAGGCCTCTCTTAAGGAGTACCTTTGCAATAAATCATTTTACTCTGTAGATGAATATTTAAGTGACAAATTTGTCTGAGAATACTGTCAACAATCATTGTATCTATAAGTATTATAATGTATTGCATTTTGTGTATATTAGTGTGTGTGTTTTATATTCAAATTAAACTAATGTATACTTTGACTTGCATGAATGTGTCATATGAATTTTTAGTATTTAGCAATGACACAAGATCTGTAAAGCCTGATGCTTTGATATTTTACACTCTAGTGCATAATTGTAAATTTTTGGATTGGAAATTCTATAACATATTTGTAAATATGTATTGTAATTTGTTGACATTTATGAAAAGTACATAATACAATAATCATATTTTAGTTTTATATAACTACTAGTAGTAACTATTATATCGATAATTAGTAGGCTATCATCTGACATTACATTAGTGTTACATATGAAATTATTTTTATTTATACATTTTAACACTAATTTTTGATTCTCTTTGTTTTTATGTAATTGCAAAAAAGAAAATGAAGTTCATGTGCTTTTATAGAGCACATTAAATATAGTAGAGGCCTCAAATACAAATGATGTGATTATATGTCTATTCTGCTCTTTTTGTAAACCAAGCTTTAAGCATGAGCTTTATACATTTTTTTTCCATTGTATATAAACATATGTATACATGTATATGTTTTGACAAGTTCTATGTTCAGCGGCTTCCTGGCCTAAATGAACCTATAGAATGCTTTCTAATCTAATCTAGGAAGGTAAATGGCACCACAGGTCAGACAGAGTATCCAATTAATAGCAACTTTAAATCAAGTATACCTGGCAGCTGTGAGACGCCACGCGATCACTGCAGGGTTAAGTTTAGAATATGTTATGGTTTTCTTAATGTGGTTTACCACTCAGAAAAGATCAACATTTGCAAAATTATGTTGTTTGCTTATTTTTTTTTTCTTTGAAAGCTGATGTTTAAAGTTATGTATAATACTTTTTGCTTTCACTTTATTTAATAATGTATTTTTATCTTCAAAATTAAGCTACATGTATCAAAAAGGATGTTAACTGACAGTAAAAACCCAAACATTTGTTATGCTTTACCTTATTTGCTATTAGAGATATCTGTTTTGAAATTTTCAGAAGAAAGGGTCAGTTCTTTCCTCTTTAGATTTAGAGTATATTGGTAGCCCTGTTTCACTATGGAGCCTGTTTGTGTATATTGTTCATAACTCAAACACATGCCCCAAGATTTGCAAAAATTCTGCGGCTTTTGTATGATAGTGTTGTTTCTTCTGGTTGTTTTTGTGTTATTTTATAAACAACAACATGCCAAAAAGCAAGAAATTGATTAAGAAGAGAAGACATTTGGATAAGCCAAAATGTGTCACTCAAACAGATCAGAATATTATGCCTAACCAGAATACAAATGAAGGTGATGCTTCTGGACATAGCTCATCCCATAAAAAGTTGAAACCTTTATCAGAGCAATATAAAATAATGAAAGCAGATGAATTTGGTGGTTTTCAGTATGAAATAGTAGATATATCTTTATTACAAGGTGCACTAACTGCATTTTCTTGCTGTAAAACTTGCCTTGGTCCTATTATAATATCTGTGCAAAGAAATGTTGGTTTAGCCAGTAAAATTATGTTTAAATGTAATATGTCTGAAAGAAAGCATGATTTCATAAATTCAGAAGGAAAAGAGCTCACAGTCAAGAGGCAACACTAATACTGCATGGTATTAAATTGAGTTTAGTTTATGGTCTAAGAGCAGCAAATATGTTCTGTGGAATAATAAATCTTCCAAAACCTCTAAAGAAGTTTCCAAATTGTCTATGTGTTCTTGGTTCTGCCATTGAAGATGTATGTAGGGAAAGTCTGAAAGAGGCTATTGAGGAAACTGTGGAAAGTAACGCTGGGAAATGGGGTGTAACTATTGCTGTAGATGGTACATACCAAAAGCGTCAATTATCTTCACAGATACGAGTGACAACATTAACCTGTGTAGTTACAGGTAAGGTTGCAGATCTTGCTATAAAGAGTATTTGTTGCAAAATATCCATGAAAATGATCATATTGCCATTTACCAAGGTATAAGTGGAGGGATTGAAATTGATGGTGCCAAGAATATTTTCAAGTGCTCATTGGCACAGTACAAGGTATGTTGGATATTTAGGAGATGGAGATACAAAGCTGTTCAGGATGAACATCCTTATGGAAAATGCATAAACATTGAGAAGTTAAGAGTGCATAGGTCAAGAGCAGAAGAGAATGGGGATAAGACTATTAAACTTCAAATTAAATTTTTTCGTAGTTGGCTTGCCCTTTCCCTAGTTAGGACTGACACTCCCCTAGGACTCACAAGCAAATGCCTAGGGGTCAGAAGTCTATCAGGAAGCAAACAGCATGAAACCACAGAATGGATAACCTGGAACAAATGGTCGGCCTATAGCCAGGCATGAGCATGAGGAGGTGGATGATAGGAATGCAAGCGAAATGGATGGTAGGAAAGGTGATGACAGAGCAATTGGCGGAATGAGCGGCAGGATAAACCAGAGGACCTTGAGAAAACTTGCCCAGGCACTGTTTTGTCCACCACAAATCCCACATGTGGGTGCCTGGGATTGAAGTTGGGCCATATAGATGGGAGGCCAGTGGTCTAAACACTTGGCCATGGCACCACCAAAATTAAATTTATATGGGAAAATTCTAAGTAATGGCAAGCCATTTGGCAGGGCAAAGAAAGTTACTGATAGTGACATTCTGAAAATTCAAACATATTATGGGTTAGCAATCAGAAGAAATGTTACAGAGCTTCAGAGCATGAGAAAAACTGCTTGGGCTGTTTATTTTCATCTTTCATCATACGAACAACCTCAACATGGTATTTGTGATGCAACCCGGTGTAAATATCTGAAAGCAAAAGAAGATGAAAAATACAGTCATAAAAAACATTTTCATCTTCCTTCTTCCTGCATGGTTGAGATGAAACCAATATTCAGAGATTTAGCTGACAGAACTTAAGTGACTACAATGGTGGAACACAAAATCCCTACAAATCGCTGCATAATGTAATTTGGACTAGTCTTCCAAAAAATGTATTTATTGGGATGAACACACCACATTTTGGTGTTTATTAGGCTGCAGCATCAGTCAATAAGGGAAGCATTGCTAAGTGCCAAGTGATGAAGATGTTGGGAATGAAAGTTGGTTTAAATTGTATCTCTGCAATTAAAACCTTAGATCA
The DNA here is from genome assembly GCA_030762935.1 of Hymenopus coronatus. Lineage (NCBI taxonomy): Eukaryota > Metazoa > Arthropoda > Insecta > Mantodea > Hymenopodidae > Hymenopus > Hymenopus coronatus. The sequence continues at coordinate 281,239,603 of CM060900.1, read as the reverse complement.
AGTAAGAATCAACAGAGGAGAAAAATGTTGGAATCAACAGAAAGGCCAGGCAATCAATCCACAGAGCAAAAAAGAAAGCTGGAGGAAACTGTACCAGCAAGAGGAGAAGTCAGATGATCTTACAATAGTGCAGGAAGCATTAATGTATGATTTGAAATGTTTTCTCACTTTAAGAGCCATTTCCTAAAAACTACAATTTTTCATACGTAAATACCTTTTTCACAGCCCCCACAACAAGTACACTGACAAAATTTTTACCATATATCCCCTAAATGTATTTGAGGATTTTAACACAGCGGTTTTTTAATAATGCTATTTTAGTCAAAAATAAAAAATATTGATTAAAGAGTTTCATAACTTTTGTGTAAGACAATGTTTAAAAAATTCTAAATAAAATTCCAAGAAACCTTTTAAAAAATGCTTCCATTAAATGTTTATAAAAGCTTTCAAGAATATGTGGTAAAAATCTCAGCTTCCTATAGTTAGTAGATATTGAGAAAAAAGGGACATGTATCTGGCCATTTTTAACAGTGTTTGCAATATGGGTTTTGTGATGGTGTATACAAGGATTGGCATTTATTAGGAAGCGATGAATGAAAGGAAAACAAAGGGGTCAAAAGTCAGGAGGATAGGATTATTTTCTGCAGTTAAGTGGGGTAGTAAACTTATAGAGAAAAAGTAAGTCAATAAATTAAATCATGTGGGTAGTTAAAGAGAAGTATAATTTAAAAACCTACCTTCTCCTCAAAAATAAACAGTAGAGAAATTGGCACCAAATTATAAAATGGCAGAAGCTCTACAGATATCAACTGTTGTTTTGTTTAAAAAAAATGTTCCAGGAAAAAACAGTGGCAAAGTTTTTTGAGTTTATTCCAAGAAGAGTCTAATCATCAACTAATTTGTTACAAAACACGCCATTCCAAATGTTGGCTTCTGCTGCAGCATCTAAATGTGGTGCAAAACTTTAATTCCAAAATGTGCTTATTGCGTATTATGTATTCATTGATTTTAGGCTGTATTAATTGTGAATAATTTGCAGAAATAACAAATTTTGTTTTTACAATAATTATTTTATAAACAGACTAGCTGGGAACAAAATAGTGTTGTTCTGTTGCATTGTTAACTAATATTAAAGTTGTGATTATAGTGTCACAGTTAAAATAGGTATGAAGCAGAATATAACACTTTTATCTTAAAGGGATTATAGTTTTTTTTTTTTTTCATCCTGAAGAAAGGGGTCATAAAAGAACAAGAAATGAAAAGAGTGGACTAAAAATAAAATGAGAAGATAAAGGTAAGGTTATAACAAAGCACGAGTTAGTCATAAGTATCTTAAAGCATTGCCCAGTAATTTCTTATTCAAGTAAGACTATGTTCCAGTTGTATAATTTTTATTTCATTTTATTTTCAGATGCTCATCAAAGGGAAACCCTGATTTGCAGGACTGTGGGCATTCTTAAAAAAATGTAAAATGCAATTCCTTACCAAGTGAAATGTCATTCACTTTCACAAAATGTTTCACGCAATTCAGAAGAAAATTGTACTGGATCAGTTAATCATAAAGCACTGTATGGTTACCGTACCAAAAAGAAGTTGACAGTAAATAGAAAACGGTTCCAGGAAAGTTGTGTCAGTTTTATTACTTTGTTAAAAAAAGAGCTACACCTCAGCAGGTGTCTGACAAAGTGTCTGTTTGTCAGAAGATTTTTATGAACCTTTTAAATCTCAAAAACAACCAGAATCCAAAATGTTTGCCAAAAATGCTTTCAGGATTGAGATATCAGGGATAATCGTGGTGGTGATACTAGATCTAAGAAATATATAGGTAAGCATAAGGCAGTCAATATATTATTAGTACAATTCAAACTATTGAGTAGCACTATTGGCTATGGAAGGGAAAACAATTTCGCTCATGTGATTTGAATGTAAACAAGTTATGGAGGCTGTATAACTCAAGCTGTGAAGATGTCGATATACGTGTGAAAACAAAAATATTGCATTTTACGAAATATGTAAATATACACCTTAATATTCGTTTTGGAACCCCAGCTTGTTCCAAGTGTTTAGAACTGAAAGAGCAGCTAAAGCTTGTGACAATTGAGGAGGAGCAACTAAACCTAAACACTGAAGAGGATTCATTCTTTACCTGTGAAAACTTTTTTCCAAATGTTGAGTGAATGTTCTGAAGATATTTGCTCTGTCATATGACTATTAAAAGAATGAGGTACTAACAAAGGTACTGGGCTAAAAAGCATACCATTCCCATCAGTTGTACAGCCTTACAGTGATTCACGGAACCTCAAAGGATAAAAGTAAAACAGAAAATGTCTTTAGTTATTGTTGTCTTGAACAAAACTTGTGAAACATCCAAGATCTGGCTATGTTCACATTCCAGACAGAGGTTGTGAAACATGACGATGATTATTGGGAGAATGAATACAGAGTTTAAAAGCTTTTGACAACAAACCTCTTTTTCAAACTATTTTGTGAAGATATAATCTGTAGCCTTAGAACCTAAAAGGTTGTCCTTTATAAGAGTGAAAAAAACATATCATTCAAAATTATGATGAAACCATTCTTTTATTCTAAAACTTGCATGTATCATTTTGTTGTTCCCAGAATTGCCTTTTTCGTATTTCAGGGATTTGTTCCTCAAATTGCCGTATCCTGCAGAAATTGTTCATAAGCTGCTATAGTCATGTGTGATTCCAAAAGCCGCCTTTTCCTGTATTAAAACTTAAATAAAAGAGACACACTATGGATAACTCTTCAATATTCAATTAAGTTCTACAATTAAAGATGGTTTTAAGGATTTAAAATATGCCTGGTATGTCTTAGCATAGCATGTTGAAACAGTTTTTGTTCTTTCTTGTAAGCATTTAAAAAATGGATTACGCACATTTTGGAACTATATAACTCTAATACAAGAAATATCACTTATAAGATTGTAAGCTTGTTTAACAATAACAATTCTCTGTTGTTTAACATTAGTGTACAACCTGTAAAGAAGCTCTCAGTTTCATAATCCAGATGTCTTCCATCAAATGGAGTTGAAAATGAATGAAATAAGGGAGGAATACCTAATAGTAGATTTTGAGGATATAGGGGATTTTAATGGAAGGAAAGGACATTTACAAGCAAGAGCATATGAAATTGGTGAAAGTAGATTTAGAAATTTTGGTAGGAAAGTGAAACTAAAGATTTTGAAAGGAATAGTAAAGATGGAGGAATATGTGAAGAAGGACTGATGTTGATACTTTTTTGTGAGAATGATGATTATACACCACGAATAGCAATGCATGCTTTACATCATGCTCCCATGCTGGCTACAAGTTTGATAAGGAGTTCTTATGGTAGGGCGTTCCATTCCTCCACCAGTGCTGGTGACAACTGCTGAATTGTTGTTAGTGCTTGTGGACATGCTGTAATGCATCTCCCCAAAACATCCCACATGTGTTCAATATTTTCTTTTTATAGTGTTTAAACACCCACTTTTACTACAAATGGTATTGCTGGTGGTGACACTGATGATACATGGAATGAAGATAGAGCACTGGTGGAATGAGATGGCGGAGCAAACTGTAGGACCCAGAGAAAACCCGCCTCTGCACTGCTTTGTGTACCACAAATCCCATATGCGGTCACCTGGGATCTAACCTGGCCCATCGAGGTGATGTGTTCAATGGGATTTAAACCAGGTGAATGGGATGTCCAGTCCATTCACTGAATATCCTCTCATTTCAAGAGATCCTCCACCTGGACTGTTCGATGCGGTTGTGCATTGTCATCCATAAAAATGAAGTCAGGGCCGGCTGAGCTTGCCATATAAAATTTGATTCGATTTGCCAATAAAAGTTGTCAAATAAAATTCAAGATAGCCATCTCATACGAACATTTAGGTGTATTAAAAGCTTGAGATGCTTTAAAGGACATTACACTGTTATTTTTATATACCACCTCCTCTGTGGTGTTAGCTTCATGTACCCAAGGTCAGAGGTTCAAACCTGGCGGAGGATGAGGACATAAAAATCCTTAGCATGGCTTCCTTCATAAAGGCAGCAAAGCTGTTGGTCCCGTGTCATACATTTATGGTACATAAAAGAAGCTCAAGCCTGATAGAGAGGCCTCTGAGCAAAATGAAGCAGTTTTTCATGCCCAGTATAGAATGGGATACTGAGAACCACAGCAGTTAAAGAGCATCCATAATAAAACTCCATTTCCATTTTACCACTCCCATGAAATCCTTACCTGTATTTTCTGCTATAAACTCTGTAAGTATCCTATAAATAATTCTTGCATCTCTGGCTTTATGTTTAAAATTGCTCTAAATACTACATGGGGGGATAGGTATTAAATGACCACAACAAATATAACAAAATAACATAAACACAGTTACCTCATATAAAAGAGGCACGGGATTGTATAGTGTTGCCCTATTATCTCTACACTCTTCCTCAGACACACATTCCTGCAAATTCAACTTATTTATTGAGCTCTTAAACATCATCTTACTTAAAGGTTTTGTTAATATATCAGCTATTTATTCCTTAGCATTTATGTATTGGACATTTACATAATTCTTTTCAACTTTTTCTTTTGTATAATTAAATTTAACATTCATATGTTTGTCGTTTCTGATAGAGCCTTTAATGGTACTTCATTTATCCTAAAACAGTATAACATTGTTAATTTCAATATTTAAACTAAAAGTACTTTAATCATTTAACAATCCCTTATAATTGCCTCATAATGCCACAAATTCAGCTTCAGTAGTGCTTAAGGCGACTGTATTCTTGTTGTTTTAGACTTCCATACAATCATATCATTAAAAATCTTGAACAGATCTCCCGAAGTAGATTTTCCATCCATATCTCTAGCCCATTTAGCATTAACATATTCCAACAGAGGTATATTACAATCATATGTTGCATTGACTAATTCAAAACTAGTAGATTTCTTAATGTATCTTAACAATCTCTCAAGAGCTTTCAAAAGATCAGAATTTGGCTTTGTTGGAAATCTACCTAAACATTATACAAAGCTGCTAAAACTGGCCTAGACCCAGTAGTGACATACATTAGTGAACCAATCAATGACTGACGTTGCTTTTCATATGACATCAATATTGTTACTTTCATCAAATTTGAAGTTCTTGTCCATTGGTTTGTCACTACCTTTACAGTCTTGCATACCAAAATGGTTCAATGTGTTAAGTGCTTAGACAGACTTAAAAAGATTCTCTTACTATTTTTCTTAATTTCAATTCCCAAATACATTAAATTTACACTTTACAGGTCTTTCACCCCAAAACTTTGTTTTAAGGAAACGTTTTAACCTTTTCTATTTTGTTTTAACTCTGGTCGTATAACTAGCAAATTGTCCACATGTAAAAAAGATATGTACAAGATTTCTTTAGTGTATGTTCCAAGATTTTTTTCAATCCATACAATGACTTCATCTTCAAAACATGTACTTCTTTGACAGTCATATCTGCTAGTGGTTTTGTATATATATCCTCATCTATTCTTCCATAAAGAAAAATGTCTTTGACATCCATTTGATGAACATGATAATACTTTTGAGTAGCTACTGATAGAAGAGTCCATAAAGTTTGTACTCTCAAAACTGGAGAGTATGTATCAATTTGACCATCGTGCTGGGGTTCTTTGACTACCAGTCTTGCTTTGTATATACTTTCATTTGCTGTATCTTTTCTCATAAATATCCACTTTCCATTTAGTACCTTCTTTGACTATTCTACTGGAAGTTTCAAAAGTTTCATTTTCTTCTAAGACTTTTAACTCTTCACTTATCACTTTCTCCCATTCTGCTTTATCTTCTCTTGTTGTAGTATCTTTACATACCAATGGAACATTGTCCTGATTGCACAACAGCACATACATTCTGGATCCTTTCTTAGAAGCACACCTTTTATATTACTTTTGCACCCACATGCACGTGCCTATGTGTCACCTTTGCTCAGGTGTTACACCATATAACATTCAAAAAACAAGTTGTATGAACAAGAATTGCTTACTAGAAGGTTTGCTTCAATAAATGAACTTGTCCTTTTAAATGGTGTTGAGAAATATATCAAGAACATAATACATTCAAATAGACATTTTAAAGCACTTTCATACTTATATTAGTCAGATTTAGGGTCGTCATCGCTAGCAGGTAATGCTGTAACCCCCATGTTGGAATCTGAGGATGACTGGGAACTGTCATCACTTAAGTTTATTACTAAACTATGATGTTAGTATCAGTAGGACAGTCCATTTGCAACAGCTTTTCTTCTTTTTGAGCTAATGCGTCAACTTTCAGTTGACGCACCTCTTTTAGTTTGAAAATTCTATTATTTCCAAAATGCAATATTATCCCTATCTACAATTACATTGATGTTGTTTTGTTCTACAAACGAAAACCCTGTTTCTAAAAGTAATGTATGGAGCTCAAACATTTAAAATCTGGCAAAATAGGGTCACCGTTGACAGCACTTAATACTTTGTTTATTGTAGGTAGCTCATTGTCAAAAAAACTTATGCACTTAAGAATGAATTACACACTTAACACCTAAAACTGCTTTTGCTCTCTTCTTTTTTTTACAATGTTTTAACACTATCAGCTTCTTTAAATTCTTTGCGAACATGAACAACACTTCTTTCTGACTTGCTGGTGTATTCTGCCATTATTTTCACCAGTTCATTCACTAATATATCTGGATTTGCTCCTTTAACTTGTGAAACACATTTAAAACAATCTGCTTCTTGCCACTCTTAACAGTTTACCCTTGAGGTGATTTTTATATCCATGATCACTCATTTTTAGCACTACCAATTTCACACCAGTTGCAAGCTTGCAACCATATCCCTGACTGATATATTGCTTACTTTTCTCCTGCCATTGTAACTATTTATTATTTCTTGTGAAAAGATATATGAAAAAATACAATGCATTGTAATATACAATTAAACTTATCAATTAAGATATTTTGCAAACAATAATATTAAGTAAAAATGGATCTATTTTTCTCTCTTGATATTGAGTGCTTCATTCTTAAATCAATGAGAATATCCACAGCGATCACTTGCATGAAGCTGTTTTCAGAATTACTCTTACAAAAGTGTACTTCTAAGGGCGGTGGGAGTATAATGCTTCATCACTATTACCATCCTTTAAATGTAGCACATAATCCTCTTGCAACTTTTGTTTGTTAATTTTCCATTTTTCTCTTCCTATTTCTTGCTCTCTTCCTGTTTCATAGTTTCTTTCTTTCTTGTCTCTGTATTCATTATTTCCTAGCATCTTTTACATCCCTTTTTTTTCATTATTTCTTCCCACATCTTCCTCTTCTCATATCTCTTTATTTTCTTTACTTTCCACAGTTTCATTATCATCTTTATTTTGTATTATATTGTAATTTCCATTTATTTCTTATGTTCATATCCGGGTAAATCTATGGTCTTATTATGTTGCTTGGGTTTCTCATACAAATTACATTTCTTGCAGTTATTCATCATCCAATTTCTTAATATTACTCTTATATCCAATCATTATCATCCTTTTTCCTTTGTTATCTAGCTTCATTCTTGTTTCTTTAAGTACATGGTTATAAGTTTGCTGTACATCCAAATACACTTAAATTAGAAACATCTGGCTTTCTTCCTTCCCACAGCACATTAGGTGTCTTTTCTCTTCCTACAACTGGACTTCTAATTGTAACATATGTTCAAAACATTACTGCTTCTTTCCAAAATCCTTTCTCCATTCCTGAATCAATTACATAGTCCTTGCTCTATCCATAAGAGTTTTATTCATTTGCTCCACAACTACTCTCTGGATTATAAGGATTATAAGGTATGCATGTTACAAGATAATTCCATTTTGCTTACAAAATTCTATGAACTGTTTTGACATATATTCACAAACATTATTCATTTACAACTTTGATACATTATTATTAACATGATTGACCACTAAATTGTAGTAGTACTGACATTTTTCAAAAAACCTCTTGATTTATTAGAACAACCATATAAAGTTGTGAAATCATCATTGAAGGTGACAAAGTAACTTTTACTGTCCCAAGTGCATGGAGTGATTGATTCCACACACATCAGCATGTGCAAATTCTAACAGTCTCATTGCTCTGTAACCTGCTTTATTGAAAGGCTGTATACTCACTTAGCTAATATACATGGTTTGCATAAATTGTTCCTTGAGTTTTATTTCAAGTTCTGACAAGCCATTAATTCTATAGTAACAAATTAAAATTATTTTTACCTAAATGGCCAAACTCCTCTGCAACAATGCATTATCTTTGTCAATTTTAGTAGAGTAATTACATGAGCTATCACTTACTTGCACTTTCAATGTGTACAATGAAGCTATATTATTTTCAATCAACAGTAGATAATTGTGTTTATAGACTCTTACTTTTGCATTATGCATTATTAAATGTAATATTTAAACCAGCACTTTCCATTCCTAGATACAGATAATAGATTTTTCCTTAACTCAGGAACATAAACATTTGTAACAAGTGTTTTAATATTTTTACCAATTCTACAACTGAACTCTATCTTTTCTATGTCAACAGATTCCAAGCAAACACATTCTTGGTTGCTGCACTTTTTATAGTTGTGCTTAGCTCTAAATAGTCCAAATATTTATATACTATTTATAATATGATCGCTACATCCTCAGGCCACACAGAATTCTATATATTGGTTTTTATACTTCACATTCACTTCATTTATGTAATTACACAGAAATGCACTGTAATTGTTTTTCATATACTTTTCTCTTCCTCCTTGCCATATACTTGACTCTACTGAAGGTGACCTTTCACCTGATTGATCTTTCATACTTCCCATAATTATCTGTCGAAACTGGAATTCTTTTGTGAACTGGTTTGCTGCATACATAGGTTCTCTGCACCCTTCAAATCTCTTTCTTTTATTTTCTTCAGATAGAAGTCTGGTCTGTCTGTCTGAATGTACAGTTTCAGATCTCTTATGCAGTTACAATGTTGTCATAAGATTGCTGTATTAATAACAAAACAAAGTTAACCTTTTCTTTGGAAAGAAGTGTGCCAGCATATTCCAGCTGTATACATATCTCTTCTTGTTGGTTAGGTGCTCCTTCAGGGGATCCAACTCTTGATATTTTATTTCATTTAACTGGGTGATGTAGAAATAGTTTGCTCTGAGTATCCTTTTCTTCTAAGCTTTCTTCCAAATTATGGAATTTTAAAAAAAGCAGTTTATTTCCGAATATGTTCTAGATAGCTGTCTGCAATTACTGCTATGATTATCGCCTGAACTCTTGACTGATTGTTTCCTTCTTTCTTACAATAGCCTTCATCCTCTATGGCTGCAATCAGTTATTTACCCTAAAAACACTCAACACCCAATAATTATACCCGTCTCCATTTTGTTTATGATAGTGTTTAATGCCCTCTTTTATTATATATGGCACTGTGGGTGATGACATTGATGATATACAGAATGAAGATACAGCACTGGTGGAATGCGATGGTGGGGGAAATCGAAGAACCTGGAGAGCCCCATAGCTGCTTTGTCCACCACAAATCCTACATACGGGATCAAACTGGACCACCTGGGTGAGTGGCAAGTGGTCTAACCGTTCGGCCACAGTGCGGCTGCTCCCTCTCCATTGGATGGCAGAGTATTCGTTCTCTCAATACAGACATCTTGTTTTTCTTTATCGACAATGCCATTAGCATTTTGCTTCAAACTATATTTATATGCTTTCTGCAGAATGAAGGCCTGGGCTCATAAATTTTGAAGTTATGGAAGGCAGAGCACTAATCTTCATAAATAACAATGCAGAGTTCAACTTCTTTCTTCTTTATCTTACTTATTTTACTTCACAATGAAAACCTGCCATACTTTCTTTACTAGAACCAAACATCCACAGAACATAATAAAAGAAAAGCAGAAAGCAGTGTTACTGCACATACAATTTATAGGCATGGGAATGTGTAGCGTTGCCTTACTTATCTCTATAGCTATGAATAAAATTCCAGTTTGCAACAATTCTTAATTTCACATCTTTACATTAAGTGTGCTGAAAATAACATGGGCATAAAAAATGTATGTGTTTGAAAATGGATGTTTCTCTCTTAATTGTCTTGCATGGATAAGCAACATATCCTACTTATGTTATCTAACCCTACAACATTATGCCATTAGGTCATCGTAGTTTTGTATTTATTTATATCTAGCATGGTAGCCAACACTGCTAGCTGGAACTTCTAGCAAATCATTACTTAAAAAGTAATTTTTGGCTGCTTGTATTAAGAAATAACCTGCATAATTGAACTATTCATCTAGTGAGCTAACATAATTGCTGATTATGTGTTTTCTCTATACTTTCCCAGCCTATCTTACTTATAGCTGTGTTTGCACTTTCTGATTGCATCAGGGCTGCTTGTGATAAACTTAAATAACTAAGAGGCTGAAAAAAGATGTTCCTTAAGCTGCCCTGTTTCACTTCCCAATTTAATCTATCTTTTACTGCTATCAGGCTTATAGGGGAACCGGTGGGGAATGTGGTGGTTTATGGAGAAAGAGGAGAGGGAAAAAATCTGGCATATTGTGGGGTTTCCAAACCCTCACCTGCATCCTAAAGGGACAGCTCCTGGGCATTTGCCAAATGTAGCAGGTTTCATACCCTCCTTGCCCTTATGGGAACACTACCCATGCATCCACCAGATGTGGCATATCTAGTGTGAGGTAGGGGTTAACTCTGCAGGAGAAGGTGCATTCTGGGAGAGATCAGGGAGCTATAAATAAGTATACCAAGGATGCCATGAGAAACAGTGCTTTTACTACCACTCTTAAAAATTGGCAAAAACACATGAGAAACATTGCTTTTTACTACCACTGTTATAAATTGGCAAAAACACATGGATGAGTAGATATGGGTAAACCGAATGGATTACCTTAATTCCATTGAACTCACCTTGTTCTGCTGAAAGTTAAATACTTCAAAATAGAATTTGCTCCTTTACTCAATATTGATCCAGAGTGCACCACTGCATCTGTAGCTTGGCTTCTCCTTACCTACTTCTTGGCGTCTTTATAACTAAAACCTTGCTTATGCCAGCATTGCTTAACTTTTAGCAGAACAAGGTGAGTTCAATGGAATTAAAGTAATCCATTACTCATATCTACTCGTCATTTTTTTTTTTTTTTTTTTTTTTTTTTTTTTTTTTTTTTTTTTTTTTGCCAATTTCTAAACAGCATTACCTCTTGTTTCATGAAATATCTGGGTACCCTACAATATTACCACCTCAATGCTTTTCCTTTCACTGTCTTAGATTTAAGGACAGTGATGACCTTTAATAATATAAATTTTATTCTATTGAAACAACTGTAAACTGCATGCCAATGAGCACTTAAAGTTTGCCACCTGAAAGCAGGTTAATAATTACCTCCAAACCCAAACACACTAACATTTTTATTTTTCTTCATTCACACTGATAGAATTTAGAGGAGATAAATCAGTTCTTACTCCTGTAGCTTTATCCACAGTTTTCTGCTACTCTTTTTTACTTGAGTACCTTCAGAATGCATGATTTTTTACAAAGGTTATTATTAGTTTCCTATCCTCTGTTTATCATTCCTCACAATGCTAAGTTAACCAGAAACAATATATTGACTACAGTGAGGCTTACTGAGCAGTAAACAGATATTGTAAGGAAAATGCATGTACCAATGTATGCTATTTCATTAGATAGGTATAAATGTAGAATCAGAAACATCTAGACAAAGTGAGTGCCTAGGAAAAGTGTAGAAATTTCACTGGAATGACAGAAGGTAATACATCCATGATATATTAAATATAATTCAGTCTTTCAAGAGGAGAATGTGTTACATAAGCATAGCTGTCAGTCATTGAATTGATTATTGTATTCATTAAACATGTGTAATGCTGGACAAAATACTCTGATCTTTTGAGTTATGACTGTTGCTTTAGATCAACTTTGTTTTTAATGTATTCTTCTAGTGCTACCCATTACATAATATACAAATATCCTTTATTGAATTTTTATGCTGAGTAATGCAGCTGATAGAACCCTGGTTCTCTGTGGTCAAGGTTGTGGGTTCAATATTGGCCCATGACAGAATTTAAGGGTGCATAAATGTAACAAGCCGAAATCAATAGGGAGGTCTAATGCTACAGGGTAATTTCAGGAGCTTAGGCTTGGCTAAACTACATTATGTCAGTAGATTTCCAGGCCACCATTGATTTGAATGTGACAGTTGCTAGCATCATTAAATAAACTTAAGTGTCATAATTAAGGCTACAGGGGTAAAGGGGGAAATGATAGTAAAAAGTCAAAACTGAGATAATCACACCAGTTGTTAGCTCACGGTCAGATGCATTTTACAAACAGATAGTGAAGGGGAAACGCTCCAGAAAATTGACATTCTTAGTTTTGCGGCAAATGGCACCAAGGTAAAACCTTCAAACTTAATCTTCTTAAAAATATTTTCTTGACATTCTCACTTCTGTGCTTCAGTTGTTATGGGGTGATGTAACAGTTATATTGTGAGATCAAGACAATACAAGTATACAAAGTATGTCTCTTTTAGGTGTGTGCATGGATTCACCATTTGTTTTTCTGTCCTGTAAGATAAGGTAGAAGTATGGGCAAAATCTGTTCTACACATTCATTATCAGATTTCAGTGTTCCTATTCAGCTCTGGTAGAACCAATGCTTACAAGGAATCATTATGAATGTTATTCAAAGTTTTAATTTTAGCTTATAATTTAGCTTCTGCCTTTTATTACAAAAATATGTTCAGATAACTTTGCATAAGCATGTAGAGTCTTGTAATGATAATCATTTACATGTAGTAATTTGGAGTAATTATCTTATGTAAAAACAGTTTAGTTGAGTAATAAGAAGGTTTTAAACATCTTATTTGCTTTCAGGATTCTCAGATATCTGTTACCTCAGAAAACATGCAACCTGAAATGGTAACTGAGCAATATATCAAACATTCTAATGAAAATGTCAAATGTGAACCAGAAATAATGATTAAAATAGAAGACAGTAATAATGTGCATGGAGGAGAGACAGACATCGAGACTGATACAGACACAGAGACTGAGTCAGAAAGTGACAGTTATTCAGGAACTGAAGATTTGGGAAGTGCTTCACATATACAGCCTAAATCCAATACTGCCTCTGTAGTACAGGGATCTATTGAAGTAGATGCTCCCGTGAATCCGTAAGAGACATTTTGTTGATAATACTGCATGAGTTAGAGTGTAGATGTAGAAGGAAGCAAAAGAAATAGTTTTATTTTGAGGAGATTACACATTTCATTAATGATCAATTTGCCTTGTAGGGTAGCTGTTATATTAAATATTCATTTTAGAAAAAATTATCTTCCATTATGCATTTTACATGAATTAGCACATACAATGATTTACAACTTTTCCTCTTTCACTGCTTTTGACTGCTGGAAAAGAGAAATCAAAATTTACATATACTGAGAGTGGAAACTAGTGTAGTCGCTTCTATATAGTGAAGATATCAAGTTTATTTGATATTTTTGTGCTAATAGTCACATTACCAAAGAGTTCTATTTTGCATAATTTAACAGAACATTGGAGCATTATGACATGCTACTTTGCAAAATAATTGATCAAAATATGTAGATTTTTAAATGTCAAATGATGGTAAATTTTTATAAAGCTATAAATTTTGTTCATAAAGAATAATACCAATTATCATGCAAATGTGTTACTAAATACTTACTCAAAGGTTATCCAAACATCATTTACGGTTTTCTCCCTGGTTACATGAATTCCTATTAATAGCATAGGTGGAATGCAAGTTCATATATTCCAGTTTTGTAGTAATTTGGAATTTGTACCAGAGTAAGAAAATATAAAACTTGAAATTAACTGAGTTACATATTCACTATTTTAAGGAAATAGAAGCTAATAACTGTGATGCTCATATAATAAGTGATTTGGAAATTGGTAACATTATATAACTGAAAAAACACTTACTTGGATGCACTGGAAAATTGTTTTGAATAGAAACAATACCCCATTTCCGAAACACGTCCAAGTAAGTGTATTTTCAGTGATGTAGTGTTACCTTTTTCCAACTCACTTATTATATGAGTTACATATGTTGACAAGCTCTGGGTGTACTGCAGGCACAAAGGGATGCATTTCCTATAGGACAGTGATGGCCAATTAGTAATGCACTGAGTGCCAGAATACGATAAGGACCTTACTCGAGGGCCAGGAAAATTAATAGTATAACTATATTAAAAATAAAATAACAGTAATGGCAACTTAAGAGCACATTATTTTTAATATTGTTGCATCCACAGTGAAGGTACAAGCATTGATTTTACTAAAAATAACGACGTCTGTAAAATCTTTTACAAAAGATTTAAAATCCACTTCCAATTCTGATATTGCAATTTTAAGAATATGAGATAACATTGAATCATTTAATCTGTTTCTAGACAGGTCTTCTGACGCGAGTAGCTGTACAATATTTTTAAGCCCAAAACTATGAATAATATCTTTATATGTGCTAGTAACAGTGTGATTAGTAAACCAATCTATATTAATATTTCCAATTATTATATGTTTAAAAGTTTTAGGTATTTTCCGTAGCAAAGTTTCAGCTTTTCTAAAAAAAACATATATTTCCATTTGGCAAACAGTAGATGCAAACTATTTAATATCTTGGCTTCATTTGTTATCAAACAGGAACTGGTTTATTATATTCTAAACCTAGTTTCTCTACTCATTCAACATTTTCAGTTACCACTGTGTTTTTACTGTATATACCGACTCCTCCCCGTTTATTAACTTTTCTACAAAAATTACCTACAAGTGTATAATCTGATATTTTGAGAGTACACAATTCTTCTTTTTATCACCCATGTTAAGTTAGAATGACAATGTCACAATTTTGATTTATTACTACCTCTGTCTATTTTATTACCAAGGTATTGTACATTCTGATGATAAAATATTAGGCTATGTTAGACAGTTTTCTTATTTCTTTTATTACCATGCAACTGAGTCATTAATGACAATTGCTCAGTCATTACGGCAAGTTTCCCTGTTCTACTTGACGGTGTATATTGTTTAACCTTATAGTGGGATAGCTGGAGCAGCTTTGTTTGAACTAATTATGATGATGTCTTATTTTACTCACCATCTCCTTCCCTCCCCATTTAAATATAATCCATGTTGTGTATATAATTCATGCTTTACTTATATCAATTACACTTACATTGTTAAGTAATCAACAAGATTTTTTGTACCTTCATTACACTTCACTAATTTAACACACAAATTTCAGAGTGATACTGTCAAGGTGCTGATCACAAGAAGCAGGCATTATTTGGTATTCTGTAACTCATTTGGTATTGCACTCCTGGTTCCACTAATTTTACAGGCTGCTCGTTCCTTCTAGACAAATGACCTTTAGTGAAGATACAGTGAGCTAGAATACTCTTGATAAACAGGTCAGCAAATAGTTTGTTACAATAACAAACAGGTCTGCTTCCATATTATTATGTTTTGAGAATAGATGGTCAAGGTGAGTAAGTGATTCGCATCTAATCTGTCATTTAAAAATGTCATTCCTCAAGAACTGGTGTGCGACCTGTAACTGCGTGGTAATTAGTTTAGAATGTGTGTGCTTTGCAATAGCATGTTTCCCCATTAATTTTGGTGCAGTAGAAACAAATGGACTATAGGGATTCTAAAGAAAACATGCCAGTTAGACTTTGAAGAAACCATGTGGCACAACTCTGGAAACGCAGTCAAAAGAAATGGTGAAATCAGCAGAAAAGGTAAGTTAAATATATTTTTTCTATTTCACTGAATTATCGTCTAGATATTGCCTTAGGCTAGAGCTTGAGCTACATATTTTCTAATAATATTACTCTTAATTGTGTAAGGTTTATTTCTTTTTGTGTTGTTTAGTCATTGCTTATATTTTGAGGTTAGGGAATTTGTAAATCTATGCAATAGCACCACAACATGGGCATTTCCAGTTATTTATGCATGACCAAGTGGTCTGTGATCTGAAAAAAGCAAATACATTGAAGTTGAGCAATGTATAGCTCTGCACAAAAATACTTGGCTTTTATTAATTAACAAATTTGTTGGCCATAATAAATGTGTATAATGGAAGTGGTAATGAACAGTCTCATAAACCTACAAATAAATCTAAAATGTTTATTATTATTTTATTATTTCTGCTGAAACTAAGAGTTAATTTTATAAATAGAACGAGTTAAATGGGCACTTGTTCTGTGCAGATAATCGGTTTCTGATGAATCATGCAATATCCATGCAGGATCTTTTGGTTCAGACTTCGTTATGTTTAATCAGATCAGTAATTCATTGTTTTAATTTTTATATTAATGACTATATAACCTGCAGCAGTACTTCTACTGTTAACTTGTATAGAGGTCAGCAATAGGTACCCTTAATTATTGAAAAGTAAATAAATTTCTTTAAAATCTTGATAATTCGTAGCATCAGGGTTAAGTTCTTGTTCACAATAAAGAAACAAAGTAATGTATCTCTTCAGTTCTAGTCATACTGCAGAAACTTACATTTCGAATCTGTAACAAATTTGTCATATTGTAACAAATAACTATATTGGCTCAAAAATTGTTTACAAATACAGTCTTTGATTCAATAATTCTCTCTATATTTTGACGTTTAGACAGTTTATGGCTGCACACCATCTTTGGCTTGTGCACCAATGTCCACTAATACTTCAGTCACACACAGCTCAATACAATTCACAATGCAAAAAATGCACTGCAGTCCTTCCTCCCTTTGAAACTAGAAAATAATGTCACAGAATTTCCTGGAAGTTTCTGGAAGCCAAAGCTTGGAGAAATATCAAAAATCATAATGTCTCACATACCTGTTAACCATCGCATTGCTCTTGCTGCTGTTCACACATCCAACTGTGATGACTCACATACTGAGAGCCGTCACATACATGGATGGTATTGACATACTGCTCCCTTCTCAGGACTGGTCGTCTGACCAGCACGTCATAGCAGGCTAGACGATCCAAATGTACTGCTAGATTTTTCCTGCAGGGCAGCCTATGGATACGGTAGACAAAATCATTTATCCTCTTTACCATAAGTTGTGGCCCTTGCCATGGTTGTTTTAGCTTGGGGTAGTATCCCTTGGTCTGGTTAGGGCAATATAGTTACACCAGATCACCTTGCTGGAAACCTCTGCTGTTGTCCTGCTGGTCGTAACTGGTTTTCATTTGATCACTGACTACCTGAATGTTTTGACAATCCATCTCATGCATTCATGAAATCAGTCTAGGAGATGCTACACATAGTCGACTGCTGGCTGTTCTATCCCAGGAGGAATCCTGAACATCAGGTTAAATGGTAGTCGCAGTTCTCTGCCAAAGACTAAACTGGCCAGTGCCAACCTGGTGGTGTCATGGGTTGAAGAGCGATAGGTCAGCAATAAAAATGGCACCCTCACATCCCAGTTTCTCTAGTGATTGGCTACAACCTTCCTCAGGTGTTCTCCTAGGTTAATGATGTATTGCTCAACCATGCGGTGAAGAGGTGATGTGGGAGTCTTGTGCACTCCAAGTCGCTTGTGTTTCCTTCATGTGGTTGGATTCATAGTTAGTGCCCTGATCACTGGATAGCTCCATTGGTACTCCAAGGCGAAAAACAATTCTTCCGTGAGGCAGCTTGCGATGGTCTTGGCCTCTTGGTTAGGGATAGTGTTCTCCTCCGGCCACTTGCTGAAGTAATTCATGGAGGCCAACAGATACCTATTGCCTCCGTCACAGACACGGGAATGGCCCAGCTACGTCGATAGTTGTGTGCTGAAGGACACTTACATGTTACACTGCTTCAAGCAACCCTGGCATCTGGTCTTGGGCTGCAACTTGCCATACACACAGGACATTGGCGGCACCATCTCGGCATCGCTTGCAGTCTCAACCAGTAGTACTGTTGTTGATGCTTGTTGATGGACCCCAAATGTCATACTGGAGCCCCCTCATCTGCTTCCTCTAGTACTTCCGTGACCTTACTCTGAGGGTGGATCAGCTGCTCTCTCTGGGTCTTCCCATCAGGCGACTCTCGTACTCTGAACTGCATCCCACCCTTGATCTTCAATGAGTCCTATTGGGCCCAGCAGGATTCGCACACATTACTCCTTGGTATGATGTTCTCCCAGCTCGGCCTAGTCCCTGCATCCACTTCTCCTGATAGTGACTTCCAGTCAGCATCCGCCAGGTGCTCCCCTCCTCAGCCCTGCACTATCCCATCCAGCTGCAGGCACCACTGAAATTTAACAGAGAGCAGCGGCTCCTTCTCTTCAACCTTAATGCAGTAGGTACACTTCTATGGAAAGGATCGTTTGGACATGCCAACCACTTTGGTGTTACTCCTTCCTTTCCAATGTTCTGATGTAAAGTTGTACCCTTGCAACCTGGATCCAACAGGCTATCTGGACTTCCAGCCAGATGAGGGCTGAGTGATTAGTCCTCAGTCAGAATGACTGACCATACAGGTACTTTTGGAAGTGCTCCAGTGCTTTTACTACTGCCAGGAGCTCTCACCAAGTAACACAGTAATCTTGCTCTCCAAAGAGAGCTTATTGTAATAAGAAATAGTAATGCTGCCAATGCCCGTATTGTTGGCATTGGTGTACACATTTGTCCAGGACAGCCTAGACCTAATAAATTTGAGTGCCTGTACTTAATGCAAATTAGAATGTGAAACTTACAGATTCAAACAGTTAGCGATGACTGAATAAAAATGGTAGATGTAGATATGAAATCACTGTGCTCAGATGTGGATCCCAGATATATTTCAGAAGATAATGGTAGTAATGGTGGTGATGATGATGATGATGATAATGACAAACATAACACCCAAATGATAGGGATAGCATTCTACTCTTTGTTTCTTACAGCTTTGCTTTTACTCCTTAAATTGTGTCATATTTATGATGGTTCAGTCTACAAGACTGCCACAAGAAATTTAGCAGCTTGCAGTGTTGTAAAAACACATGGTACATATGGACATGATTTTACCTGTGTATCTACAAAGGTAATACCTATCTTGAAAGCAATGTTTCTACTGGATCGAGTATGTATTTGTATGAATTCAAATTCAACTTATTTAAAGGTTTTACAAGCATGTTAAATGTGTCCTTTTTTCTGAGTCATACGTTAGTAGGCTTGTGAAAAAATGTCTTTACCCTCCAGTATATCATTCTTGGCTTGCAGAAAAACAATTATCAAATGAGACTGCTCTGAATGAAGATAATTTAGGTGTAGCAGGTGATGGACAGTAGGATTCACCCGATTTCTTTGACAAGTATGTAACTTAATTCATCATTAATCTCAAGACAAACATTTAGATTTTGTGATGTGCAAAGAGGAACAGTGGTCAGAGAATTGGAAAGAGTGGCTTATGGATATATATTTGGTATTTATTGGTGTAAATACTAGGCTAATGTTGCATGTGTGTTTGATATTGGCCCTAACCATTTACCAAACAATGCACAAAACCATAACAATTACAAAATCTGCATTTTCGTTAAAAACATCTCATCCTTCAACTGTCTTATTCACTGACCACTTTGATTTGTTTTTTAGATTCCATAAAATGTTTCCAATACTTCTTAGATCTGAATGGTCTCTTTCTATGAACTCTATTTCTTTTTAATCATTTCCTACTAGTCCATTGTTTTCTCCAATGGTCTGCACCTAAATGTAATAATAATAATAATAATAATAATAATAATAATAATAATACCACTACGGCTGCTGTTAATAATAAAAATAAACAATGAGTGAAACTCATCTTCCCTACCAACACATATTGAACTTATTTCCTGCAACACGTTCTTCCTTTCATTCCTCAACTTTCCTATTCTGAAATGAAACCAAGTAATCTCTGCTCTTTGATTCTTCTCTCTCTCTCTCTCTCTCTCTCTCTCTCTCTCTCTCTCTCTCTCTCTCTCTCTCTCTCTCTCTCTCTCTCTCTCTCTCTCTCTCTCTCTCTCTCTCCCCCTCTCTCCCCCTCTCTCTCTCCGTCCCCCCTCTCTCCACACACGCACACACAGATTGTAAAAAGGGACTTTTTGTCCCTTATTATAACATTTGTCATTCTTATTTTTTGGCCTTTCTCTTATTATTTTCCACACTCCATTAATTTGTATCCTGGGGTACACATTCCTAACCCATTTATCAATAAGAATTCTTTGATTTTTCCAAACCAAGTATGGTAACTGCTGGATTCTGAACAAATATTGTAATATTCTTCCAATTATTAGTCCTCTCATGCTTACCTTGCCTAGTTCCAGTATATTTCCTATGTTTGCAATGTTCTGAGGGACCGTTTAAATTGGTTTGCAAAACATTCTTGACTATTCAAACTCTGCTAATACCCCCCTCCCCCCAGGGACCTACTATGGTAGTACAGGTTTGATGCACCTTGTTTCCAAAGCCAACCTTGACTCCCCTCATGTGGGTAACCTGTGAGTGGTGAGGGCATCAATAGGTCAAAATACCCACCCAAGTGTAGGCCGTGCGTGGAGACTCTTGTCGGTGGAAAGGAATATCATGGATGGTTGAGGGTTACGTACCTGAGCTTGGGCTTCTGAATTTCAGTAACTGGAGAGGGTGTGCAACTTAATACACCACTTTGGTTTCTGCTTTTCCTAAATGGGAGGCTAGGGACTAACCCACCCCTAGTCAATTGGCCTGGACTAGGTATTATACCGAAATCTAGGGTGATTGGGACGGCGCGCCCGCTATATCCGCTGTGTACCCCTGTCACCCCAATGGGGTGACCCCATGTTGGGCTCCTTGGTGAGTGGGGAGCACTGTGGGATGAATTTCTATATGTCTTTATGGCACCCAAAAACAAAAACCCTACTTACATTAATTTAAGAAAGGAAGTAGTCAAGTCCTGCGGTTGTCGCTACTTGTTAATAGAACAGAGGAAGGGAGAAAGTTTTCTACGGTCAGCCCTTTTGCAATTCCCTGTTAAGTCGTGCATTAGAGTCCATAACGGCACGCTACTGGTTGTGGCATTCCCCACATCCCAGGCTGCCAAAATAATCAAGGCCAAAATGTTAGCCAGCTTCCCCGTGAAGGTCGAAGTACACTAGACAAACTCTTCACGTGTGTGATCACCAGTCGTGCTCTTGTCGGTTTAAGCACTGAGGATATTCAAGAGAATTTGGTGAAACAAGGCGTAACATCTGTCTATCGGGTTCAGCGTAAAGTCAATAGAGAATTCATGCCTGCCCGTACCCTATTCCTGACTTTTGATCGGGTAGATCTCCCACAAAAGATTAAGACAGGGTATGAAGCTATCGAGGTTATGCCTTCTATACCCAACCCGCTCAGATACTATAAGTGTCAACGTTTTGGCTACGCTCGCGATTTTTGTAATGGCGAATCCACCTGTGACAATTGTATCCCACGTTGGTGTATGTATTTCAGTTCCAACGTGCGGGAATTGCGACGGCGAATATTCATTCAATTCCCAAGAATGTCCACGTTTTACAGAGGAGAAGGAGATTCAGGTGAAGGAGAAGGTGTGCTTCTCGGAAGCCTGGAAGCTCTTGCGACTCCGCCAACTCTCTGTCCCGAAGTCCCACACGTTTAGTTCTGTCATAGCTAAACCGATGCTGTGTTAGGTAATCACGACTCAAACTAGCTATATAAACGGGACAACTATTGCAGAAAAGGTCCTTGTTGCCAGACCAGTGCCAAAGCCTACGGCATCTTCAAAGTTGGCATCAACATCTACCAAATCTGCCAGCCTACAGAGTAGTCCAGCACCCTTATCACATAAACTTTTGACCTCGGGAAGTAAGACTGGTAAACTTGTGACGTATTCTACACCTGCAAAACAATTCAAGACTTTCTGAAAGATGGTGTCAAGACCACTCCCAAAACATCTAAGGCAAAGCAAAGTCCACGCCACTCTCCACGGAGATCCTCTTCTGAGGAATACCATCTTCGCCGATCAGTACCTCTAGTTGGTTCGAAGTTCTCGAACCGAAATTTTCTATTGAAAAGGAGTCTTCCCCCATGGAGGAGATGGACCAGGAGGATTCTGTCGTCAGTGCAAGACGCACAGCGCGTAAGCGACAGGATCGTGCTCCTGAACAAAGTGTTAGTCCGACACCCAATAAGAGTAAGCTAAACCGACCAGCACCGCCCAATATGCAAAAACATCTTTCAATTTAGAACTTGTCCCTTCATAGAAACTATGGCTATCCTACAGTGGAACATAAGCTGAGTTTGATGATCGATCAAAGCTTGAATTGCTGCTGTACCAGCATCAGCCTTTAGCCGTATGCTTACAAGAGGCAAAGCTCCGTCCCTAGGACACCGCTACCATCAGGCAGTACTCCGTACGCTGTTATTTATCACCGGGGGAGGGTTTCCCGGCATATGGTGGCACTATGATGCTTATCCGAGATGATATATTCGCCCAATCTGACATCCAGTCCGTCACTGTCAGGATTAAGCTATCCCCCGCCATGTTTACCATTTGTAGTATCTATTTGCCTCCTTCTGCTGACTCTTGCACACGGACTTAGAAGACCTAGTTGCGCAGATGCCTTCACCATTTCTGTTGGAGGCGATGTTAATGCCCATCACCCACTTTGGGGCTCACCTCGGGCATGTGCGAGAGGTAAGCTCATGCAAACTTCTTGGGCATTAATAATTTAGCTCTCTTGAACACTGGAGAACCCACATTTCTTTCTGACACCTTTCACATTTTTTCTTACCTTGATAGGGCAATTTGTTCACCCGAGTTAGCAGTTTCCTTAAATTGGAATATCATCTCGATTTGCATTTTAGTGATCACTTCCCATGTATTATTAATCTCTTGACGCATCCTGTAATTTCCACTCATTTACCAAGCTGGCGCCTCCATCAAGCCAATTGGGAAATGTATCCCCGCTTGGTTATTTTAGCTACAATGAGCACGACTCTGTGAACTGTTTAGCTGAACACTGGCCGAACCCGTCGATTTCCGGTACCTTGGTGGACCGACGAGTGCCGGACTGCTATTCGTACCCGCAGACGTGCTCTCAGGGTTTTCCAAAGTCGCCCTACACTGGATAACCTTATACACTATAAAAGAATGCGTGACCAATCTCGACAAGTTATTAAGGACAGCAAAAATACGTCCTGGAGCAAGTTTGTAGCTTCCTTTAATAGACATACCCATTCCTCTGTCGTATGGGATAAGTTGAGGCGTGTGGCCGTCAAATCGACCGCGGTACCGCACTTTCCGAATAAGGGTTGGCTCGGTTTTTTCTAACCAATTTATTCAGGAGAACGGAGTGCCGCAGGGCTCGGAACTGAGTGTGGCGCTGTTGGCTTTAGCAATTTATTCCAAATCGCAATATGCTCTCCCGGTGTCTCGTCCTGTTTATTCGTGGATAACTTTGCCATCTTCTGTACTTCTCAGCGTACACCGTTTTTAGATCGCCGTCTCCAGCGGTGTTTGGACAATCTCTATAATTGGAGCTCGAAAAATGGTTTTCGTTTCTCACCTGAGAAGACAGTCTGCGTTAACCTCTGGCGCTGTAGGTGGCAATATCCGCCGTTTCTTCGACTCGGGCCAGATTTACTTTCTTTCGCAGATGAGGTGAGATTCCTTGGGTTGATCTTCGATCGGAAACTTTGTTGGTCACCACATACAGCACAGCTGAAAGCGCGATGTGACCTTTCTCTGAGTATTTTACGGATACTAAGTGGTAAATCTTGGGGAGCGGATCGGACAGTGTTGCTTCGTCTTTATCGTGCACTGATTCAATTGAAGTTGGACTATGGCTGCATTGTTTATTCCTCAGCATGACTACCGGTGCACAGAAGATTAGACACAGTCCATAATCAGGGCATCCGTGTGACGGTTGGAGCTTTTCCAACCAGCCCAGTTGTTAGCCTCTACGTCGAATCGGGAGAACCCCCTCTGCGATGTCACCGTGACGTCCTGCTAGCTAATTATGGCTGTGGGCTTAAGTGTATGCTCGGGCATCCAACGTTCCGCGTATTTTTCTCCCCCAAGCTGGACAAACGATATCGCCACCACTCCCTGAGTCCAAAGCCTGCAGGTTTTCGTTTCTGTGAGCTGCTTCGGCAGCACAATATTCACATGTCCAGGTTGTTTCCTAAGGCAGAGAAGGTGTTCCTTCCATGGTTTGTGCTACCTCACATATCAATCTCAGGATGACGATATATGGGAAATCTGCTACGCCTGTTTATAGTATCCGTAGTTGTTTTTTAGAATATTTACCAAAATTCAGTGGCCGTATTTGTATATAAACCGATGGCAGTAAGTGCCCTGATGGTGTTGGTTGTGCCTTTGTCAATGAGACTGAATCTTGTACTTTCGGTTTGCCTAGTAGCTCATCCATTTATTCTGCCGAGCTGTATGCTATTTACTGGGCCCTTCTGTATATTCGCCGCCAAAAATTAGGTGCCTGCCTTATTTTTAGTCATTCCCTTAGTGCCCTTCAGAGCATTTGTGAACTGTACAATTACCATCCTTTAGTGCAGCGCATCCAAGATGCCTTCCGCATTTTGCAAGTTTCTGGGGTTAATGTGGAACTTGCATGAATTCCCGGCCACGTTAGCCTGCTGGGGAATGAACTGACAGATTTGGTAGAAAAATCAGCAGACACAGGGCCCTTACCAGTGCAGCAGTGGAAGATTTTAGGGTTGCTATGCAGAGAGCAGAATTTTTGGCTGGCATGCAGAGTGGTTGGCTCTCCCCGGTAACAAGCTTAGGCAAATAAAAGACCTCCCTATCACCTGGGCAACCTCCTCATGGCCTTCTCATCAGGAGGAGGTGCACTTGGCATGGTTGCGAATTGACCGCTGTTGTTTTACCCATAGTTACCTTTCTTATAGAAACCCTGAACCTGTCTGTCTGCTCTGTGATGCAGCACTGATGGTAGCACATGTGCTGGTAGAGTGTGCTGCTGTAGTAGCTGTTCTCACAACTGTCCAGCTGCCGGACTCCCTAATGAAGGTCCTGGTGATGACCCTGCTGCTATTGACAGGGTTTTTAAACTTTTATCAACAATTAGTTTTGCCGTCAGGATCTAGTTCTTTTTATACATCAGCCTACAACACTTTTATTTTTACCTATTTTTTTCCCTTATTACACTCCATTATTTTACTTGGTTTTATGGATTTTTATGGTTTTAGCGATGTCTAGTATTTACAGTTCCTTTTATGTCTAATTTTTGCTTGTTTTTATCCTTTTTTGATTTTAACCCCATTTTAGTTCTACTCACCTGCTATGTTTAGTTTTCTAAGGGTGCTGATAACCCAGTAGTTCTCGCCCTTCAACCCCAACCATCGTCATCATCTCTGCTTCTCCGATCATTAGTAACTCCCCATAATTCAATTCCGTATGCCCATCTTGATGCCATTAGAGCCTCATTAATTCTTTCATACCATTAAATAGGCCTAGTAGGTGCTGAGTAGAGACATTTTCATACTGCTGCCAGTATTAGTCTACCTTTGGTTCTGGCTGTTTGACTTTGTTTCTCCCACTTTCCATCATAACTTGACTCCTAAATAATTAAATTCTTTTATTACCTCAATTTCTTTGGTTTTTGTAAACCATTTTTCTTAACTTATACTTTTCTTAAAAGCAACTATTTGATCTTGTTATATTATGTTTAAAGGTGCTGTTTATTAACAGTATCTTTCTATCTCTTCAGTTGCTGTTTTTATACCAACTGAAGTTACCAATCCCACCTTCAAATCACTGGCATAAAGTAAACCAGGTATCTCCAGGTTGCTGAGTATTGGCATGTGCCACATCATCCGTTTTAAATATTCTAAGATATCATCAATAAGAAGGTTGAACAACACAGGACTCAGTTTGTAACCCTGTCTCAATTCTTAGTCTAACTTTATCTCATTCATTAATTCATCACTGCCACGTTTTACACAAAAAATATTATAACTCTTGCAAAGCACTTACTCTCCCCTCACTAACCCATTCTTTCCTTAACTTAAACCATCCCATATTGGTCTGTCATGTGCTTTTGTAGATCAATAAACACAACATAAAACTTATCCCATTTTCTTTCTAAATATTTACAAATTCAGGTATTAATTATAGTATATTGTCCATACTTTTTCAAAATCCTGCTTGACCTTTATATTTTTCTACCCATGTCCATAACCTTACTAACAAGAAAACTTTAAATATTTTCCAAAAATTTGATCATAATGCTAACCCATGATAATTACTTGGATTTGCCACCTCCTCTTTTTCCTTAAAAAAACTGGATGAATTATTGCTGTGCACCAACTTTTAGTGAACATCTTTTAACTTTAATAATTCTGATAAACTTTGCAATCCTGTTTCATCTTTGCACCACATACAAAAGAACTCTATTCTAAACCTTCTGTGCCTATAACTTTGTCAGAGGCGAAGTGTGGCATTTTTTGTATGGTAGGCTGATAATTATGAATTTTGAAAAAAGAAAAAAAATCTTAAAACGAAAACTGGTAAAACAGAAAAACTACAGAACTAACCTGGTTACATGTTTCCACTAAGATTTCATGAAAACACTACATAAATTACAAATACATAAAAGTATTAAACAACTACAGATTAATAAAAGTGTAATGATTATTAGCTCACCATTACAACTTTTTGTAAATTAGTGCTATCCTCCTGTCCTTTTTCTGAGTGTAGACATCGATAACTCAAGATATGAGCTCCTGCCGTTTGGTTGAAGATTTCCAGTTCCCTTGGCAAAAATCTCCAAGTTTGACAGTCTGTCATTTTTCACTGTGTTGCAAAGGTAGGTTTAAATACATTTTAATGTGCTCAGGCTTCTTTCACAAGGAGAGACAGTTGCTCAAATTGAGTGACAACAATTTCACACGTTAGGAAAATAACATTTTTAATCCATTGTGTATAATGGATTTAAGTGGATCCCAAGGCTGTAGATGTCTATCCTCACTGCTGTAAATGTAAGTTCTTCTTACAGTTTTTCACTGTCAAAGAAGGGATACATTTTAAGCATATTTTTAAACTTGTGTGTTGGAAAATTGTTTGGCTTACTATAACCTGAAAATGTTTTCTCATTTACAAATTTAGTAAAATCTATTTCTTGAAAGTCCTTCAATCTAGTTTCCATGTTTACTAGTACTGTGTCAATTATTTTGAATGCTAGCCTTCTTAATTTCTGAATAGTGTTTCTGTTTCATTAAAATTAATTTTAGATTATCCTGCTGAAGGGTCTTAGCTTCCACTATGCATTTCAGAATCATTTCTTCACATCTTAGCCTTTTAATAGCCTTAATGCAGTTTTCAATTTCAAGCCTACAGCATCTTATATCTACAGTTTTACTTTGTAGTATGTCGAAAATTGTGCTGGGAAATTGAATTATTTAGCTGCAGTAGAAAAACAAAAGTTTGATCATCCAGTATATTATTTAGTCCAGTTGCTTGCTGTAAAGAACTATCATCCCACCCTTCATTGTCTATCATGTCATTAAATGCTGCTTTCAGGTCTGCGTAGTGAAGTATGGTTTGTACAGCTCGTGAATGAAAGTTCCACCTTGTTTCACAAGGACTTGGCAGTTTAAGTTCTCTTTTCCTCAGAAGTTCACCTGTTTTACTGGAATGGCTAAAGAATGTGTGTAATCCTGATAAGATTAGCCACAAAAACCTTTACTTGCTTTATTTTTTTATGAGCATAGAGGAGAACTAGGTTTAGCTGATGTGCGTAACAATGGATAAAGAGAGCATGAGATATGTTTGCTTCACAATAGAATGGGCGCTAATAACCTTTGTAGTTGGGTGCCCTTAAACACAAATCATAATCATTCACAATAGAATGGATACCAGAATTTTTTCCTGTCATTGTACTGCAGCTATCTTATGTTTGTGATACAGATTTATTTTTACTAACATTACAACTGCTTAGCACTTTCAACAAAATGGTAGCTATTCCTTGTGCACTCCGGTCTTTTGATACGTCATAAAACCCAACGAATCTATCTTGTATTTCTCCTGATTTGTTATTTGCATAACAAAAAATTACACTCATCTGACTTCTAGCCCAGACATCTGATGTTGCATTGGCTTGTACTAATATAAAAGGGCTATTTTCAATTTCACTTGAAATTTGATTCTTTAACAAAATTCGTAATACAAGCTATTAATTCATTCTGAGTATCAGAGGAAGTGCTTTTAAATGCTCGATCGAATGGTAAATGATCTTTCATATGTAGTTCTTCTTGTGCCAAGAAATCCAAAAGTTCTAAATAGTTCCCCTTATTTGTCATTGCTTCAAATTTGTTATGGCCTTAAAAAACAGATAGTCAAAATAAGTCTCTTCATTATATGTCTGTTTCGATCAACCTTCTTATTATATTTCAAAGCTACCAAGCACATTGCATGGTCAGTTCTAACTGTGCCCAGCTGATTGTATTTAACAGCTGATGTGATATGTGAAATTGAACATTCATGTTTTTTAGCTTTCGAAAGGAAATTTTTAATACTCTCTTCACCTATCCCCATTTATGCCTTTCAAAACCATTGTTACCCATACAAAATAGTATACAATAATAACAAATCAGCTTGTTTCTTCCGACACTGCCACTCAACCATGGTTTCCAGCTGTACTATTGGATTTGGAAATGCCTTACAAATTTTCCATAAGATTTTTAATGCACAGACTTGGCATTGGCGTTCACTCTTTCACCAGGAGCTTACCTTCCAATGCAAGAAGAGAGAAGAATGTGGGGTTTTCAATTAAAAAAATCATTCATGGCAGTTGGTATTTGTCAACAATCAACATACCATACAACAGCATATAGATTTAAATATTAGATTATGCTACTTATAGTTTTTCTTTCGACAAAACAATGACATGAATGACAATGACCTCAAACGTCAAAAATATACTTCGCTTAATCCTATTCACTAGAAATTAGGCACTATAATTACAAATTCACGTTTCAGGTTCCACCATAAGCACATGTATTGTCAATATGAATAGCTCCAGCTTCATAACTACCAACATTTGAAATAAGTAAGGCTACTAAATTTTAATTTGAGAAACAAACAACAATGATCATCTATCATTTTATGACAACATCTAATGATACATTTAAATTTATTTCCTATGAATTATGAATGTCTTCTTTTTCTTTGTGTTCGAAATAAACACTTAAATAAAAAGTTAGTTCTGTTTCTCACACTATACAACTAGGCAATTCGAAGTGGTGCTCTGTTAGGGAACCAAAAGACTTATCGTTACACATGATTCATGTATCCATCTGCTGGTAAAACGTAGAAACAAACCAAATGCCAACTTTTATAACTCCTATCAGTTACATTGGAACCATTTCCTTCAGGCGAAAAAAAGGGGCCTATTGTGCAAGCTACTAAGAGAACAGAAATCCAAGCAGCTGCATGGCGGGTGCATAATCAAAGTTCAAACGTAAAGTATTTGAAAACATTTATACTTTATGAGCATACGTAATCAGATCAGATTAAAATGAGTTTGATCAAGTTATTTTATAATTTTTTGGTAAGCTCAGCCCTAGAGTCTTAATAAACACTTTGCCACTGAACATTGTTCCTCTTGAACTAATCTATTTGCATAGCTACCTCTGTCATAGTAACTGTTTTGTCCAGTTCCTCTAATGTATTTATTAACCCTTTCTAATTTTAAACTATTACTGATTATACCCTCTTTTTCAAATAACTTTGAGCAGTGATACATTCCTGCATTCTGACTAATGAAGGCCTTCTCTTGACTACATTTAGAACATTTTTTGATCACTTGCTTTATCTGTCTCTAATTACGTCAGCAATAACCTGTACCTGATCTTTACTTCGTTCATCTTTCTTCTTCTCTAATAATCCCTAATATTCATTCTGTGAATGCAATAAAATTAGTCTGTGTTCTTCCCTGTTCCCTTCTCTCCAACTTACTACAGCTTCCCTATCATCTCTCTCATTCCCCGGCACTCACTGTCAAACAATTTCTGTTGTTTCTTCTTGAACTCCATATTACATTGAACCATGTTTCTCCCCACCCATTTTAACAAAAATGCACATACTTTAATAGTTATTTCCACATCTGCATTCATTGAACAATTGATTCCATACATAAGGATCTTTCTATAGTGGAGTTAAAGTTTTACAACATTCTTCACCTCTCTCAGAAACTCATTTAAATCTGAAAGTTTAGCAATATTGGCTACTTGGTCACCATTACTGTCTTTATTTATATACCTTGTTTTCCTGTGTCACAAACAATGAGAAATTTGATCATAACCTTAAATATTACAACTCTACTTACTATCTCTTTACTGCATAATGCATAATCAATAACACTCCTGCTGACATTACTCAAATATATAAATTCTCCAGGAATATTATTTGCCTGTCCCCATTTCAAATCACAAAATTCCTCTAGTTTTCTACCCTGGTTATTAATGCATAATCTTATCTTTACTTTGTCTTTCACAGATTACCTCATCATATCCAAATGAATCCTTCAGAAATGAATTTTGATGCCCAGTTCCTCAGTTCATGCATTAAAATGCCCGACCATAAAGCTTCATCAGTGGTAGCTCCCCTTCTATAGTGCCAACTTCCTTTTCTATTTACCAGAGGAACTTTTGGTTGTGAAACTTGGAATTTGATAGGGGTTATAAATAACTTCTAAGCAGAAATCTCATTCCCTGGTCATTATGCACAGTAAATCTTATATTTCTGTTTTCCTCTCTTTCACTTTACCCATTCATTCTTTGTATAAAACAAACCAATTCCACCAGATATGTATTCTACTTTTCTTGCTCTCTCACTTCCCATTTTTTTCAATATGCTCAAATCCTTCCATTTGTATTTATATTCTCTCCTTCAACCAGTTTTGGCTAGAGTTAGCATGTGTACTTTACTCAAAAACCCATTAATGCCTCCTAACCACTATTCTTTATATAACCTTTATAGATCCAAAATCCAAGCCTCACAACCATCACCACTATTAAAATCCTATTGAGAACATGAATGAAACCTATAATCCTCTATCTCTAACTTCTGAGCACTCACATCTGATCTTCTCTTTGCATATTACTACCTCTTAGACTTTTCAGACATCCTGTATTACATGGGATTTCCTGTATTTGAGAAGGAAAAATCATGTTGCATATTACCACCATACAGGACATCTAAAACTGGATTTCATTGTGTTTAAAGATTGTATTTTTAAAATGGATTTTCCTTCACTACACTGGTATTGGTAATCACATGGTCACATGGACATGCTGTAGTGCAGTATAAAGCAGCTACATGTGTGAGGGGTCAAAACAAGAAACTGACGAGTAGTTTTAGTTGAGAATGTGTTGAGACCAGAAAGAATAAAGGATTTTCTTTTACAAAGAATTTTTTGTATTTCAAGATAGTTTCAGGTAGTTGAACAACACAATTTATAAAGAAACTGTTAACATTTTTCAGTGATTTCATTTAACTGAGTTGGTTAATGTCAATATTAAGTATTCAGTGTTTCTGGTTCATATAACTATAAGAGGCAGTACTTTTATTTCCAGCCGAATTTGAACACTGAAGGGAATAAATGTTTAAATTTTATAAGTGTGAAACTAAAATGACACAGAGCTATAGTGTGGTTTGTAGATTTTTATGTCTTAAGGAAGATTAATGCAAACTCTTTAGACCAATAAAATGAGTTAAAAGTACAAAATATGATAGTTCATCAATATATACAGATGCCTAATTGTATGTTAGAGACAATTTTGTTATAAAAATAACTAATGGAGCTAGGTTAAAATTACTGTTTTAATGCACATATTTCAGGACAATATCACTCTGAGCACTCCTTTTGAATTTTAACATAGAGTACAATTAATAGATGTAATAATATGTTTTTTTCTAAATCAATATTTATGGCACTGTCTCTAGCCTTCAAAATCATCCTTATTTTAAAAACTTGGCAAATATACCACCTCCCAGTTGGTCACTAACTTCCCCACTTTCAAGTTGGCATCATAGAAACCATGCTGGAAGATTCGCTGCTTCCTCCTTTACAAGGTCCTTGACCCTGATTCTTTCAGCTGATATGTGTTTCCATGGTGATGACATAGTCCACTCCATGTGCCTTTCATCTTGCTGATGTGCAGAAGTTAACCAGTCTCCTTCATTCTTTATGGTCAAACAAGCCTATGAACTTCTTGCTGCCATCTGAATCTCTTGAATCATTTCCTGTTCTCTGCCAGTTTGATTGTTTCTGAACCCATTGTTAGTCTCAACTATTTGACCCTCTACCCACAACTTCAAGTTCTGAGTAAAAGCCTGCCTTCCTTCACTACGTTACTACTTCATTTGTAAAATCAGTTGTTTCTTCAGCATCTGTTGTTCAACAGGTAAGACATTTATTTCTTTTAATTTTTTGGCATGACTTAACACTAAAGATCACCTTCATAGAAATGAACCTCACTTAAATATTTTGCTTACTACCTCTTGTCTTTCCAGTCCTGAAAGCTTCACCTATCTCCTATCCTCTCAGCTTCATCTCCAATTTTCCTTAAAACAATTCTTTCACTTCTTGGCTGGCCCAAATTTCTCTTCTCTCTTCTAATCTGAAAACCAGTAGATTAATCATTATATATTTGTTTTCCATAGTCTGCACTCTTTTCTTCATACTCTGTACCTCCATTTTTATACCTGCCACTTTAGTTTTGATACCTTATTTCCTTTTCTTCTTTCTCCACTGCATTGAATTTGTCACACAATCTTTCTTCTGTTCCCTTCATTCTCAATAGGATCTCTTCCAGAGCTGAAGATTTTCCTTTGGTCCAGGATTCATTTCTTTGTTTCCATTTGCTATCTTAAATGCATCTATTGTTCCTGTATAGACCTTGATGCTAACACCTTCCTTTCTCATGAGAGCCTCTCCCAAACATGTCACTCCCTTGCTGCTAAGTGGCATGTAAAAAACTTTTGAACTCAATGGTTGGAACTTATCGTTAAAATTATTTTTTTCAGATGGCTTAGAGAAATCAGATTTCTCATGAAAACAAAAGCTCATAACCATAATTCATGAATTGGATGTATGGCACACAACAAAATCTTTATTGAAGAAGATCAATAAGAGTTGTGTTAAAAGTTCCATAATTTAAGAATAGAAATTATCATTATGCAGTCATTAATGGAGGAGTCCTGCTCCTTGTCTGGGAGATTGTGAACCTCTAAAAGAAAAGTTTATTTCAAGTTTTCAAAATTTAAGCAATATTCATTCTTGGGAAAGAAGAGAAAAGTTTCACTCTTGTGCACTGGAAGAACTGAGTAATGAGAAAGCCTAGAGTATGGCATGGATAAACAAGAATTCCACAGAATATGGTATACTGTCAAAATATCATGGGCAAGTGATTCTTGGGTGACTTGGAACATACTAATCATTTTGCCATACAAGCAGCCTCAGATCTTACTGTAATGAAAGATTGAATATACTTAATGTCAATGTTGTATTCAACCATAACACCCTTTGGGACAAGAGGGACATTGTAGAAGGCAAGGTACAATTTTCAAATACATCTAGTGAAGGGTTTACAAGAAAACATACATCAGAAAGTCTATGTATTCTGGTGGCAAGAATTACTTGGTGAAATTGTAACCAACATATCTAATAATAAATCCACAGAACTTGTGATTGTAGAAATAAGACAGAAGTGACATTTGTTGAAACATGAGATTTCTTACAAAAACAAAACATTAACAAGTGAAGTTAAAATTAAATTGCTTGATTTACTGTAAATGGAGTAAAAGTAGTTGCTGGAAGCACTGCAGATGGAAGTGAAGGACAACTGTGATTCTCTTTAATAAAGTGCATTTGTACTATTAGCTGTATTGGTTACTTTTAAGAAATGAAAACTTAAGTTATCTACAGCAAACAATATGTAAAGGTGACCTTGCAGTGCATGACTGTCCCACATTTACATAATAGCTGTGATGCTAAGTTCTTGTGCTCCTAGCAATGGAATGTCATGCAGATATCCATGCAATTTAAAAAATGTATGATTTGTGTCTCTTATTTAATGTAAATATTTCTGGTTTTTGCCATTCCTCTTCTAATTTTCTCACCTAATTATTAAGCTACTTGAATACTCACATATTTTAGTTAATTTCTCCTATAATGATCAACTAAAAGAATCATTGCTCTAATCACAGTTTCTTAGTGTAAAAAGGTATGAATATTTGCTGCTTAAAATGTAGATGGCAAAAGCTAAGTGCATCCTTTTAAGCTGCTACAAGTGAGGCCTACCACATTCACTTGATTAATAGCAAACTGCTCCAGAATCATCAACCTAATAATTGCATCAGAAGACAGAGATCTTAGTACATGTAATAGTTAGCACCACTACCACCATCAGCAGCAGTAGCAGTTATATATACTCATTACTGACATATGGAATCCCCTTCTGGGGACCTGCCAACAATTGTATTAAGGTGTTTGTACTGCAGAAAAGAATAATAAGAATAATCAAGCAAGTGAACCAATGTACCCCAAGTAAACCACTTTTCTTGGATTTAAGAATTTTACCATTACCATGTATTTATATCTTAGAGACAGTTTCCTTTATACATGACAATAAGAGAATTTTTAAGCTCAACAATGAATACCATTCTTACAACACAAGAACATCAACAGCAATCCATCTTCAACAACACAGATTAACTAAAAGCTTAAATTCAGTTTCCCACAAAGGTGTTAACTTATATAATAAACTCCCTGATGCGATCAAAGTTCCACAGAGCAAAGCATTTAAGAAGAAGGTTAAAAATCTACTCCTAAACTATATGTTTTATTCCGTTGATGAATTCATGAATACATCTTTTTGATTATGTGCTAAAAATACTTGTTTATTTGGAAAACTTTGCCACATGAGT
This sequence comes from Hymenopus coronatus, assembly GCA_030762935.1. Classification (NCBI taxonomy): domain Eukaryota; kingdom Metazoa; phylum Arthropoda; class Insecta; order Mantodea; family Hymenopodidae; genus Hymenopus; species Hymenopus coronatus. Next base: position 281,204,573 of record CM060900.1, on the reverse strand, counting down.
CATCCAGCTATGTATGTGTAAATAAGTTGATTTCTCTAACACTGAAACATTGTTTGTTGCATGAGTCCTGTTCATCTGAGGATGTACTTCGGCACAAGAGAAACCTTAACGACTGCCTCAAGACAAGATTAGCTTAGCAACAATTGTACTCGTTTTGATCAATACTGTAAAATATAATGTATATAGAAGTGTAAGAGATTTGTTAAATTATGTATTATTTGTTTTTGACGAAGCCATGAATTCATTGTATTTCTTAAGGTGAATAAATTCTATTCTATTCTATTCTATACTTTCTGTGTCGAGCTTCAGGGCTTCTCTCACAAAGAGAAGATAATTTTCAAAAAGAAAACTTCCAATCTTTTCTTGCTCTTTTGCTCAATTTTGTTGCTATATTGCAATGTTCTTTTGCTTACTTTTATTAGGTGTTCCATTCGCTTAGTGGGATTTAGCATAGGTTTGGCATACCATTTCTTAATATGTTCCAAACTAAATTAAGGGTGGTGCACACCAACCTAAAGTAAGCTCTACATCCATAATAAACTGCTATTAAAGTCCACACTCGATGACTTCCCATATGAGAGTAAACTATTTCTAAAGTTTATATTTATGTTAATGTTTCTGTTGAAGTAAAGTATTTACTAATTGTAGGTCACCATTGAGATTGTTACTGAAGTGAGATGCTTAATGGTTTTCCTGGGGGCAGTTGGGAAATTTAATGTCACATTGGTATGTCGTCCTGATAGCTCAATGATTCAGAGCAACTGCATAGAAAGCAGGAGATCTGTGTTCAGCAATGGCCTTGAATTTTCCAGCTGACTCTACCATAAATATGCAACTATTTTACTCCTTTTAGATGCTTTCAGGGTAAATTACTATACAAGTAAATTTAGAGAGCACTATCATGTAGCACTATCATGAGAACTACCATGTACTAACTCACCAAAGTGAGCTGGGTTTGATTCCAGGCAACAGCATGCAGTATTTGTGGTGGACGAAGTGGCACAGGGGCAGGTTTTTTCCAGGTTCTCCCATTTCCCCCACCATTATATTGCATTCCACCAGTGCTCCATCTTCATTCTAGTATCATCAGTGCCATTGCCTGCGGTGCCATAGTAGTAAAAGTAGGCTTTAAACACTTATGATATTTATACAGAGAGTTAAAGGAATGTTTCATTTTTAGGAAAGAATCCTTTACATTCCTTTGTAACCCACTTGGAGAGCATTTACAACAAAACTCAAGACATAATTCAGCTTATCACCCATTGAAATTGTTATGCACACTTGTGAGTGTTGCAGGTGGCCTTATAAATGTTCACTATGTGACTGCAAATTATGTGTTTCATCACCTTTGAACACTTTTGAAGTTAAGAAAGGTTCACAAGTGTGACATCATCAAATATTTATCTCTTTCATTGATGTTTTCCTCCCATTTCCTATCTCAGATTACCTTATTCATGACTGTTTCAAGTAAGTCAGAAAAACAAAACAATACTCCATGAATAAGAAACTCTTAGTTCCATAGTAGTAATAAGAAAGAGTAAATCATAGTTGAGCTCCCCAATAACTTCCAAATAAATTACTCCCATAGTAACCTATTTCCATAGTATGAGCTTTTGTAAACATTGCTTCTGAAGTAGTTTACTTTAATATGGTACATGTAAACCTAAGTGAGGACAGCAGAATGGTGTGAGAAAACAATCCAATTGTAATTTTTTTTTTTATTTTGTGGTGCAGTATATACTCACATTCTAATGATGATGAAATTTGTAAATAAATCTCTTGTTTCAGAAGCGTACACAGATCAATGCATTGCAGCAATAGACCTTGAAGTACTTAGTAGACATCAACAGGAGTAGTAGCAAGCGATGCAGGAAATATGCAGTGCTCTCAAAAGAACACAAAGAGCATTAACAACTGAAGCTTAAGGCAATGTATTTATGAAAATTGAAAAAATCTAGAATTTTCTTCCAATTGTTTTGAATTTTTTAACGCACACTAAGGACATGGAACAAAGAAAACACACAAATTTTCAATATTCTATGTCAACCAGTTTTTAGGATATTAATTGTTTTATTCATAATTAACCACTTTTTGATTCATCTATATAAAATGCTCCTTGGACCCTAGATTTTAATGAATAAGTTATGAAAAATATTTAATTTCTGCTCAGTTTTTTGTTAGTTTCTAATGTGTGCACAAAAATTTGTGGTCCCTAGTCCCTGAAGCTCTCCTGAAAATTTCATGCCAGTAAGTTAAAAACTAGGTCCAAGGAACATTTTGAATAGTGAAAAATGCTGGAAAAAAAGTTTAGAGTCAAATGGATTTTAAAGTTTAACATTGCATTTCTATATTTTACCTAACTCCAAACAGCTTAAAAACCCCCCGCACCATAAGTGACACACTCTGCTACCTTCTTCCTGGCCTCTGCAGCAGTTTTTGAAAGTTTCAGTCTTGTATTCAGTCTGGCAGTTTTGTGTAGTTGCCATTCTGAAAACTCATTGTTGTCCAGATGACATTTATCTCTTTTTGCATTAAGTTTTAGTTCTGTAGCACTCAGTTTTGCACCAGTAACAACAGCTTTAACTTTTTGGCCTGCTTCACATCCCATGTTAAACTGCTATTCCTGAAGTGACAGCAATATCAAGTTGTTTTTTTTTTGTAAAACAAAAATTTCCTTTGGTCATTTAGCCCAAATGACACTATGTAAACACTCGTTGGCATTTTGCATTTTTCCAATACTGCATCGCCTCAATATTTCATCAGGTACTAACCTCTGATATACAGGCATTATTTTACCTAACACCTCTTGGAACAATGCTATTTTCATTGTTGTTCCATCATGTCGTGGTGGTTCTTTTCCTGCAGCAAGGGCTGTGTTATAAAAACACCAGGAGTCTTCTCTAAATGGGCATTTGAAATGTTGTGGTCTTTCATCTGTTGACATACGGCTGTACAGAGTAGCAAAAACAACTGATTTCATCTCCTGAACATTCAGTGCATTATATTTAATGGCACTTCTGTAATAATTGCTCAATTTCACAACTGTTTCTTCTTTCAGATTCCCTGGTTTTCTACCACTCAATGTCACACCTTTAATTCTCCATTCATTTACAACATTATTCAAACCAGTCTTCAGTCTCTTGGCAATATGATTCAGCCATTCTTCTTTTTCAATTCTAACATCTGAGCCATGAACATTGAACTTTTGAAGGTGGTTGAGTTTTGGCATCTCCATCTGATAACCTTGAAATGTACCTGAGTTTATGTTCTGTGGTGAAACGTTTCCACAAGAATTCAGCTTCAGCCATCACCATTGAATTCGTGGAACCTGTAAAATTACACTCACACTTTCCACTTGCACAATGCTTTTCTTGCCATTCATTGCATTCTTTGGTTTTGTCCCCTAATTTAATTTTATTTTGATCACAGGTTCTTCAATATCTTGAAAGAATGTGATAATCCACAATAAGCCCTGTCAGCATATCAATGATAATACCCATACCATAAGGTGAAGTATGGCCATATCCCATCATAGGTGACAGAAATATTTATGACATCGCCTTTACAAAAAGCTGGATTTAATTTGGGCCTCACTAATGGCTACACGTGACAGTTTCAGCACTTCTGCTTTAATTTTGTTATTTTCTTCTGCCAAATATTTTACATGAAGACTACAGGCTGAGGAACTTAATCCTAGTAAACCCATAACCACTGAAAATTGTTTAATTGATGAAAACCCCCTACCAATTTGTATAAATGCACTTACTACTTTCCTATTCACTTCAAATGTTGGCCTAGATGATTCTGGAAATTGTGCTCTACGACTTGTATATATTTCATTTAAAACTATATTACATATAATGCACATATTCACAAACTTGTGTACAAAGCCATTTGATTTTTTTATACCAATCTGTATTGCAATTGCTCTACATTCTGCACATACACAACCCTGAGGATTTCCTTCCAAACACTACCATGTATTCACATATATGAAATACATTCACTGTCTTGTCATGTTCTAGTATATCATTTAACAGGGATAATTTCTTGCTGCTGGTGGACACTGGTTCAAAAGCAGAAGAAGCTGTTGGAAACAAAATATTTAGTTCAGGCCCAGAGAGCTGTTCAAATTCTCACTTTGGATTATGTACTATAGGAACCATAACATTTTGCCATTAGCATGTACATTTATAGCAGAAGTAAAACATATTAAGAAAAATCAAGGCAAATTATACGCAAATACAGATATCCATCCTCATAACACAAGAATAAAAAATGAACTTCATGCTTAGATATGCAGAGCAAACATTTTAAAAAACAATCTCACAAATTTAGGAAGTAAACTATATAATAAACTTCCAGCAAACAGTAAAAAAATAGCAAACATGAAACAATTTGATAAAGAAGTCAAATTCCTTCTACTACAGCATACCTTCTATTCAATAAGTGAATATATGACAATTCAATTATAAATAATATACATTATAAACCTTGTATAAGTATTATGCAAATTGTATATAATTATTGTTCTGTTGACAAAGCCCATATCATGTAACATGATTTAAATGGTGAATAAAAATAATAATAATAATAATAATAATTATTATTATTATTATTATTATTATTATTATTATTATTATTATTATTATTATTATTATTATTATTATTATTATTATTATTGCTGCTGCTGCTTCTTCTTCTGCTTCTGCTTCTAAGTTTACTTTGTCATCTCTTCCAATAAATACTTTCTTGTCGTCTTCCCATTGTTCAGTTTTACAGAGCGTCATTGTTCTCAGCTAACCTCTACCTATATGCTCCTACTGATTTTTGAACCTAATCCATAAACTATCACAATCCCTGCTAAACTACAAAATAATGAATGTACTAAAGCCTATCAAATGTCTAAATATCACCTAGAAATAACTGTAACACCAAAATAGCCTGGCAAATAGCGCAAAATCACACACCACTGGAATACTTCTTTGTTTACAAGCAAAAAAATGGCAAATTTGTGGCATATCAATTCCATATATGGAATACACTCAGTTTAGCCAAAACATGCCTTCACTGCACTAAGATTCTCTGCCAGAGAAATGCCGGCAAAATTCAAAGACAGTGAAAATGAACATTTGAATGGAATGCTGCAATGTCAAAGATTTAAAAAGGCAACGCCCACCCACGCTGACACATTTAAATGCCCTCCTGGAGCTTTAAAAGTGGTCAATTTTAGGAAACCAAAAGTGTGCTATTAAAGCACAAGGTATAAGCATAATAAAAAAACAAAAAAATTGAAAATGGAAATTTTCAACAACTTTTGCCAAATTTCATCGATACATTGCCGTAAGTGCAAAAGCGTGTGAGGAAAGCAGATTTGATGGTAAAGGCCAAAGGGTCACAAGCTTAATTATGAAATGCTAAAGTCAACAACAGAAAATGTAATATTTTTTCTACTGAATAAAATGAATAGTTTTTTTTTCTATATGAGACCTTTTATTTCCTTTTTATATTACTATGCTTTTCCATCTATGTCTTTGTAGGTAAATTGTTATTTTTATGCTTCAGTACTGTAGAATTACTTTTACTCTTGCTTGTTATCATTTCGGACTTAAACCCTTACCTTGTTCCCTTTCAACCTAAAGAAAGCAATAATAATATTCTAAGCTTTGAAAATAATAGTTTCCACTTAGTGTGCCTAAAATTTAAGTGCAAATGTAATCTGTTTTATAGAACATAACCAACCAGTTTTATAAGCTTCCAGATTCAGCTACAGAGTAGTATGCTGAGCATTCTAGTGCAGGTTGGTTTGTAGGTGTTTTCTTCCAGCAGATTCAAGTAGGCACTGTATCAGCTTTTTGATAGCAATTTTATTTATAAACTAGTTGGCTTAGGCAATTTTATGCGGTAAGTTTTTTAAACTTGTATGACTAATTCCATGTAGTTCCCCATTCTTTATGAAAGTGTTGTACGGTGATCTCAAGTACATTTATGTAAACCCTCCCTTTTACCCCTTGTAATTGGGAATGTGTAAAGTGCTAAAAATATTTTAAATGAAAAGTTCTTCCCCCAAATTAATATAAATTAATATTGCATTGTACAATCTTTTTGAAAGTAAGGAAAATATAGTTCTAAGTCCCATTTTGCAAGACTCTTGAAAACATTTCCAATGTAAGTGACTGAGCTGTAACATTACCATCTATTTCGAACTGAAATTATACTTTAATAATTAAATTGATGCTGGATGCATAATTTTGATAAAGAGTTTTCGCTTTGTATTTTTTTTTTTTTTTTTATAAATAACATGGGAAAAAAGTACAATTGGATATGACATACATGGATGCATTAATGGTAGCATAGATTTTAGAAATAATAACTGCAGAAATTTGTGCATTAAAAGCATAATGTTTAGTTGCATATACCCACCTAAATGTACTCATTATTCAAATTTACTAAATTGGAAGAAATATGTTTATGTTGAAAAGACCAAAATATATTATTTATTTGTGTTAAGAAGATAAAGGAGAAGCACAGTAATCATATTTCTTATTTCTAACAAAGTAAAGTATTGAGTCAAAAATTTGGCTTGCAGATTTGTTGCATAATAATAATTTTATTACATCACATTAATTGCCACAGGGATAGTGGGAAATAATTAAAATAGCTGCAACTTCTTGACACTGTGAAACACAAAGGCAATTGATGCAACTCTAGAAAGCTCCAAAGCTCTTCCAATTATTACAGTGTCACAACAACAACAACAACAACAACAATAATAATAATAATAATAATAATAACAATAATAATAATAATAATAACAATAATAATAATAACAACAATAACAAATAATAACTACATAAATAAAAAGCCAGTATGGTTTCATTTTGATACGTGAAATGTGATTCATGATAGTGTTTAGAAGGAAAAATAATAATCAATTGTTTTGCGTAAAATGATCAGAAATATTTATTTTTACCAGATGGTTTCTTAATTTGGTATGAGAAAGATAGGTTTTGTTTGGGTAATACTGTATATATTTCTACCATTTATTAAAAATATGTAACATAATATCATCTGAAATGTTAAATGCAAATCATAAAGGGGTTGGGAGCAGCAAATCTATGGTTATGAACTTTGATATTAGAAAGAAATTAAGCCTAAAAGCATATAAAAATGTTGTGATATGTTTAGCTTAAGAACATCACAGCCATTGTGGATCTCTTACAGTATATAATTAACATTTCTTTGCCATGGTAAAATCCTGTTCTTGATTTTGGGTTTTTTCGCATGTGAATAAAACATTTGATAGAGGTATACGGTGCATTGAAACACAGAGGAGAACTATATATGATCTTAGCTTTTCTGTCTCAACATCTGGGACCTGTTTTGCAATATTTATAATGTACATATTAACAATTTACTAATGACAAGGGAAAGATTACAAATGCTTGTAAATTCTGTTTAACAATAAAAGTTTGTGAACCTGTTAAGTTTGAGGAACTTTACAAGTCCATACATTCAATTATAAAAGTAAACTTAAGCATTCTGTCATATTCCTGTTTCAAAGTGCCTCCAACCATGCATTACAAAAAATACTTAAGAGCTAAGTTGTGTCTCCATATGTCTAGCACATTTTGATAAGTTTATGTGTGTATTTAATCTGAAATACACTCTATAAAGCTATTTAATTGTATTTGAAGATTCAAAGATATCAAATATTAACAACATGCAGTTACAAAGTCTTGCATTTTAGTATATTGGCTGCTCTAATGACCTGTGATTTGATTGGACATTTGCAGAATGTGTATTTTTGCATCAACATTGCATAGATTCATGTAAGCATGAACTTAGGTTACATACCTATATGTGCACTTCTGTTGTTTTGAGGCTAGGGCTCCACTTTTACTTGTTGCATGCTGAATGTTATATCCTATATCTTGCAATAACAATGCCATTGATAAAATAGTTGTCCAAAACCTTTCATTGTATTCATAAAGAGATCTATAGTCATTAATTCTGAGCCTATAATGTTTATGTCTTCATGAACTTCATTATCTGAATTACTCCAACTGCTACTAAATAGTATTTTATGGAGTTTATTATATATATATATATATATATATATATATAATGGTATATACTTAATTGTATACTTTTCTATGCAACTTTTGCTCACAAATATTAAAATATAGGTTACTCTACAAACCCTAAACTATTTGTAGATAAAGGTTTACTTAACAAGCACAAATTACAAATGTGTGGAATTACTATTTGATTGTGAAACAAAATTCTTGTAAACTGTATAAAATTTCACTTGTAAACATTCAAGTTTGTTGTAAAGTTGAACTTTACAAACACTCATTGTGAAACAGATTTGTACAAATTGCAAACTAAATTTACAATTAACATAGCTTGTCTTCATTTAAATAGCTCAATGTGTTTAATTATTTCTGCTCAGAAACGCAAACACAGACAGTGTCAGAGCAATGGAGATGTATTGTCATCTCACATGGCTTCTTTGCAGATTAAATTGTAATTTAATGATATTTAGAGTTATTATTTTGCTTTCTGATATTATTTTCTGATTCGTAATGAAATTTTGTAACATATTTACATTATCCTATATGTTTCCAGTTGTAATTATGAGCAGCTTCAGCTATTCCTAACAATGGAAAAGGATCCGAAAAATCTGCAGAATGCATGACATGGGGTGTAGTGGTTTTTTGGTATTATAGGCATTGTAGCATCTGGGGGGCCAATTGAGGAGCTACTTGATGGAGAAGTAGCGGCTCCAGGTCGTGAGGACCGCATTAACCGGCCGGGAGGGGCTCGAGGCGCTGACCACGTCTCACCCTCCAATACTGCACCTCATCCATGACGTCTGTAGTGGACCGAGATGGGGGACGCAGCGGCCGGGCGGTAGGCCAAGGCTCCCCGTGAGCTGTCGTGCCATGGAGCTAAGGCATTGTAGCACATTTTGCAGAAAGTATCCAAGCTAGAATATAACTGAACTAAGAATAATACAATTACGTTAGTAAAAAAAATTCACAAATAAAAATATATACATGCTTACTGTTGTACTAGACTTTAAGTGATTTCCATTCTATGAAGAATATGGACAGTCGTGCATTTTTATTAACAAAACTAACTGACAGCCCCAGCTTCGCATGGGTTATGTATCTAATGAAAAAACTGACAAAATCTTCCTTTACAGTACAACCATGCAATAAAATAAAATTACAATTAAATAATTTAACAATACTTATCATAATGCCTTGTAATGTAAAAATAGCGCCAATGGTTTGCCGGCTCCCAAGCATGCAATGTGCAACTTCCTATGCGAAAAACACTGGTAATTTAACATATATTCCACACACTTCTAACAATCGACCTTGGGATTTATTGTCATTGCAAATGCAAGGTGCACCAGAAACTGAACACGCTTAAATTCAAAAGGAAAGTCGGTTGGCATTAGTGGTATTCTTGGAATAAGCACATCCTCGCCTTTGAACTTTCTTATGATTATAGTAGCTTAAATCAATTTTTTCATAATTTTTTTAACAGTGAGTCTTGTTCCACTGCACAATTTTGGCTGATTGAGATTGCATAGCATAATTATCACCGAGTAAATCTTGAGCTGTAAATTGTGTGGTGGTAATCCTAGCAAATTTATGAATTCAGTTAGATAATTGACGACTTCATTTGGAATGGTAATGGAATCGATCAACTTAAATGAATGCATTTATTCATCAATTTTATTCTGAATTTTTATATTCAAGTCATATACATTCTTATTAGTTGCTGCTAAAATGGCTTGTTTGCTCAACTAAGCATAGTTTTTGTAATTTGCACCAATATTTGGGAACACTTTCAATAATAATTCTTCCTTTGATGCAGTGAAGTGATAAAAATTTGGTGGAAACAAAATGAAGCCAGTAGAAGTGTCAACAGGGATTTTCTCATTGCCAATGTCTAATAATGCTGTTGCATCTGAAAAGTGCAATGAACTGCGTAATGTAGCATATATAATTGATATTAGAAAAAGGAGAAAGTCAGTTCACCCATAAGGTAGTGCGAAAAGGATGACATATGCAGTTAACAGCTTGGGTAAGCAAGGGTGCTGTTGGCATAATAACAATAATGGCAGCCTTCCATAGTGTGGCGGGTAAATGCTGAAATAGAAAATGAATTACATTAAAGAGAAAGTCACAAAATAACGCTCATGCTTCTTCCGAATCTCTTTCTTTCCTTTGCTTTACTCTTTCCACCTCTTTCTTTTTTTCTACTAAATCAAAAGAGCTATTTTTAAGATTAACAATGACATAACTAAAGAGCAAGTAGATCTGCTTCAGCAATTGATAAGCTTTTTTTTGATGATAGCTTTGTGTATTAAATTTCTCCATTTAACCCAAAATATTACTTGATGAAATGTATTAACAGCACCACAATTGCAGTGTGATGGTGACAGGGCTATCTTCATGTTCAGATGAAATCACCTTTAGCTAGCTCATGTATACAGTACTTAGTTTGTAACTTGTTCATTTTAAAGAATTAAAACAAAAATATACCTATTTCTTATTTCTTTATTTAAACGATGTGATTTATTTATTTAAATGATAGTTAATATATAAGTATATTTGATTTTCACTGTTATCTTGCATCATTAACTCCATAACCAGGTGCATTCCCTTAGCATTGAATGAGGAAGAAGAATAGAGCAGTATTACGGCCATCTAGTAAGAAATAAATAAGTATGTACTTTGGGTGTTCGTCGCCAGAAAAGCTTCTTTATTTTAAACAGGAAAAGACAGTTAATATATATAAATGTATTTTAATTTAACTGCTGTGTTGCATCATTGTCTTGATAAACTGTTGCGTTACTTTAACATTGAATGGGGAGGAAAAATAGAGCAGTACTACGGCCATCTAGTGGCAAATAAATAAGTACTTACCCTAGGTGTCCGTCGCCAGGAAAGCTTCTTTGCTTTTTTATTTTAAATGATAGGAGTCAGGAAAGGTCAGTTAAGACATAAAAATTTATTTGAATTTCACTGCTGCATTGCATCATTGTCTCGATAAACTGGTGTGTTACCTTAACATTGAATGGGGAGGAAAAATAGACAACTACTACTGCTATTTAGCAAGAGATAACTGTGGTACCACTGCCATCTGGCAGCTATTAACCAATTGCGTTCCCTTGGCACTGTATGCTGATTCATATTGTGAGACTTTAAAAACCTTCCCAAACAATTTTTAATCATTTTCTTTTACACAAACCTTGTCGTGACAATAATGAACAAAAAAAGAATTGTTCAATTTGGTGCAGTCGTTTGGAAGTGATACACGGATATACATTTTGGCGATTCATTTCTATATATATATAGATATTAAATGCATGTGTAATTATGCTGTACTGTAAATGTAAATGGCGTTTTATTTATGGCCACTCTTTAACTGCTGTGGTTCTCAGCATCCCATTCTATACTGGGCATTAAAGATCACTTAATACACAATCCAATGGCAGCCAACAAATCCTGTTGCTCCTGTTGGACACTGGGAATGGTGCAGCTATGTCGAATATGCGTTCAAAGGGTACTCCCATGTTATACTGTTGCATACAATTCTGGCTCCTGGTGTGGGCTGCAAATTGCCGCATACACATGATACCCCTCAGAATCTGCACATAGTTTCAACCAGTAGTACCATTGTTGGAGCTTGCTGATGGTTCAGTTGGGTCCCAAGTGTTCTCCAATGGCACCCATATGAGCTTCCTCCAGTACTTCCATGACCTTACTCCAAGGGACGATCAGCTGCTCTGGGTCTTCCCATCAAATTACTCCCTTACTAAGCAGTCTTTGATCTTCAATGAGTCCCAGTAGGGCTTGTACACAGTAATCCTTGGTGCAAAGTTCTCCCAGCTCGGCCTAGTCCCTTCCTCCACTTCTCCCAGGAGTGCCCCCAAATCTGCGTCCGCCAGCTGCTCCCTCCTCAGCTTTGGGTTATCCTGTCCAGCTGCAGGCACTGTTGAAATTTTACGGAGAGCTGCAGCATATTCCTCTTCAACCTTAGCACAGTGGCTGCTCTCCTCTGGACAGGGTCGTCTGGCCATAGCATCTACGTTGGTGTGGCTCCTTCCTTTTCGATGTTCTGATGTAAAGTTTTATTCTTGCAGCCTCTGGAAACAACGGGTTGTCTGTCCCTCCAGCTTCTTGAAACTTAAAAGCCAGATGATCCGTCCTAAGGTGGAATGACTGACCATACAGGTACTTGTGGAAGTGCTCCAGCGCTTTCACTATTGTCACTTGCCGGGTAACAAGTAGTTCCTTTCTGCTTTGGAGGGTGTCTTGCTGTAGTAAGCAGTTACCAGCTCCTGGCCATCCTGGATCTGTGATAGAACACCACCAATACCGGTGTCCACAATAAAGTCGCCACCAAGTTATGGAAATCCCAAACAGCACTACGGAGTGCTGACTTCAGCGCCTGGAATTCACCCTCTGCTTCTTCTGACCATATGTAAGGCCTGAGCTCTTCCATCAGACGGGTGAGAGGTGTCGCGATTTTGGAGAAACCTCTGACAAATGGGGGAAGTAGTTGCACAGACCCAGGAAACTTTACTATTTGTCATTAGGGTGAGGCCAATCTCTCACTGCCCAAGCCTTTTGTGAGTCCGTGACCCTCCAGATGGTAAGACTATGTGGCCTAGGTAGTTCACTTCCTTGCAGAAGAGTTGGGACTTCCTCACATTCAACTTCAAATTAGCTACCGGTAGCCTCTGTAGTATCTTGGTCAGGTTTTTCAGATGCTCTTTGAAGTTACTACCCACGACGATGATGTCTTCCAAATAGAGCAGACAGGTGTCATATGTCAACCCTCTCATCACTGATTCCATGAGGCACTGGAAGGTGGCTGGCACATTGCAGAGCCCAAATGATATAACTGTAAATTACCAGAGCCCATGCCTAGTCGAACATGCAATCTTCTCCTCATTTCTAGGATCTAAGGCCACTTGCCGTATCCCAATTTCAAATCCAAAGTCATGAACCACGGGGCACCGGCAAGTGTGTCCAGGGTGTTGTCAATCCATGGTAAAGGGAAACTTTGCTTTTTTGTGACAGCATTCAGCTTCCTGTAGTCCACACAGAAGCGTAGCTCACCGTTCTTCACCAAGACTGCAGGAGAGCACCAAGCGCTGTTGGACTCTTCGATGATTCTCCTCTATGTCCTCCAACATGTCCTGTACTTGTTTGCTTCACCAGGAGAACGCGTCTGGGTGGCTGCCGGATAGGTCGCAAGTTTCTGGATTCTATGTTGTGGAGTACTCGGTCAGTGTGACCATAATTGCAGTTCCCTTCGCTAAATACAGACTGGTATCGGCTTAGTAGATGTTGGATCCTCTTCAGTTCTGAAGCGGTCAGATGGCCTGCCACCCTCTTCAGTAAGTCTTTCAGCCGGGGCCCTGGGTCCATCGATGGTGCTGGCTGTTCGGATTCGCCACACAGCATTATATTGACAGCTGACTCGCACTTCCTTCCTGGCCTGGATGTCTTGGTCTGTGTCCATTGGGTTCAACAGCCTTATGGATACTTCCTACCGGCAGGACAACAATGCCCAGTCAACACGTGGTCCATGTAGTGATGCCTTCCGGTCCAGTACCATGTTCCACCAGCTGCGCCTTTACCTACCATCTTGCTTCTTGCAGGCACAACTACATCATCCTTCAGGATCACCCTGCAGATCTCTGGTGCAACACCTCATCGGCTGAGTCACAAAACCCTCTGGCCAACATCGATCATCGCCTCTTGGCTCCTGAGAGCATCAAATCCTGGTATCACATCTTCAGTCACCCTCACGACAAACACCTACAGTGTTACAATGCTCCGTCCCAGTGTCAACTCAAGCAGGGATCCTCCACAGGCAAGATGGTATGGCTGACTGGGTGTTCGTGTAGGCAAGGCTATCGCCACCTCAGACACCTGCACCTGTGTCTAAATGGGGAGGGAAAAACAATTGGAAAAAATCGAGCACACTACAATCATCCCTAATGTCTACAGAAACACCTAGCTGGTCCCTGTAGAAACTGTGAACTTGTGACAAAAAATTCCCACTATTCTACTGGAACAAACGTGTTGTTATGCTTGCCCACTTACGCAGCTGTGATGGTGCTGCCTGTCACTCATTTTCACAACATCAGATTCCTCATTATTATCTGGAACGTTAATATTACTGTCACTATCCCTGAACTCTGATAAATACGAAAAATCCCACGGTAAAGCCTCAAAAACTTCTAATAATTCATTATCAGCAGTGAAATGACACACACTGCTTGAAGAAGCCATTATCTCACTGATTTTAGAATACCCTGATTACGTCATGTGGATCACATGATTTAGTAGCATGTGGAGCTACAAGACATAGTTTAGCTGCACTGGTTTGTTTTATTTCCGTTCAGATGTTGTAACCTTGCAGATATATGGGTGAGAGTTCTTTTGAATCCTAATAGATGCACCATTATGCTTGCACAATTCAAACACTTTTATATATGAATTCTAAGATTTGCAGTCTCTCAAACCTCCATTCGAGCTAACTCGACCATAGAATGGCTGGGATGTCTTTCCGTGATCGAGTTATCTTGACCATAGCAGTGAAAAGGTTGAAGAAAAAAATCTGCTCCTGATATATTCCTCTCAGTAATTAATGACATTTTGGACAGGATATTGGAACAAACAATGCTTTGTAGCCAACAGAAGAATGACCACACATTCTTGCTGTTTAAGAAGACCTTATGAAACTCATTGGTAGTTTACTAATCAGTACTTATTATACCTTTTCTAGAGAGTGAATGCATTGGGACAGAGCCCCTGATTGTAACGTAAGAATAAAGTTGCTGCTGTGGCTATGTCCTGAAACAGATTTCAGGAAACTTATCTGCATTTCAATGACAACAGCATTTATATGGAAAACAAATATTACAAAGTGGGGTCAATATCTGATTTAGGTAATAAATCTCAATTGTCATATGGGTTTTCTGTGAAAATCATGAAAGGATGGTGAAATACTTTTGCAGATATACATTGAAGATGTTTATGAAAGAGAAACCAGGAAAATTTGGTTACAAATTCTGGATGACGTCTAGCCATAATGACAATCTATTCAATATTTTACCATACCAGGGAAAAAGATAGAAGAGTGATGAACCTCTCTCAACAAGAGATACAGAAACACTCAGATCATCTATTGAACATCCTAAATAACATAGTCTACGTGAACACATATTTTTTCATCTTATACATGGGCAAGTATGTAAAAGAAAGAATTTTTCATGACAGGAACTGTTCATCAAAATTGATTTGGTAAATGTTCACTCTATTTGTTATCCAGCATGAACAAAACGTACCGAGGCACTGTACATATGCTTTGATGCAAACAATGAAATTGGCATTGTATGTTGGCAGGATAATAGAGTTGTAACAGTTGCAGTCAACTTTGAATCCTTGGACTCAGAACATGAAGTTCAGCAAAGAATCAATGGCTCACAAATAAACATTCCAATTCTGGAGTACATAAAGTCTTACAGGTAAAAGATTGAAGTCAATTTATATCATTTTTTTGATGTCCACTTAAACAATAAAAATCTGAGGGAAGAAGTGGAGCTTTGTCCGTTTTACAAACATGATCTCCTGGCCTTTAGAAGAGAGTTGACTCTCTTCCTGCTGAAGAGTGATGCTATGCCAAGATCAATAACTGGACCAAAATCTAAGCATAAATATCTTACAGATCTACAATTCGACAACGCTGGACATCTGATTGCAAAAAATCCTACTGGAAAACAGCTTAAGTGTGCATACTGTTCAAAAGGAAAGCCATCCGCTATTTGATCATGTGTGAAAGAGGACTGTGTGCTAGATGATTTCAGCCTTATCACAAGGTGTAAATAAAATGGGAGAAAGAAATATATAAGGAGAATATGTAAAACAATGCTACCAAGAAACTTGTAGTCCCAATGTATAGGGATGGCCTGTAACTTTGTTCATAAGTATGATATATTTTTAATGTTCAGATGGTTAATTTCTTTAATTGTATTAAAAATTCGAAAATGCCATTTTCTATTTTGGGTCTGAATGCGTAATAAAAAATGTTGAGTTTTTAAATATTTTGCTAGATTATTTACCAAAGAGTATTTCAATTTCTTATTAGCTGCTTGCTGGCATGATGCAAAGTAGTACTCTTAATTTTAGTTTGGCATTGTAACTGTAAAATAAAAATAATAGTCAAGTCAAATAGATTAATAAAAATGTAATAGTATAATTGATAATAAAAGAGAAAAAACTGAATAGTAAAATAATTATATATGTATTAATTTCTCTATCACATCCAAAATAGGCAGAGAAGATATTTTATTCCATCCAAAAATGTTATACTGCAATTTCGCTCTAAATACATGTTTTTAGGAGCCTTGAATAAAAAATAACTCATTTTTACAATAAAGTTTGTGTATCTATGATTGTGTGTATCTATGAATAGCACAACTCTAAAAAGTCCATTAAATAGCAAATTTCATATTTGTTCTAAACCTTCCAACGATGTAACATGAAGATTTTCAAGAAACTCCCCACCCTGAACTACCCTTTACATGGAACATTTATCAAAAATTCTGATTTTCTCAAAGAAGATTTTGATCAATATATCTTATGTTCAAAACATTTTCTTAAGAAACTATATATATATCCTGAATTTTCTGGGAATAGTCTCTTGAGTCCTTTTCATTCTTGATTATTTTTGCATATCTAATAAACCATAAGAGATAGAGGAAATCTTGCTACACAGATAATGCAGACCTTGTTAAAACACATAATTTATGTCAAATAATTTTTTTTGTGAAGTTAATATGTCTGAGATAATCCCAGTTATTGGTTTCAATTTTTCAAAAGCTATACTTTTCTCAAATGGGAAGTTGTCATTCATTTTTGTTTTATTTTACTACAAAGCATGAATTTCATTACCTGGTGACGAGCTCTTCAAAGATTTGACTGCTGCTTTAACCTAATGTATCTCTTAATCCTTTTGTACCTAATAGGAAATATGTAATCAGACCATTTCTGCTTAGTTTTATCTGGATTAGCGTGAAACAGAAGAACAAATTTTTTTACGAATAGTGTTTTGCAGAATAGGTAGATGCTAAGTGAATTTTTTTGTTTTGTTTTTTGTTTTTTCTTTTTTAATTTATGCAGAGGCACTTAAATGTACAATTCATTGGCCAAGAACAACAACAGAATGTGCAGATAAAAGAAACACTAACAAAATAATGAAATACTACATATACAGTATAATATGTATATTATGTTTGTGGTGGTTGAAGTATCATCTTCTCTCTGGCCTCCCAATAGTGATCGGTAATCTTAGTTGATGCCAGGGCAGAACAGTGGATAAGATGGTGAGTTAATATCTGCAGTTAACTTGCATAGTAGGCAGGAAAGGTTGATGAATATCCCAATTCAATAGAGGTGACTGGCAAATCAATCATGGCCCGTAGCCATTCAAAAGTTGCCAACAGCTTCCTTTCACAGCCAGTCTGGTAATTTGGCCTTTATCTTATCATCCTTGATGGTTCTTTATTCGTTCAGCAAACATGCCATCTTACCTACTTTTAATTTTAGAGCAAATAATTAATTTCATGCTGTTGTGGGAGACATCTTTTCCTGGTGATAGTAAGATTGGGTCCCCTTTTTTGCAAGTTGCTCTGCTGCCTCATTTTCAGCAATACCACAATGAGCTGGCACCCTCTGTATGACAACTCTCTTTTGATGATTCAAGAAGGTTTTGACATATTTTCTGCATTCTATGTTTTAATTGGTGGATGCAAGTGTTAAATAGTTTGCAACAACACAAATAACAACATTACAGTAGTCTGACAGTGTAACAACATTACAGAAGGAATCAGTTCTATATACAAGTTGGTTTAGGTTGGAGCGGATGGCTTTTACTTCACCATCAAAAGCTTGTGATTCTTACCAAGTGATAAGTATATTGCAAATAGGTTACAGAAAATGCCAGATATACTTGTGATCTGTCTGTATAAACATGTAACCAAATACTAATAGGTTATCGAGTATGAATAGTCTCCAGAGCAGTGGCTCGTAAGATGTAATCTGGTGTATCAATTTTGTTGATAGATGTAATTAAGTTAAGAGCATATTCTATATTGTGTATATCTAGAGGATTCTCGAGTTGAGGCATCTGACAAGGCTTAGACGGTATACCAAGTGAGAGTTTTTCCAAGTAGCAAGTTGTTTGAGGCTTAAGTTTTCAATCTTCTGACAATATGGGAGTTTTCAGGGAAGTACACAGTGTCTGATAGTAGAATTAATATCTTATGAAGTTTTAGGGCAGATTCAAGAATTGTGATTTTTATTTCAGAGTTTCCAGTGAGTAGCAACATTGCATCAATAGAGGTAGATTTTACTGTGCCAGTAACTAATCGAAGGGCCTGGTTTTGTACCCATTCTAATGTATTAACATTCTGTTGATTGGTAGTTATCAGAGATCCACAGCAGTATGTTATCTTTGGCTTTATATACGTTTTGTAGGTTGTGTTGAGTGTAGAAGTTGCACATCCCCATTTGCAGCCCCTGAGTCGATTTAGGTTATTAAGATGCTTTTGTGTTCTTTCCAAGATGGTTGCCAATCAAATGTAACACCCAAATATTTAAATGTGTCAACATTTTTCAGCTGAGAGTTCTTGTAATGTATGTTGTTTGTGACAGAAAGAGAAGTTTTGGCTTACACTTTCACAGGCATCTATTGTCATTACATTTGTTGTATACCATTTATGTATGTTGGCTAAGGTAGAATTTACAGCATTTTCTATACTTTGTTTAGCCTTATTCTTTGGTGAAGAGGTCCACAGTACAAGATCATCAGCTTATAAAAGTGCATTCACATTGTTTTTAGTAATGATTGGTATCAAGTCATTAATGTACAGAATGAATAGAAGGCAGCTTGTTACAGCACCTTGGGGAAAACCAGTTTGTAGTTGTTTAAATTTAGAGACAGCATTGCCGTAAAAAAAACTTGACAGTATTGCTGACCAATGAAATTATATAATCATTGTAACATTTTCCTTTTTATACCATAATTGAATAATTTTATTAACAGGTTTTCCTTCCATATTGTGTCATATGCACTTTTGAAATAAATATATACTGCTGTGATAACTAACCCCTTATTCATATTATCTTTTATGTGTTGGGACAGTATTGCAACTTGTTGATCTGTATCTGCGGCATTCCCTTGAGCTGGGTGTATTATTTTATGAGACTCAACAAACCAGGTGGGTCTACTATTTATCATTCTCTCCATTACCTTACCAAGTATGCTTGTAAGAGATATTGGTCTGTAACTGGAAATATCTGAAGGGGATTCATTCTTCTTTAATATGGGAATAACTATTGCCTTTTTCCAAAGGGAAGGAACAGTAGAAGACCAAACTATGTTGAAAAAGTGTAATAGTGTTTTTCTTGCATTTTCTCCCATATGTTTGGTCTGGAGTGACATTTTTATTGAATATATCATCTGTGTGATTATCAGTTGCATTGGTATTTATTTACATTTTCTTACATCTGTTTAGTTTTCTCATTTGGGAAGTTTTCTGCTGTGCTAAGTATGTTGCAAAAGCATTGACAATATTTTTATCTGAGTACAAAGTTTTACCTCCATTTTGAGTGAGCTGTTTTCTTGGGAGTGTGTACTTATTCTGTAGCTTTGCAATGTAATTATATGTTTTGAGGTCTTCTTTCCTGTAGTCTAGTTTGGAGATGGAAGTTGTCAAAGCATGATTATTTAGCTTTGCTAATTTCTTTTTTAAGGACAGCAGCGATATGTCTACACTTTTGAACATTTGATGAATCATTTGATTTTTAATTATCTTGAATCTGCTTTAAAGAGTCCAATTTAGAGTTCCAAAAACATTTATATCGATTTTGCCTTCCAAGGGGTAGGTATTTTTTTTGCATTCCTGATAATGTCAGTTACTTTTTTACAAATCTTGACTGGATGTTGTTTAAAATCTATGTATTTGATATCTAGTTCAGACTCCAATGCAATTTTGTAGCTGTTCCACTTGGCTTTTTTGAAGTTCCAGGTGGCTCTTGGTCCAGAGGTCCTCTTATTCTCTTTTGGGAACGGGATGTTGGCAGGTATTATTTGGTGTCCACTTCCTGGATCTTTGATAATTCTACGTATTGTTTGATCTCGAATATCAGTGGAGACAAACAAAAGGTCTGGATTTGTTCCAGTGCCAGAGTAGTGGATGTAAGTAGATGGATCAGTGCTATTATAGATTACTTCCATATTGCTGGTATTGATAAAATCTTCAAACATTTTTCCATCAGCATTTGTTTGCCTATAACTCCAAATCTTTGTTGGAGCGTTGAAATCCCTAAAAAAAAAAATGGTTCTATGATCCAGATTAATTATATCTAAATTAGGTTTGTTAGCAGAGGGATTATATATAGTGTACACTTTGAAATATACTCCAAATTTCCAAACATTAATTTTGACCAGTTCCATTGTTTTGCCCATTTCTTTGATTATGTTGAAGGTTGAAGTAAGCGAGTTTTTGACACCAACGGGGATTCCACTGGCTACTTGTCAGTGTTTATCAAGGATATAAAGCGTGTGTCCTGGAAACTGATATTTTGAAAGATATCTTTAGTTCTATTGGCTTCCATTGTAGTAAAAATGTCAATATTATGGTCATGTATTATCTTATTCAGCTCAATCTTTTTGTGCTGAGACATGCTGCCAGCATTCCACTGTGTGAATTGTAGTGAATCATTCTTAGAAGGGCAGTTGGTATTAGCGCGTGTTTATGTCATTGTTGGATTACTGCTTATTGGTAAACTACTTTGCCATTATAATTGTAATGTAGCATGTAATTATAATGTTGCCCAGGGTGCACCATGTGGAGGTAAATTTACAATTGCACCCCTGCTAAGTGAATGTAACAGATCAGGTTTTTTCTTTCATTAATCTGTACTCCTTTTAATTAACAACTCCAAAAATCTTTATACTTCCCTGAAAAGTATTTTTGAGAAGTACAACCTTTTGGTAGAACACCACTACCTTGAATTCTGATTGGCATAGTATTACAATTGCAATTAAATTTAATGAGGTATTTACGAATATTTATAATTTTGTAGCTGTATAGTTTGTAAATAAAATAACTGTTTCATCAAAGAATTATGCTGTTGTTTGATTACTGTACATTCTATTAATAAAATGAATCCCAACAAAACATCTTTTCATTCCCTTGAAAAATTTATGATTTGTGCGATCTATTGA
Organism: Hymenopus coronatus; assembly: GCA_030762935.1. Lineage (NCBI taxonomy): Eukaryota > Metazoa > Arthropoda > Insecta > Mantodea > Hymenopodidae > Hymenopus > Hymenopus coronatus. The sequence continues at coordinate 281,183,237 of CM060900.1, read as the reverse complement.
TATGGAAATAATAAATATGCTGTCATTATTTACTTTTGGAATGATAGAATTTGTGAAACTTCTAGAGTTTGAATTGCCTCAGGAACACTGAACACTTTCTTTATGTGAGTCTATTTCATCACCATCGTCAGTATTATCAGACACAAATCACCTTGTACTATCATATTGCTAACACTCGTGTAGCAATAAATTTTTCTGTAAATATTGATGCCTCACCCAACATGTCTACTGCCATGTGCTGTCGCTCAAAGGATATGGTATTTAGAAACCATGCATATTATATATTAGCATAGACATAATATATAAATGAAATTTAGATATTTCTTAAAGAGGACTAGAAAAATGTGATATAAATGAGAAAATGCATAACCAAAAAGGTGTAATTAAGCTAAATATAGAACAATTTTGGTATCTAAAACATTTAATGTGTATCTAAGAAAAACATAGAAGTGAATTATGTATAAGAGAGGTAGTGTGTGTGTGTGTGGGGGGTGGGTCTCATGGCACTGAATAACAATGTTGGTATAAGGAGCACTATTTATCATTTGTGACACAGACTGGGGTATACCAATGCAGCACAGGAAATTTGAACAAAGAAACCAGTTGTCATGCAGTTCAGGTTAGGCAGCATGCAAAATTTAAAGAAAAGCCAGTGATTCAAAATTAGCAGGAAAGGGTAAGTGATATGAAGAAATTTCAAGCATATGGTGTATAATCAGTGTGTTAAATCTACACCTGAATGATTGCAAGCTTTGTGTAATGCTGTGGCTGCCATTTCCCTGTCCCTAAGAGCACTATCTGGCTAGAAGAGGATAGTGTATCTATGAGTATTAAAACTAAAACCATCTTCTAATAAAAGGTTGTTTGGGTTTTTTAATTGTTTAATTTCCTGATGAGGATGTAAACCCAAAATATTAAACATCCCTGCTGTGTAACATACGTTTTTTAGTATCTGGGTTAAACAATTCAAATCTCTTTGAAACCTTACTGAAAATTAAGCTCAGGATAAGAAATGTCTAAAGAAAAAGAGAGAATTTCTTAATGGAGCTGATTCAAATGTGGAGGTAGCTGATGTATCAGATTATCCTTGGAAAATCTTTCTTTTGATTTTTAATAAAGTAATTGAGGAAATCAACAAGAGGATTTCTTCCTAGAAGGACTTCAGAAACAATCATGATTACTTGCAAGTGTGTTACAAATATTGGAAGATGGCTATATAGTAAGTTACCTGAAGGATTAATAAAAGTGATTATTAGCACTGAGCTCACTGAAAAGCTACTTAAATAGCAAGTCTGTTTTATAACGTGGAAGGAATTACATGTATAGCAGTGTCAGATATGTTTTGTGTTTGTGCACATACAAATTGAATTGTTGACATTTCCTTAAAATCATGTATTTAAAGGATAAATAAAACATCTCATTTTTGGTCAGTATTTGTATACCTTTTAATGCTACATGCATAATCTGCCTTGCTAGCATGTCTGCTTAATAATTAGTGGCAAATCTCAAATGGGATGAGATGCTTGGTTAATCTTTTCTCCTCTCTGGTTTTCAATCAGTGCAATCAAAATGTAATACCTCTCGAGTCTTTGGACCTGATATACATTTTACCACTCTTTAGTCAACATTTCATTTATTGCCTTTACAGACCTAAGATCTTAAAGTTCATAAAAAATAAAATAAGATAAAGAAAGTCAGTAAATATAGCAATGATATGTACAGATATGTACAATGTGGGTCGTGCAAGAATGGCAGGATTTTTCGTTCCATAACTCCTGTGTTACTTACAAGTGTTAATAACATATGTAATGAGTACTAACCTTGTTATAAATGTTGAAAGTGGTGTCCAACTGTGCAAATACATTCTTGTCTTTGATGAAATTACCACACACACACCCGCACATGCACACGCACCCGCCCGCATGCACGCACGCACATGCACAAATTTTTTCTTGTGTAATGTTAATAAGTTCTTCACTATAGTCGCACACTAGGGTTTCGGCTTTAAAAGTTGAGTAGCTGTATGAACAGAGGTTTGTGAAACAACCACTTGATATGCAACATGGCTGAGAGATGTATTAAATGAGTATTCAAATGCAGCACCAATTTTGTCTAACTTTTCCTCCTTTACAACATCTTGTACTACTGCCAAAATTGTCTACACACTTGTGTACATGTTTCAATTTTCACATATGTATTGTACATAAAAATATGCTGTTTAAGCATGAATTTGTTGGTAGGCATTTCCATGGACTAAGGAAATCACACACAACACACATATTGTCAAAACACAAAGATAAAGCAATGCCAGACTGTTCACAGCAGCTAAACATATTGTCAGGTCTTGCACCATTTCTGTTGGTACATAATTCTGAGGTCACTGCTATCTTGGCTGATATGCATGTAAAGCAGTTGTGGCCTTGGCAATAAAATGAAGGTACAGGTATTACTTTAAGTGCTTAGTTACTACCGTTCACTGTAGGAATAATTCAGATATTTATTACCTTCACTTTCTTTTGTATTTACCCATACCAGTTTCAGGAGTGTTAATTCCTATCCTCAGCTGGAAATCAATTACTGACAAGAATTGTTGCATCTTGGTAGCTTCTGTCTGTGTTTTAGCATCTTCTGGATGAATCAGTAAAGATGGAATGGTGGGGGACCATCAAAGTTCATAAGGTGTCCTCGGTTTTTAAAAATGTGGATGTTTTCCCATATTGACAATTCCATTGGTGTTATTATCTTTTTAGTAACTGAGCTTCCAATTGAATTTCTGGTCATTGTTTCAAAAGTAAGTTACAACTGTCAATTTGTCCATTTGTTCGTATCTAAATTCTTGAAATGATATTTGGTCTTGGTTTCCAAATGTAATTTTGTTTTTCCAATATAAATCTAGTTACAGTTTGTACAGTGCATTTTGTGTACTCTGAATTTCTTGTTAAATTTTCTTGGACGCTGTACCTATAAACAAGGAACTGAGCATATATAAAATCTGCAGTGCAAACTGTTTGCAGACCTATGTGAGGGAGCAAAAGAAGTCAAAGACATTTCAGGAATATTACATACAAACAAATGCACAAAAGTTATTTGTAGATTCGTCCAGAAGACGCCAAAAAAACAAAAGTTACCATGATGCAGCAATTCTGATGGGCAAGCTGTGGATGCAAGTGAATGCTCCTCAAACTTGTTTTATCAAATGCAAAAGAAAGTAAAGGTAATGAAAAGCTGTTACTCAATGCTTAAAGTAACATATATCATTTCTATATTCTTCTTTAATTTACTTTTCCTTATTTTACTACAACAAATGAGAAACACCAGTTCAAACACACTTTATTTACCACTATGGCACTCAATTAATGCAACTTATATACTTACATCAGTGTGAATTAATTGTTTCTTTCACACCAGCCATGTGTTGGACAGAAGTTGGAGAGAGAGCATCACACCAAAAAATTCAGCACTATAGACAGGATTTGAACCATGGATCTTCTGGTTTCCATCCAGTTGCTCTGACCATTGAGCTACCATGGTAATAGGCTAGAATGGCGAAATTCTCCAAATGAAAACTCCTAAGTACTTAAATCCCAGGCTTTATAATTAACCAAATATTAAGTAATTGGTTAACTATAAAACCCGAAACTTTTATGGAGTTTTGTTAGTCACCATTGAGGTATGATGTCTCAAAATGACTTCAATCACTTGCCATACACTCAGTCATAATACAACTGATCGCCCAAATCACAATTACACTGAACTAGACTCATGACTGCACTCCATAACTTATTGCATTCTTTTACTGTCTTTAACTGTACAGCTGACCTTAGTCAGCTCCTGATGTGGGCCCCATATATGAGGCTGAAGGTTTTAGTCATCAAATCCCACTGCCAAAAGGAAGCTTCCAGAATTATGTTATTCAAATTACAGGGAAGTGGTACATAATAGGTTTGTCAAACACTATTATGTTACATGCTATTGTTCTGAGATGCAGATCGGAACAACAGCGTGCCTAGTTAGCCAGGTGGGAGCCACTATGTGGTCAGTGGCAGCCCCCATACTGTGATCACATTACTTATTTATAGCTTTGTAAGATCTTAGTTCTGTAGATGCAATGAATAAAATGACTAAAAAGTGTTAAAATTAATCCAGCTTCACTTACCTGAGAGTTAATCCATATTGTATGTGTGTTAGAACTATCGAAAATCAGGAAGAAAGAAAGTTTACCAGGCATCTCATCCCACAGGAGATTTGAGCCCAAATTATTGGGTGGACATGCTAGTGGGTACAAACCAAGCATAAAGAATTAAAATATATATAAATGCTGACCTAAAATAGGATACCTTGTTCAAACTTTAAACAAACAGATTTTAAGAAAATGTCTAAAATTCAATTAAAATATAGAATATATCTAGTATAACACTTAATTCCTTCCAGACTATAAAAGCATTTGCTATTAAATAATGTTTCATTGCCTTTATAGTGAGCTCTGTTCTAATAATCATTGTTATTTCTTTGGGTAACTTACACTTTCCCCATGTTTCTGACATATTTCTATGGGGTACTCATAAGTATGGGTCTAAAGTAAACATTGTTATTTTTAAACATATCCATAGATTTTTTTATTCTTGTTTTACATTACAATATCTTTAATATGCTTGGAGTTTTTAAATCATCAAATCATATAAACATAAATCTGATATCTGTTCATTGTACGTGTGCATATGCATGCAGGTGTGTGCGTGTTAAGAGTGATAATATTATATACAATACAGTTAGTAGGATATGCACCTTAACATCATTAACATTAGTATTTACATTATTTTATTTGTATGCTTACAATGCATCAAAGTCTATGGAATTTACAAACTCTAAAAATTCTTTATAAAAATGTAGCACCATAATTGTATTGGTGACTGGCCATTGCTCTTCTTTCATATAATTTCATTCTTACGTATCTCTCTTTGTGATTTCAGTTTAGGACACTTGAACATGAGATCTAATTGTCTGGTCACTAGACATGCACTTACCATATTGTAAATTGCATAATTTTAAAACAATGAAAATAGGTCTGTATTTAGCCATGGTCCGTTACAAATGTGGTAAAATTTGTAGTTAAATGTAATTCACTTGCACTCTAGATTTCATGGTGGAAAGAACGATTTAATTATGTCTACCTTTGAAGGAGCGCTCCATAAATTTTCCCACTTCAATAAGCTACATTTTCTAATTTCCACAGATACTGCTGTTTTTGGAATTTTATTGAAACAGATTTCCAGTTCACTGTATTGTAATGCCTGTTTTGCTAATAGGTCTGCAAGTTCATTGCCATATTCTCCCTCATGTACCTCGATCCAGATGGTTCAGTTGTCTGCTTTTAGTTGCCTGCATTTAGTTGCTCCGTTAATGACCTATAATTATTTATGTTTTTAAAGGAGTCTAGGTTTTATTTGACTACCGGTATAAATTGCTACCCTTTTTTGCTTCATTGTATCATTGAGTTTGTTTAATGCATCTAAAGCTTTCAGTATTGCCATTTATTCGGCTTAATCATTGAAATATTTTGCATTTACTCTGAATTTCAGTTGGTGTATAGGTGTATCATTTGAAAATATTGCTATTACTGATCCTACTTCTCTCTCATTTTTAGTACCATCGGTCAACTTGTGTGATTTACTTTTATTCATTTTTTCAATTGGTACAATGTCACTGGATGTGACCATCACCCATATCGTACATCTGGCCAATGTTTTCCCCTCTTGATGCATTGTATACATCTCAGCAATTTCTTGTGTAATTGGTATTGGTCCTGTTAAAATGCACAGTGCTTCAGAGTATGTTGTTCAAAATCCTTTTGCCATTTTGATACTAATAATCTCTGCAGATTTTGGTATATTCTTTGGTTTCTTTGTCTTTCCAATGCTTCTATGCTCGCTAAGTGCTCCACATGAAATAAGAAGCAGTATCGCTCCTTTGTTTATTGTCCTTAAAACTTCATATTTAACCCCCAATTGATCTTACAGCCCTAGTTATACTAATTTTTTTGCATCTCTCTACTATATAATTAATGTGATCATCTTGAATTTCGGTCAATAATAATACCTGAATAGTAAATCTGGTGTTTTTGCTCAAGTTTTTGTTATTTAGATTATTGGGGATATCTTAATTATTCTTTGGATATCAGCATCACTGTAGATTTTTCTTAATTATGTTTTATTTTGTTATTTGTAGCCCAAATTTCAATCTTCTTTATTTCTGTGTTAGTGTAGTTCTTTGCTTCCATTACATTTTTCCCTTCAGTTAGTAATATCACATTGTCTGAGAATGCCAAATCTTTGTGTATCTTGTAAACTGGATATTAAGGAGAGAATCATATTGTAGATGCTACTGTACGTTTGTTATAAAACTTGGCAGCCAGGAAACGGCCGGTGTAACCTTCACTGCATTTCCCTGTGCACACATCCTACATCAGTTCTGTCATAACACATTCGTCAGGCTTACTTCTGTTTAGTCTGATTCACATGAGAATAACATTAGGAAGGTTTAAAAATGTTTAGTTTTGCTTGAAGTGCTTTCAAAATTCAGCATACAGAACCACAAAGGGTGTTATGTATGATATGTGTATGCTTACATCATTTTGAAGGGATGAAACTAAATTTCCTGGGTGCGCGTTCCAAGTAGAGAGGCACTTCGTTTGCTTGTAAATAAATTTAGAGAGACAGGATCAATTTGTAATAGGAAAAGAAAGGTAAACAGTCATGTGCTTATGGAGCAGAAATTAGACGAAATTGGAGAACGGTTGGAATGGTCACCTCGAAAATCTCTTAGGCTTCTTGCACAAGAAACTGACATTTTGAAAGCTTCTGCATGGAAAGCAACAAGCAACAAGGTTACTGTTGTCTAGGAATTTCCAACATCTGTGATAAGGCAGGTTTGTGTTTATTTTGATAATTGTTGGTGTGATTTGAGATTTTATTTGACAACCACGCATGTGTGATGGGTGACTGTCCATGCAACTGCCACCATAGTGTACAGTATGTGACCAGGAGACCTGCCTGGTGCCTGACTGCCAAGATTTGTAGCATAATTACTGTAGTAACCAGGGATATAATAGGATTCTAGTGGGCATCCTTTACTCCTCTTTGTACCATGAACTTGTTAACTGATACAACTGCAGTCCTTTGATTAACGTATTTAACAGTAAGATTGTACAAATCCTTTGGAATTGTCTTAAAGAATACTCGGCCACCATGCACATCAAAATCCTCTTTGACATTAAGACTGATGAGGGCAATGCGCTTATCTTGTTCTAGTTTTCTTATGTAGTCCTGGACAGCCATCACAACATCCTCTGTGCTTCTCTGAAGGGTAAATCCACATTGATTTTTATTTAATGGATCTTTGGAATATATGTAGCGTTAATTTTAGTTTATAAATAACTTTTCCAAAACTTTACCACTTACTCTCAAACTTATGAGTCTGTACCTGGTAACTGCTAAAATGGTCAATTTTCCATATTTTGTAATTAGAATTATTCTTGACCATTTTCAGTCCTTAGGAAAGGAGCCTCTTCATAGGTAGCCATTATAAATTGCATCAATGAATGATGAAAATATTTTAAAATTCTTGATAAAACCTGGCTAGTTATCCCATCTTCACCGGGAGTCTTTGTGTAATATATGCTTTCCTAAACTTCTCTAATTTTAGCTTGCATAAATTCTTTTATCATCAGGTGTGTAGCTAGACTCTTTGGAGAGAGAGAGAGAGAGACAGAGACAGAGACAGAGACAGAGACAGAGACAGAGAGAGAGAGAGAGAGAGAGAGAGAGAGAGAGAGAGAGAGAGAGAGAGAGAGAGAGAGAGAGAGAGAGATGGGTGGGGTTTTTATCTCACTTGTCTCATGAGGTTGTTTAACTTTTTAGTTATATACATTACATCTGGCTACCAGTTTGTCTAGTATTATACCTACAAAACTTATGTACTCTATTTTAAGTTTTATGCTACTAGCACTATGCTTTCTTACAAGGGTTCATTGTCACATTGATGTTGCAGATTAAGCTACAATATTTTTATTGTGAAAGTACTTAAAAAACTAAAATATCTATGTTTCAGCTTTCTCTCCCATAAGGTTTCTGTTTTTTTTTTTTTGTTCTTTTTTGGAAAAAAAAATAAAATGTTTTAGGCTGTAAAAGCTCTCTTTAGGTCTGTCTTCTGCTCAAAAATCAACTCTCTGGTATTATGCCAGGCACTGATGATGAACTTAACTCACATCAAGGCTATAAGTATCTGTGCACAATACTCACTAAAGATAACTTACAACCTAGAGTTCCTTTATCTGCAGAGAATTTCAGTTTTTCCCCAGTGATGCATGGCTACAGGGAATGAATACAGGCAGTCAGTCAGTCAGACAGACAGACAGTTTTGTGTGTTCTCTCATTCAATATTTTTCAAACACTGAATTATATATTATTAATGAATGATTCTATTTTGCAAATACTCTTTTATCAAACTTTCTTCCATGGTAGAGAAGCACACAGACAGGTATTTTCGATGTACATTCACTAAAAAAGGTGCCATGTTGATCTATAACATCAATGTGACAATGGCTCCTTGTTAGTTAAAATTTATCTTAGCTGTTTTTAATTGTTTAATGTCATATTTAAATTTGAATAATACTGTTTTGGTATTTTGAATAAGACATTGTCTTTGCTTCCACTTAGTTGCTGACTTACCTTTAATTGGTATTGTCACATTATTTGCATATCTAATTGCGAGATTTTCATTTCATTAATTTGAGAATATCATTCATAATTTCTAAAAACAGAAGTTTCAAACCTTGTGGAACTAATTAAAGTGAAAAAGGATTTAAAGGTTACTCAATGTATATTAATAAAAATTATCTCATAAGAAAGAAGCCAATTTTGTCCTTTGCCACTTTGCCATCACAGAACAACAGAGGGGAGAGTGCTGATTTTTTGTGAAACAGATTTTAAGAAAGCATCAACATAGCTTAGAGCTTTTTTTCTCCCTTAATGTTAATTCATCAATGTCTTAAATTTGTCAATTTTGTTTCAGGTTACGAACTGTAGATGGAACAGTGATGGGAACAAATGAAGTATTTATCAATCCTGCTGCTAATGGCCTGCTAATGCTCTCATGCCCTAAGACAACTGAATATTCAGAGCAGACACATTGGGTTTTCTGCACTATTTGCGGAAAAGCTTTTGCAAAGCAGGAAGAGTTTCAGACACATTACCATGAACACTGTAGCAAGTGCAACCTTTGCACAGCTTTATTCACAAATGAGGAAGCACTTATGGCTCATACAAAAGAAATGCATACCCACAAACATATTCCACTGATGAGTAACAATACAGTTGAAGAGGAAAAGGAGTCTACAAATACAAGAAGGAAAAAGTGGGAACCTAAGATTTGCACAGAATGTGGTAAACAATATAGAACAAATTACAAATTGACAGAACATATGCGCAAACATACAGGTGAGAAGCCATTTAAATGTTCAACGTGTGCCAAAGCATTCTGCTCTAAAATTGGACTGGCACAACATGAGGCAAAGCATACAGGTCAGTATGACTTTACATGCAGCACATGTGGCAAGGGGTTCCAGTGCAAATCATATCTTATTGTGCACCAGCGTGTTCACAGTGATGTAAAACCATACCCATGCACAACGTGCGGTCGAAATTTCAAAACAAAACAGAGCTTGCTAGATCACCAAAATCGCCACCTTGGTGTGAAGCCATATCTATGTGAAACATGTGGACGACGTTTTATCACCAAGGGGCTCTGTAAATCTCATCAGCGTGTACATTCAGGCACTGATAACAAGCAGTACCCTTGTACAGTGTGTAACAAATTATTTGTAAGTAAGTCATATCTTGCTACCCATCTTCGCATACACACAGGTGAGAAGCCATTCATGTGTGAGGTATGTGGTAAAGGGTTTTTAACACGTGTAGATCTACGCATCCACTCCACTATGCATACTGGTGAGAAAAGCTTTGTGTGTGAATGGTGTGGCAAAGCATTTGCTCGCCGTGATGCCTTGCGCTGCCATCGTCGCAGTCACACAGGAGAACGTCCATACCGTTGTGATGTATGTGGGCAAAGTTTTACCCAGTTTTCACCACTAACCATTCATAAACGCCTTCACACTGGTGAGCGTCCTTATCCATGTGATATATGTGATAAAGCTTTTGTGTCACGTTCTACAATGATGTCCCACAGAAAGAAACACCATACTGGTGATTTATTAGTCACAGATGTAAGGACTTTGGAAAGTTCTTGCATTTTTATGGCTCCCAGCATATGTAATGATATGCAATGAAAACCTTAAACATCATTCTCTGAACAAAGATTTGCTCACCAGTATCTATAATTGGGAACATGCACAAAAATGTAATAGAGTTTCTGAAAGTAATAATTCCTGACATAGTTACTCACGTGGATGACTGTATATTTAGATACTTTGAACGGTGTGTATATATATATATATACATATATATAAATGGATTTAGGGTATTTTATTTAAATCTAGGAATATTGCATTTATAATACACATATAAAAAAATATATTATGAATTTGACATAGTTTATGCGTGAATTTAATAAGTTTATATTTCAAAATAATTTATATTGTTTTCCATATAGACATAGATGTATGTGTAGCATTGAAACTGTTTATCAAAAGAACATGAATGTTTATTTCAAAACAAGTATCTAACTTATAGGCATATAAAAGTAATAATATAAATGATAAGGTGCAAACAAATTGAAATAGAGAACACATTATTTGTCTGCACAATTCATGCAATTGTCTTTCAAATGATTGACACATGTCCAGTTGTTACATGTAGTACACCATCAATGGGTTGTTTTATTTTGTGCTCTTCCGCAAATGTAATAACACCTTCCTCATCATCCAGTTGGTATTTCTGGCTGCTCCACAATTTCTTGAGTGCTTAACAGTAATTTGGTCCTTCTTCAAATTTCACATGGGAGGCTTTTGGTGTGAGAACATTGCTCTATTTGAGGTTTGATTAGTTCCCAATGATTTTTTCTATAAAATCAGCCTGCTTTGCAACCTGATCTGAAGCCATGCAGTGGTATCTATATATGCACAAAGCATTTATGGCTGCAATGTTCAAAATTGTAAAACAGTACCATGGGCCACCTTCTTATACTACGTGAGACATTGTGTTTTTGACATAGCTGATCCAAAAGATCTAACCCCACTATTGTCTCATTTCAGGTTGCTTTGTTCTTCCGTTGAAGGGTTTATAGCATCATCAAAATGCATGCTTGACAGCACCAACATTATCCTATTTTTCTTTGGACAGTATGACACCAATGTACAATCTTGCTGAAATCCAAAAATAGATGATTTTGTCGCCCTTTCCTTTTTGGTAGAAATTCTCTTGACGCTTCTCTCTTGTTTTTTTGTACTGTTCCAACATATGTCAGTTTCTTGGCCTGGAGTTTCTTCACTAAATTCAAACTAGTAAACCAGTTATCAACAGTACCATTTCTATTTGTGCCTTGTGCTAGTTCCACTATGCAAGGAATAGTATCTCTTCAGCTGAAACTGGCAATGTAAGGTCCCTTTAGTTGTTTTCCGACATATGGTTCTAAATTGAGAGTGTAAGCCATTTTACATTAACCAAAGCAAACACTTTTAAACCATACTTTGCAGGTTTGCTAGGAATATATTGCCTGAATGGGCAGTTTCCTCTGAATGTCAAAAGCTGTTTGTCAACCATAAGGTATTCACTAGGTGAGAATTGTTTCTGGCAATTGTTTGTAAAGAGCTCCAGTACCTTTCTGATAGGGGCTAACTTGTCAATCTCTCAGCAAACCCGTCTATCAAGAATATTATCAAATCTCAGACATCTCAAGAGAAACCTGAATCGGTTTTCACTCATGCATAAGCAACACAAGTCCATTGCCCTTTGAGTTATCCCACAACTTTGATACATTCTTTCTGGAACATCTCAGAGATCCACTCAGATATAACAAACCAATGAAAGCTCTGATCTCTATAGCATCTGTTTCTCTAGCATCCCTTTCCCTAGAAAAGTTACCACATACTTCATTGATGTAAATATTAGTGCACGTTACAATAATGCATATTATATTTTCATCCAAGAATAACTTCCAAATTTCTGTTTCCATCTTTGTTATATAAGCTTCATTTTTGGGTCCAGGTAAATGTGTAATAATATTACACAATCTTTGTCTAACATTGGTAGGGTATTTGCATTTTCTCCATTTAGAAATTCCATCTTTTCCTATAAAAAATATGTCCCTTTGTATTATTTCTTTGTGTGTTTGAAATTCATCATTTTCTGGCTCTAGTTCCTCTGTTCCTGAATCATGAGCACTTTCATTAACACAATCCTCATTATCTGAGTCAGAGTTAGCATCTTCATCACTGAGCTCGTGGAATCATTTCAGGCATACATCAGGATGATTGCTAAACTCGGTCTTAGGTTTTTTTACCTGTGACATTTCTTCCACAAACTATAAAATAAAGAGATTATATACTTTTAGTAGATAATAAGCAAATTAAGTGTACTTAGTTTGGAACTGCCTAAAATTATACACATTAAATTTGGACTGAACCTACAATAAAGTAACATACACTTACTTGGTTACAGATTTTAGCAGTAAAGCTCACGCGGATGACAGGTGTCCTCAAAGCTATAATAATATGTTCTCAACTATGTAACTTGTGTTACTGAAAGCCAATAATGGTTGAAACTGATGCATGAAAGTTAACAAAAAGGTACTGAAAATGGCATCAACTCAATTCAGCCCAGTCAGACAAAATAGGGCACCCATCATCACATTAGTAACGAAGGGTTAAATGCATTTAATTACAATTTAAATTGCAAAGAGGTCACATGAGGCAGTGATGCATCCTTATCGATCTGACATCATCTGTATTGGCATAGCTAGTAGAAAGAATAAAACAAGTTTTCCTATGTGAAACAGAGTTGCACTGTGTTTATTTTCCTTTTTTGGTGTAATTTAAGTGCAATTTTTTGTAATATATGTAACAGACCACTTTTGTTTTGGGATTGTTGTCCTCTCAGGAAATATGCACTCTGGCTGCATGTGTGAGTATACCAGAAGAAGGTTCATAAAGAACAGGATGCCTTCGACTCAGCTTCACAGATCTGCATTGAGAGAGTCAGGGCTTGAGATGCAGAACAGGATCGTCAACAGGGTATAAAGGTTGTAGTAATGAAACCCTTGCTAGCAACAGGCTCTGCACATCTGCATCAAGACACACTCTCAGGAGTTAATCTGATGAGCTCAAGGTACAGAAGAGAAGCATCATTTTCATACTGGGTTCAACTTATCCTCGAGAAAGGGTTAAGAAGGGAAGAATGAATGCACAGAGTTCACACTTTCACTTAAGAGGAGTAACCATATTATAGCAGGAGAGGTTTTTCTTGTTGTTGTGCATTAACAGACTCTTGCTTTACTTTATTTTATTTATTTGTTGTCTTTCTTACTGGGGGGGGGGGGAATTCAATTTCAATTTTGACTGCCATGTAGTTGGACACCAGTGTGTGTATGACTATAATGGTGTGCTCAAAATTGATATTTCTGAATAGGGCAATGTCTAATGTGTGGGGAGAGTGATGTGCTAGCTGCAGTATACAAGTTGGTTCATCCAGATGAGTGATGATTTAATCATTATTTACCATGTGATTGAGGAGTGCATTTCCTTCAGTATTGCATGAGGTGTCCCCCCAAGATTGATGTATAGCATTGTAGTTACATGCAGTGAGAACTGTTAATCTAGTTCCAGAAGGTTTCTAGGTCTCATCTGTCAGACCATGTTGGAGGGCTTTAGACACTGGCAATGGTTACCAATTGGTTATGGATATGTACAGTGATAGCAGTAACTTCCATCAAGTGAAGTATAGGTATGTGTTCCTGTGTGTGTTCTGTGTTTTGTGGTGTAGCTATGGCTGTACTCTCTGCTGCTTGTCTGGTCTGTCAGTGTGATAGATTTTATAACTTTGGTATGGACAAGCGAGATTTGCTCATTAGAACTTTTTCCGTAAGAACTATTATGATGATACTGTGCAGATGGTGCTTTGACTCGCGTAGTCTGTGGCATGCCTCTCTGGTGTTCCAAAGGAGGATTCTATATTGATTGTCAGTCGGAGTTGAGCCAGGGTCCATGGTTATATGCATATAGTAGTGTGGTGGGGTGGTTCAGGTTGGGCCACTGGGCATTAATTTCACCCCTCCCCCCATTTACTATTCCAAAAGTGCTAATAGCTCAATAAACTTGGCACTGGAGTGCCTTCCCTTAGCTTGTCCACTAAAATTTATTAAAATCCTTTTACCAGCTCCTTTGTAGTGATTATCGTGAAGTCCTAATCAGACTCTGAAGTGGTTTGGGAATGATTGCCTGTGGTGCACTGCTTGCTGGTTGGCTTGTTTGGATGTGGCATCACAATTACTTGTGTCAGGCTATTTATCTGGCCTGTAAGGGGTGGGGTCACCACACACGTTAAGACTTGCGGAGTTTGATGTGCTCGCTCGCTCACTTGCTGCTGGTTTGTGGCTGTGTGTCGTGCACAGGGTTGGCAGGCATTGAGGCATGTTGTCGCTTGGGACATGCTGGGTCACAACACAGTCTAGTATAACAGAAGGAGAATTCATCTATTTGACAGATGTACTGACACTGGCACTCCATGCAGCAAGCAAGAAAAACATTCAGAACAACTACAGTGACAGATGTCCAGGGATAATAAATAAAAACAAATTTCTTGTTTAAAAGGAGTAGCTTTATTTGACAAACACAATTTAAAATAAAATTTAAGTTTTGTCACATTTATTTTACTTAGCATTCTAAATTATTAAACTTTAAAAACTTTGTTCTATCTTTTGATTGCACAAGCTCATTATTGTTAAGTTTAATTATGTAATACAATCTAAGTTTTACAAAAATTTTTAACATCAGTTACTTTGTACCTTCACAACACTGAGCTGGGAACCCTGGTACTTTCATTAATAAATCTACAAATGATTCTCCACATTTCATATGGTGAACAAACTTCTCAAAATCTGTTCCCAATTTATTTTCACACTTTTCCAGGTATAAAAATGCTGCATTACTACATACTGTTAAACCACCTCCTTCACTTACATAATCAAAATTCTTAAAATTAATATAAATCATGATGCCATCATCAAGTTTGTTACTTTCAGTTAAAGCTGATTTGAAAATCATACAATTATGCATAGTAAGTAGCTTTTCTACTAGAAATCCAAAACATACCTCATACTTAAATTGTCACAGTATTGTTGTTGCCATGTTGTTGTGACAGTATGACACTATCAGCTGAGTCTACTTGGAGTTGGTCGAGGGTTAATGCTCGTGAAATTCCCTACATTAAGAGTGTACATACCTTGCAGATTCCCTATGTTGCACTGGCTAAGCTCGTTCTAGTAGACCAGGAGTTGTCTCTTGCTCAGGTGGAAAAGAATGACAAAGGTGTGTAACACTTGTGGTAGGCTCAAATAAAAGACAAATTTCACTTAATTCACTGTAGACTTCATTTATTGATGAATTGTTTGTTTGAGGCACTAACCCTACGAGCGACTCACAACATAACCAATCGCGAACTTGATGAAGTAGTTTTAAATGCTAATTCCACTTTTACGGAGTTGTATCTTTACACTCGTCATCATAATCTTGAGTTTCTCGGTCCACATAACATTTAAGGTAATAATTGCTCATCTGATTAACTTATAAAACACTGTTTTTCTACAATGTATGCTGCACGATTTCTTAGTCACCTTTCTTATATGTGTTTTCCTACATTGTGTGTCTTACTTTATGAGTCCCATTTCTTGTTTAACTTAAACGTGATACCTACATTGTGAACAACTTGATGAGCCCGATTCCTACATTCTGAACCCTATTTCTCTTATGCACATCATTTATATACTAAAAGGTCCGAGCATTGCCCTCCTCTTTGATTGGCTGGAAAAGGGCACGTAAAGTGGCTTTGTCACGTGACTATCGGGGATTTTTCTTTATTTTACACCCACATGACCTTGTTCTACAATGAAAAATTCCCTCTTTCAAGTTTTAAAGGGAAAATACCTTTCTTCCTCTCAAAGGGTCATTATTTGTGTCCCTAATGCACTAAAAGTTGCGTTATTATTAACAAAGTGCATAGCCTTGAAGAATACAAAGGGAGTTTCTACACTCTAAGGTCCTGCATTCTACTGAGCATATATTTCTTATAATAATTATTACAAGCTAATGATTAAACTAGTAATAAATGTGTTGTGCTAAAATACTGTCGCAAAATTTAAATGTAATGAGTTACCTTTTTACACTTTTTGCTCCAACTTTGCTTTCATTTGGGAAGACTGGTTTCAGGGTACTTTAACCCTATCTTCAATTCCAGGGATAACTGACACTACATGTAACAGGTGGTTGTGACTCATTACATTCAAATTTAATTATGGCACTCCACTGTTTAAAATACTTCTTTTTATTTGATATACCTCATACTGTTTGCTTCAGCCAGAACCCTTGGTAACTGTATGTTTTGCACTGGAAGTATAGGTTCTTCAGGTTGATCAGTTTTCTTACATAGGCTTAAAGAACCAGAAAGTTTGACATTGCCTGAATTTTATGTCTGAAATAATTTTTCTACAGTCTAGAACTTAACAATTACTAATTACATTGTTGAAAAAACTGAAAAGTTTACATAAAGTTGCATTATTGAAAGCAGAAAAATTGCTTTGGAGATGGATTGTGTCAAAATCCTCCTTTATGTCGCATAAGTGAAAAAAAGTTCTCCAATCCATCTTGATTAATTTTCCTCATCATTACATATTTGTCTGTAACCCCTATAACTTCGTCACAAAAAGGTTCAAGAGCAGTAATATTCTTTTTTAATAACTTACACACTTTATTCTATTTGTGCAGTTCTTTCCATTGTGATTCTTGAATTCCCGTAATTCAATCCATGTTTTAAGTTTAGAAGGCTCTGTTAAATTATCTAATATAGTTGTTGTGGCATTTCTCAATTTTACAGAACCCTTCAAATTACAAGGGCTAAATATATCAAATAAATCATTCATATTTTTAAAATTTTGAAGTGCCTAAAGCAGAGCATGAAAAATCTCCATAAGTTATAAGAGTCTCTATTGCTATAGCAACTTAATGACTTAAAACCTGAGTAGCTGAGCTCGCTTTCATTTTCAAAAATGGTAGTAATTGGACAGATTTTAGCTAGTTTAGGTGCCAACTTAAACTGCCTCTTGCAGTCACTTTCATATAAATTTAAATTGACATTCCAAGAAGCAGTTTCTAATTCCTTTTCTTTAGGATTATGCACAATATCATATTTAAACAGGCTGTTACGCACACTTTTTATCAAACAGGAGCTATCATAGAAGAAGAGCACTTTCTCACTATCATTAATCAAATAGGGATGTGCTTCAGTTTATCTCCATTCCATGAAGTTTGAACCTTGGTCATAAACAAAAGATTTTAGAAAGCCCTATTTCTTTTAATTTGTCAATTGTACAAAAAGAAGATGCATTTAAGTTCATGACCTTTACCCCATTGCATGCAAAAAAAATATGCCTTCTGATTGAAATTATAAAATATACCATTAATATAAACCACAAATATATTGTTAGCTATTTGCATTGTATGTTTGTAGCCTAAGTCTTCGTAACCAATTATAATATCACGAGCAGTATCATATGACATTACACATAATTTCATCAATAGAAAGATTCATTATCTTGGCGTGTCCTGAAAGGTTTTGAACTTTTTCTCTTAAAAGTTTGAAAATATCATTTATGCCACAATGAAGCCTAACACCCTCTACATAATTTTGTAGGGTATGTTCAGATGGCAAGTGAAAATACTGAGACAAGAACTTATAACCCTGAGGACTGTAATACAAATTTCTGAGAGCAAATAATTTCATATCACCATTCCACCTATTACTGTACTAGCATCAGGGTCCCAAATTTGACACTCTAACACATTCGCTGCTTCCTTTGTCATATTTAGTACCTAGGCACTTACGTTTTCATCTGTATGCCTCTATGGCTTTCTTACGACCTAGTTTATTTGTGTTGTTTACAAATGCAAACACATGTACATTTTTTAAGTTCTCTATACTTTCACCTTAAATGCTGCACTTCTGCAGACTTATACTTCCACTGACGTAAGTCGTCAGTTGTTTTACTCCATTTATTAATAATTTCATCTTCACATGTTTGTGCTAGGTTAGGTCTACTTGATGGGCATGTAGACAAATCTGAAATGCTGCATGTCGACCTATCTGGAACAGAATTAAAACAATCAGCATCTTTAGACTTTACATTTTGATTCTTGTAGGAAGTTTTCTTTTTAGAGTTAACAGAGATGGTTTATTAGGCACACAGAATACAGTAGGAACTGCATTCCACACCAACTTCTTACTCTCAGTGTTCATAAACTGGTTATCTTCAAAATGAAGTGAACAGAATTTTATGGTGTTATGTAAATACTGGTCATCTTTATTATAAAGGTTATCTCTTCTGCTATTTACAAGGCATCTTCTGCTCCTGAAAGTAAAAAGCACACACGTTCGGTTTTCACACGAACAACCATTAGTGTAGGCCTCGGAATATTAACAATGAAAGTAAGCCACAGGCTGTAATA
The DNA here is from genome assembly GCA_030762935.1 of Hymenopus coronatus. NCBI lineage: Eukaryota > Metazoa > Arthropoda > Insecta > Mantodea > Hymenopodidae > Hymenopus > Hymenopus coronatus. Next base: position 281,164,513 of record CM060900.1, on the reverse strand, counting down.
ATTAAAATAGAATGTTATAAACAGTGAATAGTTTTAAATTATTATAGTTTATTAAGAAACTGGTTAAACTTTTATAAGTTGGGCCCACATTGGATGGAAACACCGTGCAAAATGCCACATGTCACTACTCCTTTGTAATAATTAAAATTCATGGCCAATGTGCGTGCTTAATTTTCAGGATGTTTAAGAGGTCTAGAAAATGATGAACCCAGTGAATTCTTCTGGTTTTTGCTGCAATTTATTGCACTACAAGCATTTCCGTACGTTGTCAGCATTTTTAATCACATAACATAAACAAACAAAAGCATAGCAGATGACAAGATTAATGGTTTCTTTTCTTGCTTGCCATTTGGCGTGCTGATATCATGTGGATTGGAAAAAAAAATCAAGCAGAGCTTCGCAACTGTTATACTAGACTGTGGTGCGCATTGTCTGGTAGTGTTTGGGTAGGTGCACACATGATTTTCTGCTCATTTGCTACATACCTGTGGTGGAGAGGAGTGGCATTTGATGGATAAGAGGATGCAATAGTAATGTGCAAGGTCTATTGAGTTTCCTGAGCCTGTCTGATTCTGTATTGTTGGCAGTTCCAGCAGGAAAGTTGGTATATGTGTCCCTGTTCTTTTCAAGAAGACTTTTGAGTCCTTAAGTACATTAAAGCCTACCACCTCAAAGGCTTGCTAAACCTCTTGTTTCCTCCATGTTGAAGTAGAGGTTTTCTATTACTAGCTTATATGTACATTCCTCAGGCTGGACTGCCATATGAAAAGTGGTGAACTACAATAGTGAACAAAATTATAATAGTTAAGGCTAGAGAATCAGAAACTATGGAAGCTATTTTTGAACTGGGATGTGTAATTCTGTGGACGATACACCTTATCAAATTCAGACACAATGCCATGCAGGCTTTTGGGGCAGTAATCAGCAATGGACATCCTAGATAGATTACTTTGTTGCTGCATTAGAAAGTGGTGCATTTGGTGAGCCGGTTCAGCTGCTTAGATGCGGCTGGATGATGCTGGCACTTGCTCCATGCTCCCGTTAGAAGAGCAAATTGTACACGCTTGGCCAGCATCTCTGTGCTGTCAGAGTTTAGGCATATATCTTCAAGAAGTACTTCCAGATCAATACACCAACTGCGCTCTTTTCAGGGCGGTCGGTAATTGCTTGTGCCATGTTTTCATTGCCGCCGTTGGCTTCTACGCTCTGGTTGATTTGTTTAAATCTCAGGGCGCTAATGATCTTAGAAGTTGAACTCCCCTAAACCCCAATCATCATTGTTTATATCTACAGTTACCTCTTTTGGCTTTTGCATTTTACTCCTGTTTGGGGGGAGCATTTGCTTTGGAATTCTTGTCTGGTACATGCTGCATGTCATGACGTGTATGCCCTGCCATAATTGTTACTAAATCTAGTTTTCCCTGGGAGAAGAAAGATGTTCAGGAAGAATAGGAAACTTAAAAGCCACAACCAAACCACTTTTAAAACCCCATGGACAGACCGCTGTTTTGTGAGTGGCGTGAAAAATGACATCTAACTTAAAAGAGAATGCACCTAATGGGGGAAACTTAATGCTAACGATAGTATAGACAAAAGATAGATAGCAAAAGAGAAACAATAGCTATTGGGTGCAAAAAAGCGCAGGCATCAGTGCATTGGAAGAGTGAGGGCGCCTTGTATAAGTACTGTCGGTGGCGTTCTTGTTGCCTTACACGTATAGGCTACTGAGCTCCCAATGGTAGCAGCGGTAATTGGAAGTCAATTGGCCGAAGGCCGGTCTAGATGCCGGTAGTCTCTCCTGTTGACTTTCTGCCTGCCAAGATGCCATTCCTCCTTTGCTGCTCCAATCGAAGCTTTTTTTTGTTATCTGTCATTGGAGGGGGAAAAGTACAATATTACATTCAACCCCCAGCCGCGATACAATGGCTGATAGTTTATGTGAGGCTCTCCAGTTGGTCGGCATGCTCACTAAAACCTCTCCACTAGGAGAGAAAGGTTAAAGAAGAAAGCGGTAAATTTGGGCATAACTTAGGCAGGACTGCAGTTTGCACCTGTGCATTCAAAGGTAACGGGTATTTTGGCCGGCGACATGGACCAGCAAAGGTGATGAAATGATGCCAGAATGTAAGCATGACCAAAGCCCTGCTTATGCCCTTGGGAAATCTGTGAGAAGACTTAAGTAAGTATGGGAAAGGATGTAGGAAGTGGTTACGGCTTAGGACATCAGGAGTGGCCTCTCCGAGTGTCTGACCACTTCGGGTACTGTGCTGCAGGTCGAGTGTCATCTGGTGGGCTCTCACCTCCTTGGTGGTTTTCGTGATGTTGAGCCATTGCAGAATGAATTTTGCCCTGGCGGTGTCATGCAGCTATTTGGTATTCCTCAAGCTGCTGCTTGAAGACCTGGATTATCTTGTTGTCAGCCTCAGATGGTTAATTCCATTCTTCCTGGTCCGTAAGCTTTGCCGTCAAGTTCAGAATCTCAAAGTGAAAGTCCTGAACGGCATCATATAGGTCTTGGAATTCCTTTATCAAGTCCAGATGTGTTGGTGATAGTGGTGGAGTTGGCATGATGCAGAAGGTGGTGATGCTGTCCGAGCTGGCTGTCATCTCTTGGGGTAGCGTGAGCCTTTGGCCTGCCCATTGTAATGTGCCGTGCCACCACATGTGGGACAGAACCAGCAGTGGCAGAAGTCATGCCCAGTGCACTCTGTGCCACATTAGTGACACCTCGGTGGTGAAGAGCAGGCTTCCTGACTGTGACAGTAGCCACAGCAGCGACAACAAGGCCAATGGCATTCCTGCCTGCTGGCTTCAATGAGCAGAAGTCGCCCTAATAAGAACAACCCTGATGCCAAGGCAATGTCCAGGTCTGCTTGGTTTTTTTTCTTTTTTTTGTTTTATTGCACCCAAAGGGGGCATAGGTGTGGCCCTCTTCTGCCACCCCCAGTAGCATCATCCAAAAGGGATCTACATCACCTCTCCTACCATGCACTAGAGCTACTGCTTATGGCCAGGAAACAGCTAAAGGTTAAGTCTGGTGCTGCCTTAGCAACCTGAGATTTGTGGGTGACTACATAAAGATGCCCTTAACACAGAGTTTCTCAGTCGGTGGGCTAGGACCTGGACTTGGCTTCGAATCCAGACAGGACCTAGGGCTCATTGGGGGCTGACCTATCTGAACATAAAAACACACTGTGCATAGCACTTGTCAATAGTTAATACTAATATTCTTGGGAATTTTCAGATTAAGTTACAGGTGTAGAGTGGAGACCACTCTGAGTCAATTGACGTATAGATAGTTTTACACTTGTGCACATTCATATGAATATATTGTAATCGCTTATGACAGTTATGATTATTAGCTGTGTTAGTTATACACTATTATTAATAATACTTCTGTAACCTTAGATTTAGTCCTCGATCAGTTGCCGTTTTCATTGCTGATGTCATGTATGTGGCCACACAGATCAGTAGCCTACTCATGGCTCGGCTACCCTAGTGTGCCACTCAGGGGGGGCCTTTTCCTCTGGGACCACCTTGGCCTGTTGGCTCAAGGGTTTAAGGGCTTCTGTGGGACTGTGGTGAAGATCGTACAAGGTGTTACGTTTCTACTATTACTGTATTAGATGTTCGGTAACGTCATGTTCAGCTGTATGTTTGTTGAGAGGAATTGTTCTGTCAAACAGCAACAATGGCCTCTTGTGCGTACTGATATCGATATTGTGCTGTCCCAGGTGCGAGATCAGGGGATTGTAGTTTCTCTCGCATTGTTTGTACATATTGAATGCCAAGTGTTTGTAAATTGCTCGACTGTGTGCATTTTAAGTTTTTCTTGTAAAATTTCTACTGGCGTGCTTCTAGGTACTTTAGTGATTGTTTTGCAGTACCTGTAGATTTTTATGTACAATTCTGTACAGTGTTAGCGCTAATTTTATGCTTATTGGTGTGTCATGGTTTAGCAGTGGGTAGAAGCAGTGAAGTTGGTACTTTGCTTTGAGTCTTATGTTTTTCACGTGGGTGGAAAAGGTGAGTTTACTATCTAGTGTTATTCCTAGGTATTTGGCATTGTTTTTCCACTGAATATCTTCATTAAATAGATTGAGTGGTTCTAGGGGGACCCGATATGATGTTCTCTAGGTAAACAGGACAAATTGCGATTTTGCTGCATTAACCTTTTATCCTGAATTTCTGGAGCCACAGTTCGAGGTCATCTAACACGATCTGTGGCCTTTTTGCTGCCATCTGTTGTTTCCACAATTGGGAAGCCATGGCAGTATCATCCATCCATTTATATTGACATTTGCGTGATTGGTGTTTTTGGAATATCGTTTATATGCAAATTAAATAGAACAGGTCCAAGGGGACTTCCTTGTAGAACTCCTGCTCATATATCTCGCCTTGTTGAGCAAACATTATTTAGATTTACTTCAAATGTTCGCCTATTCAGATAGTACGTTATTAGTTTTACCAATGTATCGAGTAAGTTGAACATTTGCAGCTTGTACAGTAATCCTGGATGATATACTGTGTCAAAAGTCCTCTATATATCTAGGAAGGCCACTGCTGTGGATTTGTTTGTGTTATATCCATGTGTAATGTTTTCAACAAAGCGTGTCAGTTGCAGTGTGGTGGAATGATTTACTCTAAAGCTGAAGTGTTCATCGATAATTATGTTGTGTCTCTTAATGTGCATCTTTAAGCACTTATGGATCACCTTTTTTACAACTTTACTGCTGGTGCTGAGAACGCTGATCGGCCGATAATTTTTAATGTTTTTGGGATCCTTTTCTGGAAACATTAACCCTCCAGTGGTCATACCCATTATTGTAACATGAGTGCCCACGTGGATGACAATGGTCATCCAGCATAATTAACTTTGTTCAAGCCTGTTTTGTTAAATATACAGGATTGTTGGATATTTCTATCAACATGAATAATAATAATGATGATAATAATAATGTTTTATATAGGCCATTAATACATAGACATCTTTACACTCTTATAGGAAATAAGTACATGATCATAACATGAATTTATTAAGTTGTCCTTTGACTAGTTAAAAGAATACAGTAAATTATGTTTATAGATTTAAATGTCAACAGTCCACTTGAGACATACATGGTTTTCTTGATGAAAAACAACCTACACAATCACAGTCTACTTCTCAGACAAACTTTCTATGCAAAAATCTCTTGCATGTTATGAACACCCACTTATTTCATTCGTTGCAGTACTCATCTTGTTTCTGCTTCTACCACACAGATAACATTGTCCACTAGTTCTTTGCATCTTCTTATCTACAATGTAACTCTGTGGGTGTTGCAGACCGAGAAGAATTTGTGGTCTTGTACTTATTTTAGCAGGAACCGTTTGATGTCTTGCCTGTCTTTCAAGTTGTGGTTTAATAAATTTCCAGCTTATTTCTTCTATAAATTTGCATCTTGTAATCTTTGCACTATTGTTATCAGCATAAATTGCCAATGCATTTATTACACAGATATTAAAAAAAAAAAAAATAAAGACCATAGGCCATCGATGAGCGTTACTAGCTACATTATAGTGACTACATAGTTGATCTACAACGCTGCATTCAAATTTTGATGTTGTTATAGCATGTTACTATTTCAGGTTATTTCACCTGTGGTTGCATCTATTTTGTCATCATGATGCATTGTTAAAATAAGTGTAATGGACTTATTTTTTCTCTGACAGTACGATACTAATGTACCAAATGGCTGATAGGCAAACAAGGATGTGCTTATATTTCTAGATTTTGCTGGCAAAAATTCTTTAGGAATTTCATGCTTGTTGTTTTTTAGAGTTCCAACATAGGTGATTTTGTGTTGCAGTAATCCCTTTGCTAATGGAACACTAGAGAACCAATAAAATTGTCACCAGTGATATTTCTACCACTTTCCAAAATAGGTTGTAACAGTCTAAGAACTAAATGTGAGATGAATTGCTCTGTAGGTATGGTCCATCCGGCCGCTTACCACTGTATACTTCCATGATCATTGTGTACACGTTTCCTGCACCTCCCAAGGCAAACACTTTCACACCATACTTGGCAGGTTTACTCGGTATTTACTGCCTAAGTGAGCAATACAAGATTTTGTGTGCGTTGTCATTTTCGCTGTTCATGATCTCTCTCGCGCATTAGCTGTAATACATCCGGGGGGTATACATCACATCGGGGGGGGGGGATTTTCAGTGGAACAGTAGCAGCAGTGCTTGCCTGTAGCACTGTTTCCAGTTTTTCTGACAGGTCGTCTACTGCTTCTGGGCTCTGCAGGGGTTCTCTGTTTTGTAATTGTGAATCTAGGGTGCTCTGAATAGTTCCCAGTTTGCCCTGTTGTAATACCTCCTCATGTGTGGGGGAGCACTGGTAGGTTTTCTGTACAGCATAGTGATCAGAAGACAAGGAATCTACAACTTGTAGGTTGCATCTAGATGAGGTGTTTTTAAGTAGGGCAATATTTAGCATGTTCAGTCGCTGATGTATGTTTGTTCTGCAGTATGTGCTATAACTAGTTGTGATATTGCATGTGACTGTGCATGTGTTGCCTGGTGCATTGTCCACCTAGCAACCCCACATTTCGTCACCAGCAGCTATGACTTGGTTACCAAGGCTGAGCACCGTGTGAATCTTGCTGCAGCAATCAGCCCGGGGGATCATATACACTAGCATTTACTAGTTGGTGTTCTTGTATGCAGATTGCCACCACTGTGGCTTCCATATGTCCTAAATTATGTATATGCTTTTGGTGATGGCTTATGCTATTGTGAACAAGAATTGCTGCTACACCTCCTTCACGCCCATTGGGCCTGTTGGAGCAATACAGATTGCCAACACTGTGGCTTCCATATGTCCTTAATTATGTATATGCTTTTGGTGATGGCTTATGCTATTGTGAACAAGAATTGCTGCTACACCTCCTGCGCGCCCATTGGGCCTGTCGGAGCACTACACCCAGGAGCTTGGTACTGAAAATTTAGCTTTTTCTATTAGGAATGTTTCACCTAGCAGTACTAGTCCTACAGAATTTATTGGCAGATGGTGCTTTAATTCAGATAGTTTAGAGCACACTCCCCAGCAGTTCCAGAAGAGTATTTTATTACTGTCTTGTGTCTGGGTATTTATTTTTAGTGATTTTGTCTTATAGTGTGTTGTACTGTGCTGTCTACGTCCTTTAGTTGGCAAAAGTTGCACAGCGAGTTATAGACTACATGGAAATAGCTAGCCACAATCTTCTCTGGAGGTCCTAACAGCTCGAAGTTATTGAAAAATTGGCAATGGCTGATCACCATTAAGTAAATTGTGAGTCTCCACAATCAAGGCAAGACAAGAACCACTGAGAGGTGGGGTCTAAATTTAGAATGGACTCTCTAGTCTTGGGGTTGAGACAGATGGGGGGTTGAGTGGATTTGGGTTTGTGTTGTGGTCTAGGTTGTGACCACTTGTTTTTTCATTTATTTTAAATGGGCGGCCCTACAGCTACCGCCACCACGATCATCCGCAGAAGGCTACATCCTTACTGGCGCTCTGGGGGTAGTACTTGCTGTTAGCTGGGAAGGGAAATGGAAGGGATGCTTGAAGAGCTACAGCTTAAATCTAGATGAGGTGGCGCAAGGGTTAGAGGTGTGCAGTAGTGAAATGAATGATATGGCTCGGGCTTTATCTTTGGAGGTCACAGTGCCGGCCTGGTCATCCTTGCCGTAGTGATGGTTGTGCTGGTGTGCTGTGCTGGTTTGTGTCTTGGCTCTGGGGTCCTGTAGTGGGAGGCTGTGTCTGAAACTAAGAGTAATGATTATTGGCTCTGTCATGAGCTAGGGGAAGCTTATGGCAACAGTTGGTTCAGGTGGCTGAGAACTGTCACTTGTGAGATTGCGATCAAAAAGTGAAAGCGGTTGCCAGTGTTTGTTCATGGTTGTTTCCTAGGTGCCTAGTGTTTGAATTAATGGATTAGGATTTTTGGCACAGTTGGTGTAGGGGTCGGCTGAGAGTTTTTTTAATAAACTGTTCAACAGAGTGCATTTGCTGTTTCTGGTGGAGCAATTTTGAGGGCACGAGCATGGGTACTTTGGCCACAATTCGGAGAATCCTGTTTTGGAGAGTTTGGAGGGATTTCATGTAGGTTTTTGCTGTATACCCCCAGACTGGGGAGACACATGGGAAGAGGGCGGAGCGATGTTTTATAAAGTGTGAGTCCCATGTTGAGTTATGTGTTATATTTAATGGACAGTTTACACAGTTGCGCATTGGCTTTTTTGCGCAAGTTGAGCACATTTTGTCTCCGGAATAGACCCTGGTCCATCACGACACCTAGGTAGTGACGGTGATTGTTTGGTGCTGTCCCTCTCCCTTTTATACCTGAGCCTGTGGCTCTTTAATCCAGTCCAGTTTACATGGTAGCTTTATTGGCTCAACCATTCACATTAGCGCTGTTGTGTGGTGATCTTAACAACTGAGTAAATTGTGACCCGTTGGGCCTTGAACAAATTATTGTGAAGGTTTCACAAGAGGCGTCCCCCCAGGTCACCGCTTAATGGGGATGGTAAGAGTTCTAGGGGTTCTGCATTTCCTGCTGCTGCACAAGCTGCACTAATGGATGCCGCTGCAGTAGTTCTCTTGTTTATTGGAAGAGTGTTGGTGGTATCATAAGTTGCCGCCTTGGCACTATTGTAGTTTCTAGAAGGCATATTGGCCAGCTGCTTGGTTAATCGTCTGTTCAACTTTGCACTAATCAATGGAGATGTTTGCGGCTTTTCCTTCCTCATTGCAAATGGTAATGGATTCCTAATCGTGCTTAGGACCTCAAAAGAACTGTTATGTGGTGGAGACAGCTTGGTTCACTCCACTTCCTGCTGAAGATACACAAATGTTGCTGTTTGTAGGTTTATAGAGAGGTATGTCTTCCAATTGTGTGATCTTTGTAGGGTTTCCCATGTCCAAGTGATGCTGATATGGATGAAAATGTCCATATTAGTTGTACAGTCTACTGATAGGCACTCTCTACTGAGTTGAGATCATCAGGGCTGCCGATACCATTTGGAGTCCCAAGAGTCAGCTGCAGATTGTCAACCCAGGCATTGGTTTAGTGAAATACTAAGTGGAGTTGTTAGGTACCCATGCCATTGCTCCACCTTGCTGTTGGTTCGTGGGTGGCGGGCATTAGTACGGAATATGTGGAATCTCAAGAGGTTGGTTAGTTTTATGAAGAACTCTGCTTCAAATTATCCGCCTTGGTTGATGGTGATTTGGACTGGTATGCTGAAGCGTGCCACCCAGAACTTATCTGCTATTGTTCGGGCATCTATTCTTCAGAGGGTATGAACTCTGGTTAGCTGTTAACACGGTTAGCCATCAAAAGGCAGTGTGTATAGCCTCTAGATGGTGTAATTGACCCTACGATGTCCAAGTTCATATGCTCAAATTTGTTTGCTTCTGGGAACGGGTGAAGTGGTGCTCTTTTATGCCCATATATTTTAACCCTTTGCAATAATAGCAAGCTAGCATTCAATTCTGGGTAGCTATTATCATGGCGGGCCAGAGAACCGTTTGCTTATGAGCCTACAGGTTCTTTTTTTGTAGTGTTTAACATCCGCTTTTACTACTTGTGGCACCACAGGTGACTACAGGCTCCTTGGTCGCCCTGATGGCCTCCATGTAGTATGTCAAAGGTTGGTCTTTGTAAGTATGTGGGCACAAAAGGTCACTGTTTTTGTGCGCTGACATTGGTAGGCCAGGGTGAAGTCTGTGTTTGGTACTGAAACTTGTATCTTAGCATATGTCCTATATATGTTCTCAGTTCTGCGTACTTTGCTTACTCTGCAGCTAAAGTTTCTGCAATTGCCAGGCATATTGCCTCTACCCAGAATAGGGTTCCACTAATGTGTTCTATTCTCCTTCCCAAGTATTAAATCTCACTGGTAAATTGGCATATGGAGTTGAGTTGTTGGATTCGTCTTGGACTACTATTCTTTGTATTGTTACTACACTTTGCCTGCCATTCTCACGTTCGCAGAAGCCTTGGTGTGCAACATCTGCACCATTAGACACGTGCTAGAAGCTTCGATTTCTAGGGCTTTCTGTTGATGCCATTCATGGCAGGAGCGAGTCAGTCTTTGACTGCAGGTTCCAGTGCGCAGTGGCTTGAGAGAGCAGTCGATTGTTTGCACATTGAAGTGTCGAGTAAATTGTACTGAGGAATTGTTTTAAAGTAGTGAATTAAGACAATTATTTGTAACCAATCTTAGAGTAAATAATTTTTGTTATACTGGTGTCAGGAGTGAAGTTTAATGACTAAATGGAAATTATGAATGCTTTTCTAGCTGAAATTAAGATTGAAATGAAATTGGAAATGGAGAATGTGAAATCCGACATGAAGAGGATGGAAAAAGTGCAACTCCGCAGCTTAAATTGAGGCAGCAACAACCAGAGAATACAATGCAGGAAATCACCCTGGCGATCAAGCAGTCGGCAAAGAAAGCTTTGGTGAACCTACCACCTAGGTATGTGTCCAGGATGCTACCTACTCCTTTGTCTATGCTGAGATACAGCAGCGCTTGATGCTCGGCAAATATAAGATGATCCATGTGGCCTTAATGCCATCTCTAAGAATGGTACTCGCCTTGACAGGGAGAGAGAAGCAATCCAGAGATGATGACCATCTAGTGTAAAATGAGTAAGGGGCACATCTTCATCACACCCTCAAACATGCTATGTGCCTTGAGCAGAAGCATGGATGTCAGCCTTATCGCAGATGGTTGGATACAAGAAAAGCTGTGCTGGATGCTAGTAGACACAGGTGCAGCCTGACTGTAATCAGACCAGTTGTGGCAAAGAGTTTGCCAACATGAACTCCCAGTCGGCCCTACCGCGTCAGGAAACATTTTGCCTGTAGAGGAGCCTGCGGGAGTTGACACTGGGATGGAACACTGTGAGTTGTGGATGTTCATTGCGGGGTGGCTGAGGACATACTGGAAATGAATGCCTTCAAGAACCATGAGACTACAGTTTACATCGGTCAGAGAGTTTTGTGACTCAGCTGAGATAAGGTGGTGCTCCGAAGCTGCCATGTACATCTGTTGTAGGGTGATCCTGAGGAACAATGTACTTGTCCCAGCGAGAAACAAGGTAGTAGTGATGGTGCACCTAGAGAGCCAATCGTCAAGAAGCTAATATAGGACCAGAAGACAACACTGAACAAATTGTGTTTCCCAATCATTGTTGCTTGTTGGGCAGAAGTGTCCGTGAGGCTGCTGAACCCAACGGACACTGTTCAGAACATCCAGGCCAGAACATATTTGGGAGAGCATGAGGCAGCAGCCAGTGTATTGCCGTGTGATGGATCTGAACAGTCTCACCATTGTAGGACCTGGAGTTCTGGCTGAAAGACTTGTTGAAGAGGACGGCCAACTATCTAACCACTTCACAACTGGGGAGGGCTCAGCATCTATTTAACCAATACAAATCTGTCTTCATCAAAGAGAATGGCAGTTACGATGCTCCATAACATCGATATGGGGATGCTTGACCTATCCAGCAACCATGAAGACGTGTTCATCTGGCGAAGAGCACAGAGGTAACAGACATGCTGGAGTACATGAGATCTAGGGTAATCATTGAAGAGTCCGACAGCCCTTGGTGCTCCCCTATAGTCTTAGTGAAGAGAGAGAGAAGAAAGCTATTCTTTTGCACAGACTATAGGAAGCTGAATGCATTCACCAAAAAGGACTTTCGCTTTATCCCAGATTGACGACACTGTGGACACACTCGCTGGTTCCCCGTTGTTCTCGACTTCGGGCTTGAATTTGAGATACTGGTAATTGACCTTCGATCCCAGAGACAAAGACAAACCTGCATTCTCAAATGCCCAAGGACTTTGGGAATTTATAATTATGCTCTTTGGCCTCTGCAATGTGCCAGCCATCTTCCAGCACTCATGAAATCAGTGATGAGAGGGTTAACTTACAAAGCCTGCTTTAACTAGATGACCTTGTCTCTGTTAGTAGTAACTGTGAAGAACATTTTGAGAACCTGACAAGATGGTGCAAAGGCTTTGAAGCTGAATGCAAAGAAGTGCCAACTCTTTTGCAAGGAGGTGAACTACTTGGGCCACATAGTCCCACCATCTGAGGTGGCCACGGATTCAGAGAATACTCAGGCATTGAGAGATTGACTTCGGCAAAAAGATAAATGAGAGCTACAAAGTTGCCTGAGCCTATGCAGCTGCTAAGAGTTCGTCACAGGTTTCTCCAACATTGCGAAACCCCTCACTCAACTGACAGAAGAGCACCAACCTTACATATGGTTAGAAGAGCCATAGAGGGCTTACCAGTTGCTATAAGTCAGCTCTCTGCAGTGCTCCTATTTTAGTATTTTCATAATCTGTTGGCAGTTTTATTTTAGACACTGATGCCAGTGACACCAGCATTGGCAGCATTCTATCTCAGGCCTAGGATGGCTAGGAGAGGGTAATAGTGTACTATGGCAACACACTCTCCAAAGCAGAAAAGAACTTCTGTGATATCCAGTAAGAACTCCTGGTTGTATAAAGGCACTGGAGCACTTCCACAAGTATCTGTACAGTCAGCCATTCCAACACACTGCCATCATCTGGCTGTTAAGTTTCAAGTACCTGGAGAGCAAGACAGCCTGTTGAGTCCAGGGGCTCCAAGGGTACATCAGCAAGAGTACATCAGAACATTGGAAAGGAAAGAGCCACTCCAATGCAGATGTCATGCCCGGATGACCCAATCCAGAGGAGTATGGCAACTGTACCAAGTTGAGGCAAAGCATGCCGCAGGTCTCTGAGTGATTTTGGTATTGCTTGCAGCTGAATGGGTTAGCCTGAAGAGGGAGCAACTGGCAGAGTCAACTTGGGACCATTCCCGAGAAAAGTAGAACCAGGGATTAGGCATCGCACCCAGGATTATGTGTGTACAAGTTCTACTGCATCCAGAGGTACTCATTGAAGATCATGGAAGGAGTGAGTAATCGTCAGAGTAAGGGAGTCACCTGATGGGAAGACCCAGTACAGCAGATGCTCCCTTGGTGTAAGGGTGTGGACGTTTTGGAGGAAGTACATGTGGGGGACTTTGGGAGGTCATCTGGGACCCAATTGAACCATCAACAAGCCCCAACATGCTACTTCTGGCTGAGAATATGGGCAGACACTGAGCAGTAGCGCTGCCAGTGTCATGTGTGTATGGTAAGTCATGGCCCACAGACCAGGAATCTGGGTTGCATGCAGCAGTAGAACACAGGAGCACCTTTCAAACTCAGAGCCATTGATATTGCTGGGCCATTCCCTTTGACAAATAGAGTCAACAAGTATTTATTGGTTGCCATAAACTACTTCACCAAGAGGCCGGAAGTATACACCATCACTAACTGGGAGGACAAGACAATTGCAAACTGCCTCACAGAATAACTGTTTTGTCGCTATGGGGTACGATTGGAGCTACACAATGATCAGGACACCAACTTCGATTCCAACCTCCTAATGGAACACTGGAGCAACTTGGAGTGCACAAGACATGCAAAACACCTCTCCTCCCACAGTCAGACAGCATGATTGACCAGTACATCAACATTTGAGGAAGCTTGTGGCCAGTCACCAGAGAGATTGGGATGTAAGGGTGCCACTTTTCTTGTTGGCCTACAGCTCAACCCACAATACCATGGTGTTTGGCAGAGAGCTGTATCTACCAACTGGTCTGATGTTTGGGAGTTCTCATGGAGCAGAACAGGCAGCATTCGACTACATGGAGCATCTCATAGACCAACTTCCCAACATGTATGAGATGGCCAATCAAAAAATCCAGGTAGTGAGCAATCTGATGAAGATCCATTACAACTGGCAGGCCGACAGCCAAGGTTTCCAATGGGTGCTTTGTCTGGCTATATCACCCTATTGGGACCCATGTATGGTGCTCCAAGCTTCAACAACCATGACAAGAGCTGTATCATGTGAAGGATAAATGTTGTTGTCTACCACTTTTAGTGCCTGCCCCGAAGGATGAGGTTGTTAGTACACTTGGATCATCTAGCCCGCTAAGGTTGGCATGACCAGCCCTGAGGAGAGAGAAGTGTGACTATGCCTTGCTGACTGTTCTCACATTTGCCGAAGCTTTGTTATGTATGTGGCAGTAACTATAAGCTTTGGAGTGCAATACTTTGGTGCAGTAGACACCAGAAGCTTCAGATTCTAGTTTGTATTGTAGACATAATTCCTGGCTATAAAAGGAAGAGTTGGAAACTAGGAGTGAGTCAGTCTTTGACTGAGAGTTGCAGTGCAAATCATGCATCAAGTAAATTGTACTGCATAATTGTTATAAAACAGTGAATTAAATACAATTATTTGTTACCAATCTTCAAGTAAGTAAATGCTTGTTGCAGTATTCTGGTTGATGTTGGTCAGAAGGTCAGTCTGTGAGGGCTGTGAAATATCAACCTTCTATCTGGTCTCTAAAGTTAAACTACGAAATTGCTTAATTCTTAAATGAAGGTGAAGTAATATTACTGCATCTTGCTCAAGGTTCTAGACAAGAGCCCCAGTGGTTCTATTCTTCCCATTTTGTTTTGTTGGAGCAGGGCACTGAGACCAGTTTTACTGGCATTGATGGAGAGGAAGACTGGTACATCCATTGTGGTGTGTGCCAAAAGGGTAGCCTGTGTCGAGGCTTCTTTTGTAGCTCTAAATGCTGGTTTCAGAATGTTGATGAATGAAGAAGATGTCTTATTTTTTTGGCACTGTACAATGAGGTATTCAGAGGTTGCTGGGTGGCAGCAGCATGAGGAACATTGTGAAAGCAGAAATTTACCATACCCAGGAACCAGCATAATCCAGTGATGCCCTTTGAGTGAGAAAACTATGTGATTGTGATGACCCTGGATGTTAGGGGTGTTACTCTTTCTGGTGAGACCATGTGCTGTGGGAATTTGACTTGATTGTCCTAGCATATGCTTCACAATGTTGAGATATAGGCTTTACTCAGAGAACCTTTGGAGGACAGTGGTGAGCGCTGTTGTGGCAAGGTTGATGCTATTAGGGTTTGTCCAGGTAAAAGAAAGTAAACAGGATGTTGCATTGGTGATCCAAAAATGTTTGATAAGTTTGGGCAGCATTCCTAAGTTTGAGCTACAGCATTTAGTCAAATAGATTAATGGTGTGATGATAGTGCATTTTGGCATATCCCCCGGTGCAATGTGTATGTGGTGGGAGGCCCTTCGTATGTCCATTCTGGAGTGGATGTTAGTTTCACATAGTGGAATGTTAAAATCTCGGATTGTGGGGAACTGCATTACAGTCTGGTGCAGATTTTGTGTTCAGTGCTCTATACTCCCTACATTGTCTGATCAAGGTGTCTGCTTTCTGAATAATATGTTGGGTGAAACTCAGGGGTGATTAAGAAGATTGAATTATCCCCTCGGCCTTCAAGTATATTCAAGGGTGGAGCTTTCTTGTCTTGGATGTTACTGGAACTCCTGTTGTCTCTATGTGGTTAAGTATGCCAATGTCCTTGTATAGGTTATATATGGTGGGTGTGGTTATCTGCATGTAATAGTCCTGGAGATATTCATATGGTATCTTAGGTGGGATAGATGAGAGAAGTTATGTGGAGTGTTTCATAGTGCCTTGGATGGGTATGTTATGGGTGGTGTCCATAAGGGTTTTGGATGTGAGGTTTATTGATAGATTAATTGTGAAGGAAAATTTGCAATGATGATTGCCTTGGGCATGTAGGCCACTAAGCTATTGCATTCCTAAGAATGTCAAGTTTTGAGTTAAGAGTGTGGCTATCTAATACTGTTGGGTGGGCAGTTGGCTGCATACACTTTGTATTCTCTAGGTGTAATTAGCCCAATGATGTTGGGTGTGATGGATATGCAGGCACCTGCACCAACCAGAAATGGAATCCGATTGTCCTTTGGAGATATCATTTATAGTGGAGTCTGCCTTCTTCACCATGACTTGTTGAGAGTTTTGGGTGCTATGCATTATGTGACAGGGTATTATACACTTCTGAGCCTGTCATTCGCACCTTTGATGGTGCTAGGAGGTTCCGTTTTTGCTGGGGTCTGTTGTTCCCTGGGTCTCTATCATATTGTTAGAGCTGTCTGTCAACACCACAGTTCCTGCAGTCTCCTGGAAAGTACTTCTAGCTGCCATTGCATTTCTTTTTGTGATTCAGGGTGGCTTGACTGGGTGATGGGTACTAGTGTGGTTATAGCGTCTCAAGGAATTGGTCAGCTATTTGTGCAGGGTTTCATTTTCCCAGGCTGCGAGTATGGCAGATGTCGAATTTAGAGTAACCATTGGAATGGTTCAATAATGGATCATCCTGCTGGGTGCTGCATGATGCACAGCAAATGCAAAGGTTTCTAGTCACCCAACACTTGTGCTCTCAAGGATATTTTGTAGTTTTTTGTGGGGCTGGACTGTAGATATTGATGAGCCAATTTTCAGTGCTGTGTGTGGGTCTGGTACCACAGCAATGTCAGCTACCTGGATGATGGCCTGGCATGGGAGGAAGGCCATCTGTAGAATCATGTAGTCTGTGATGTGACTGAGTTGGCAGAGAAGGTAGCTTTGGCTTGCAGGAATCAGGTTTCTGTGTCTCTGTGATGCAGAAGGTGGGTAGTGTCATAGTCATAGTGTGTAGTACCTCAAGCTAGGATATTTCCACCAGGGTTGTCATCCTGGTGTTCTCCTCTATGGTAGCTCTTATGGGATCTGCAATGTTGTGGTCCTCCATCAGGATATACACACTCTAGCTGTGTGTCTGGGGTCTAATATATGAAGGTTCATAAAGAGAATACAATGCCTTTGCTCAGTTGTTTCCACAGATCTACATTGAAGCATATTGTCAGGACTTACATGATGAGCTCCAGAAGCAGAATGAGAATGTCAGCTGATTGTAAAGGTTGCAATAGTGAAAACCTTGGCCATTAGCAGGCTCCTCAGATTTTTATTGAGACGTGCTGATGAGCTCATGCAGAACAGGATCATCAGCTTTGGACTGGATTCACCCTATACTTGAAGAATGAATACACGAGTTTACACTTTCACTTGAGAGGAGCAACCTTGCCATATACAGGGTGATTCGTAAGTTCCTGTACAAACTTTGTGGGAGTATTGTAGAGGTCAAAATAAGACAAAAATGTTCTATACCACGTTTTCTGAAAATGCTTTATTTCAGAATTATGCAACATCATAGGGATCACAAAGGAAACATCAACTCTGTACATTTACCATACAACATGCTCAAACTGACATCCATGCAGGTTAATGCAGTACTGTGCCCATAATCATAATGGTCAAGGAATGTTGCAGACCCTATTCAACTCATTCTGTACTGTTGTACAGCCATTTTCGATGCACTGCTGTAGCACTGCTACGTTTGGAATTTCAGTGGTATAAACAAGCATCTTGAGACATCCCCAAAAATAAAAGTCATGGGGATTTACATCTGGTGATCTGAGAGGCCAAGCAACTGGTGCTGCATGACCTATCCACCAATTGGAATAGGCAACATCAAAATACTCCCTGGCATTGTAACAAATGTGCAGGGGCATCATCATGCATAAACCACATGGAATTTCGTGTAGTAGGTAGGACATCTTCATGCAGTAGACCAGGCAACTCATGCTCCAAAAATTGTCGGTACACTGGACCAGTCAGGCATGGTGGTAGAAGCTGTGGTCCAAACAAGCGTTTGTCCACAATATCATACCAAACATTAACTGAAACTCAATGTTGATGCCCTCTTACTGTAGTTGTTTGTGGAATCTCATGAGCCCGCATCTGCATGTTATGAGAATTGATGATGCCTCCACAGTTAAATAAGGCCTCATCTGAAAACAGTACTGGACAAGTGAACATGGGATCAACCATATATTGCTGAAGTAACCACTGACAGAACTGCTAGCATCTAGGATAATCCACAGATAGCAAATCATGTACTTTGTGCAGGTGGAATGGTTGTAACTGCTATCTCCGAATCAGGTACCATACAGATGTTTGGAAAATCCACAGCGGCACTAATGTGTCGAGCACTTATGATCAGATTGTCATTTGCACGTTGCAGAATGTTTTCAACAGCCACTCTGTGCAGTTGCGGCCATCCTGATCATGAATACCATACTCCCTCATATGCCTGTTCACAGCTACAAATGTCTGATGGTTTGGTAATCGTCAGTTTGGAAACAATTCCCTGTACTGTCACTGTGCTAGAGCATCAAGAAAGAAGCAAAAAGGAAGAGAACTGTTTTGATAAAAGTACAGCTCAAGGAAAGAAAAACTACTGAAAAAACAAGGATATGCTTTCACCTATTTAATACCTTTACTGATTTAATAGTGCTGAAACAACATGGCACTGTCAAGATATTAAATAAAGATTGGGAAGCAAAGAATCTCAAATCCAGTGCACTAATAGCCCTGATCTAAGATGCCTTTCAAAATAACTGTTCTGCGAGTGATGGCATATGAAAAGTCTAAGAAGGTGGTTTGTCAGTATCGGACATTTATAATGGAAGTCATATAGAGGTCCAAAAGCTGTAGCCAGGAAATGAGAAAATTAGTCACCATAGAAAAGAACGTATGGTCAGTAAGGAAAAGAACAAGAGTAGCTTAAAGCATATGCAGCATTTTAACATACCAGAAGGAGTGGAATAGCTTTATAAGGGCACTCTTGAAAGTGATTAATAGATTTCCAGTTTAATATTGTTGTAGGCAGTATTTTGGTTTGTATTTCAATAACATTTGTTTGTCATTTTGCACTTCCGTCTTATCAAACATTAATGGGAAAGAATAATATTAAATATTTCTGTGCAAGCTGAAAAATAAAATAGCCTTCTTTTTAATTAATGTTGAAGGTGTATACTACTGTATACTAACCAAACATTTAATATCAACCTTTGCATTTACGACTTTTAACTTGGAAACTTTTCACCCTACTCTGATATAAAGAATGAAAATTTTGGTAAAGTCAAACACACAATCAGAATCAGACCTACAAAAGCAGATTAAATGTTAAAAATATCTGATCTGTAATTAATATTTCAATATGATTCTTAAGAAATGCATTTATTGGCTTGAAAAGATCTCCTCAAATTGCGGTTATTTTCATTCTCCCTCATTATTCTTGTGGTGCTCTATGTTTATATAATGTAAATTAACAGACAACAAATCTGCTAATCTGGTGAAAAACTTGTTTTAAGCCCGATGTGGTTAACTCAATATTTCATTGCATATGATAATTTGCATACTACACTATTAGCTTCTGAAAACAAATCAACACCACATCTTAGTTTTACAGCTTAGAAAAATTGTATAACTAAGTATATAAATACATGCTTGCTACTTAACAACATCTTATTTTGACAACCACAAAACAGTCATTCCTGAAAAATGATGCTACTCTTAATGTATCCATAAATGAGAGGGTATCTCATTATGCCTCTTTAAAACCTTAATTTGTCATTATGAGGAAACAATTTCAAAAATAAAGACCCAACCAACAATATACTTCACCCATCAATGCAAGCATATGGCACAACTTCATGTAGTACTAAACAGTGATGTCAAAGTGTTAATCAGCAGTATTTCAAGAGCCTTGAGAAAATGGATTCTAAAATCATTGTCCTTACTTTTAAATGAACATAATATCACAATACAGTATCACTTCCTGCTAATTTGAGGATGAGTTTTTCATTAAAAATATTTTAGCACTTGTGCATGTTCCCAGTTGAGGATGAAGTAGGTAATGTTTGCATATTTTGTTGTCTCCTTAAGGAAAATTAAGTTACTTTTTTTGTAACTTAGAGATCCTTTAGTTGGCTGCATTAATGTTATCCCCTCATGATTTACCTTAATTACGTCAACAGCTTTGTAGTCAGAATGTGTTCAGGATAGTACCTCTTGCAATTTCTGCTTTTGCACCATGCATAAGAGATACTAAAATGTTGCCACATGTGAAGAATATTTATATTATCTATTTTGTATAATTTATTCTTTCACAGTTCTTTCAAGTATAATTGATTATCTGTGAAAATTATGCAATGAAATAAATATGTTTAATGTTTAAGCAGGTGCTTGAAGTCAAATGGTACAAGTGAATTTTTTACTCTATTACAATTTTCTGCTTGAAGATTAATGGATGATCCTCTAGTTCCCTCATAGTTTTGCAAATCGGGTGTTTAAAATGGATACAGCAATTAAATATTTCATGTTATCAATAAAACATTTTCTATTATTAAAAAACACTTGGTATTAAAATAAATTACTATTACTTTCCTTGATGTCTTTACAGTGATAAGTTTTAAATAATTTTCACACATTAGATACATTTCCTTTTTTTGACACAAAACAAAGTTAATCCATTCACATTTATCACACCTGTTTTTTTTCATATAGGTTTGATATGAAGTTGCGCTGATATAAACTACCCTGCACGACTAGATATGTAACTGTAAAACCTGCTGTTTATATGATGGATATACAAGTGACCCTTATACATTTCAAATAACTCTTATGTTTGATCCAGGTATAGAAAATACTTTTTCTGCCAGTTATGTTAGAGCAAGGGGCTAAAGTAAGCATAAGCTTTTTCCCTATATCTCATAATTACATTGCTTATAAATTACACCATCACTCTTTAAAGCAGCACCAATTGATTTAACTATAATCACCAAATTACACTCCATAAGACAACTTAAAAAATATGTCATAATTACTGTTTGAAAAAATAACACAATAAAGGATGAATTAAGTTGTCATGCTAAGTATTGATACCATCAAATATGATGCATGCCCATCATGTACTAATATGTAAACAAACCAAGATGAGATTTTAAGTTAAAATCAGGGTTCATCCCTATATTTGTTTAGATTCAGATTCAGATTTATTCACCGGTTGTAATGATTTTACAAGGTTTCATCATGTGAAATACACTGTACTGAAAGTTACAATTTAATCATTTATATGACCAGAGATACTACAATCTATATGTACATATGATTTTAACATTAAATTTTTTATAAGCTAACCAGCTTTGTGTTTTTTTGATATTTTATATTCTTTGACTGTATAGAAGGCATCCTTATTAAGGTTAACCTTTATTTCTTTTATTTGTTTGTTGCCTCATCTGTTTCTATAATTCAGTGAGGTATATGGTTATGTAAATCTCTTGCCTTGCTTTCAATACTTTTATTTTCTGATGAGCCATTTAATCTGTTTCTAAAGTAGCTTTTCTTAGTTCAAGTGTTCTGTTCATGAATATTTGTATTTTTATCTTTTATACATATCCCATAATAACAGATGGGAGTTAGATTGACTCCACATTGTCAGATACTCATCGGTTTTACATTGTTGTACTTTCATTATCCATACCATACCCTCAGTACCTTCAAACTAATCTTTTCTCAGTCTGCACATGCAGTGTCAAGACCACACATTCGTTTCTTTGTGAGCTATGTGTTTCTGAATATAGTGATAATATTACAGGGTCAGCTTGACTGTATGTCTTTGTTAGCGTAAGACAAAATTGGTAAACTTCTGTCTCTAATTTATATACTTGGAAAAAACTTTTAATTATATAAACATAACAAGAGCTCTTTATACCTTCTAATCATACTGTTAAAATTTGTTTTTCATGTATGATGGATTTTCCACCGGGGTCAAGCAGTAACAAAATTTGGGGACGTGAAGAGGTTTTGACCTTATAGTTTGACAAAATAGAGACTCCAAATGATGACAGTGATATTAATGATGCACAAACGATTGTAAATTAACATTATAGTAACAGTGATCAAGAAAATGGCAGTTCAGAGGAAGAATCAGGTGCAAATAATACAGATTTCTTATTTGGAAAAAATGGTTTCCAGAGGTCCAAGCATCCCATGGTTAACTCTCATTCTGGAACACTACAACACAATATAGTAATGCATCTACCTGGACTTTCGACAACAATTCAGGAACCCATCAATGAAGCTTGGTCCTGCTTATTTTCCATGTACATTTTAGAATCTGTTGTGAAATACACTAACCAGAAACTGGCTGGGATGAGAAGAAAGTAGAAAGAGACTGCAAAATAAGATCTGCGTGATTTGGATGTTTTAGAACTGTGTGGTTTCCTTTACTTATTGTTTCACAATGCTGTATTTCAGTCAAACCATGAAAATATCAGATCATTATTTGCAACGGATGGAACTGGTTGGGATATATTCCAATGCATTATGAACATAATCACTTTGCCCTTCTTCACAGCTTGAGATTTGGTGATGCAAATACAAGAGATGAGAGGAATAAAGATGATCCTACTGCACCAATATCAGAAGTATTCAATACATTTGTAGCTTACTGCCAATAAGCCTATAGTATTAGTTCTTTGACTTGCGTAGATGAGATGCTGTAGGTTTTAGGAGGTGTAAATTTATGATGTATTTATCCAATAAGTCATGTAAGAGTGGAATAAATGTTATGGTTTTAACTGATGCCAGAAATTATTACTTTTTAAATAGATAGATATATTATGGAAGATATTCTGATGATATAACACTTTAGAACAGGAAAGGAAACTACAGAAACCATCACAAGCAGTGCTGAATTTGTCTTCTCCTATTTATGGCTCAAAGAGGAATATCACAGCAGATAATTGGTTCTCATCAGTTGAACTGGTGAACATCCTGAAGCAAAAGAAATTGACATATGTTGGGACCAGTGAAAAAGAATAAAACAGGAAATACCATCAAAATTGTTTCCCCTTAAGAGAAGTTGGAAGTAGTATTTATGGTTTCTCAAAGGATGTGACATTGTTACCATATGTACAAAAGAAGTGCAGAGTTGTACTACTTATATCATCTAAGCATTCTTTTCCAGCTCAAGGTGAAGAAGTTAACAGGCCAGAAATTATTAGTTTGTATAGCAATACAAAATCTGGAGTTGATACTCTGAATGAAAAATATGTGTCTTATAGAACTGGTCATAGGTCCAGATGATGACCAATGGCAATCATTTTTTGCATTCTTGACATCAGTGCAGTCAAAGCACTTATTCTTTATTAGGTTGCACATAATAACTCACAGCAAGCTAGGCTTGAGTTTCTGAAAAAGCTTGTAAAACAGCTAGTTACCGATGAACTAGAGTGAAGATTAGAAAATCCTAGTCTTCGACAGGAAATGAGAACATCAATCAGGAAGGTTCTTGGTAAAGAAGAGGAGCAAACAGTATTCAGTGGAGACAAGCTGGCAACTAGAAAATATTGTTATATATGTCCTATAAAACTGAACAGGAAAAACAGCACATTATGCAAACATTGAAATCGTCCAGTTTGTGGACAGTGCTCATCAGCTGTGTGTCAGATTTGTATTTGAAGTAGCATAATTTTGTTTTGTAAAAGAGTCACATTTTACATTATCTGTATCTGAAATTATATTGAAAAAAAATGATTATTACTTTCTAAGGAATGAATATGTCAAAAATTTAAGTTCCTCTGTGAAAACAATATAATTTTATAACTCAATTAGTAGTTTTTATGTTTTATAAATTCTCTAGTGTTAAATATATGTTTGGTTTTCTAAATGAGGTGATTGCCATCCCTAATTGTTCAAAACCCCTTTATTATACATTAAATAAATAAAAGTTGTGATAAAATGGTGTAAATGACAAAGAAATATACGGAGTCAATATGACTTCATGTCTGTGGTTACATAACACAAATTCACATCTTTGGTTATGGGATACAAACTTATATATGCGCACGCACGCACGCATGCACGCACACACACACACACACACACACATACACCCACACGCACACCCACACCCACACCCACACCCGCACCCGCACGCACGTGATTCTTCTCAGCCTGTGGATTGAAAAGTTATGCTGTAAACACTGTCGACTGCATTGCATTGTATCAGTTTCAGCTGAAATAACTGCTTTGCACTGCTGTGTGTTAAGAAACTTGTTCTTGTAAAGCAAAAGTATGCACATTGGCCTTCAGTAGTGAAGGTCCCAGGTTCAAATACTGCCACTCAAAAGTACTTTTTGGTATGTAAATTTTTCGCGAACTGAAAGTTTGGCATGGAAGTATTGTTTCACTTAATTAGTTTAATTATGTGGATTTCATTGAAACACAAATCCTTTCTTGTTAGAATATGCTTTAATGAACACCATAAATAAATGCATATAACGTAATTATAACTTGCAATTATAGGGCATCATTAAATAATATTTTATTATATAGAGCTGTTTTTTTATACAAAAGAAAGCTAATAATTTGGAGAGTTTACAAAATGCAGTGTGTACATATAAACTAGATAACGTTTGCAGGCCCATATTATGATCATTGTGAACCTCTCTGGTTCCCAAAGTAGTGCATTTAACAGTGACTATGGTATCATACTAGACCATCACACTGATAAAGCTTTACAATTCACCCATTTCCACCACATGGTTGTAATATGTTTGAACTGGCCACCATGCCAGCGGATGCAAGATGTCAGTCTAACCATCATCGCCAGCCACCCAGTGCAACATGGCTGGTTTTATGTCATTGCAAGCTAAGAAGATGCATTCCTTGAGTTGAGGGATCATTGGCCACTTCTGGTACACAATATCTTTAAGACAACCGCATGAGAAGAAATCCAATGAGGATAGATCTGGTTAGTGTGTTGGCCACATATAGGTCCATGCCGTCTAATCCATTGTTCAAGGTAGGTCGCATTGAGATAAGCACATTCATGTTGTTACTGCATAATAGTAGTTCTGCAATGGCACTTCATCCAGTAGAGTAGGCAGCTGGTATTGCAGGAATTGGATATAGTGATTCCAGCGAGTTGGACATCATAAAAATATGGACATTTAGATGATAACCGAATATACCAGTTCAAATGTTGAAACCCCATTGGACTTGTAAGGCCTCCTGTTGCATCCAATGTGGGTTTACAGTGCTCCAGTAATGCATCTTGTGTATTTACATGGCCTGTGTTGTGGAACCCTGCTTTGTAAAAAACAGTTGCCAAAAAATGTGGACCTTGTTCAGTTTATCATATGATCCACCTAGCAAATGCCACTCTCAGTCCATGGTCCAGCTGCAGTAGCTTCTGGTGTAGTTGAAGATGATAAGGGCAACATTTTGAATGATGTATACTCCACATGAAAGATTGGCTTATATTGAAATGCCTGTGAATGTCCCTCGTAATACAGTGCAAATGGTGAATGACAGCCACATGGTCCATCATTGCTTCATCACAGACAGGCTGATCTCTTCAAGGATGTGGTGTCTTGCGCACTATTCCTGATTCCAGAAGGTGTTTGCAGCTCACAAAAGAACGTGATTTGTAGGAAGTGTTCTAGGTGGATATCTCTGTTGTTGACAATGTGCCTCAGTTGCATTCTGCAACACTTCCCCATATACTAGCAGCATGTCCATGTACTCTCTATTCAAAAATATTGTTCCACAGTTAGCACTTCATATTATAGGCAAATCCACTTTTTAGTGCATTCGGTAAAAAATCATGATATGCTAGAATGTTCTCAAAATATAAACAGAAATAAATAAAAAGCTCATATATTCACAGGCATGATTTGAATCATTTCACCATCACATTCCAGCATGTTAACTATTGCACTACTGGAGCATGTGAACAACATGCATCACTGTAGCCCTAATCAATGGGTTGGTGAATACAGTATCAACACTGTATGCACACACACACACACACGCATGCACGCACGCACACACACACACACACAACCACACACACACACAGAGGTATTAATAGGTATACTTAGCTTTTTAGAAAAAAAAAATTGCAGGTTATTCCCTTTCAGATATTTTTAGCAATCCTTTATTGCTCCTTTCTGTATCCTAAATACTTTTAATATATTTTTCTTCTCTACTGATCCCCATAATTCAGACGTGAGTATATAAAAGCATAATATACTTGTTGTCTGCCCTCTTGATCCCTGATTTGTTTGACCTGTTTCAGAGTATATTGTCAGTGCCTGGGGAAAGGGGTATCAGTGCAAAACTTTCAGTTTACACATGTTTTATTATGTACTCAGAATCAACACAGGGAAAGTCCAACCTTAGTTATGGATAGCATTCAATTATCACACTGACAGTTAAGTTACTGAAATGTGAAACAGATATGTGTAAGAATTGTCTGAAATTGCTTGCTGAAAAATTCTATACCTGTTTCCCCCCAATTTATTGAGTTTCTTAGAACATTTTTCTATATGTCTCTTTAATTTCAAATATTGTTATCTACGACTAGCCCTAAAAGATTTGTTTATTAAAATTTGGCCATTTTTAATTTCTAAAGAGATGTTAACTTGTTTTTAATACTGATTTGTATCTGTTCTGTTTTATTTGTATTCAGTTTCATTCCAAATTCTTCCAAGTAGGTGCTGAGTGTCTCTAACAGTATATTTGCTTTACTTTGCACATCAGCTGCTGTAGCACCTGTTACATATATTGTAGTGTCATCTGTGTATCCAATGGCCAATCCTTCTGCTTCTTGAATTTTTTTAAACAGGCTATTAAATAAATAAGGCCCCAATTTTGTGCCTCGTAATATACTGTGGGTTATATGCTCAAATGGTGATTGTATTTTAGTTTTCCAACTATATTGTGCACTACCTCTACATTACTCTTTTTAACTCATTCAAGGATACCCAATAATGGAGGTGAGGTTTTAAAATATAAAATAAAAGATGTTGGTCTTTATGGGCGCAAAACTTCAAAAATACCAGTAGGCCAACTTTCACATGCATTTACACCATGCAACCATTTGGACCAGTGGCGATTCATGGTCAGTAACTTAGGTACACTGCTCCTTTTATCATTGTTTTTCTTAGTCTATAAAACTATAAAATATAGTCATCCCATGTTATACGTGATCTTATTTTAAGCATTTTCGCTTAAAACTATTTAAAAAATGCTGACTCTAACACTGTACAAGTGACATAAATAGATGCATCTGTTTAAAACTATTTTTTCATGTTTATCTTGAAATAGCTCATATCATTATCACATTCACTTTATGCGTTTTTTGTGTTACATGATAAGTCACGAGAACCAATTACTTGTGTAATGCAAGGGACACCTGTGTATGTAAATTATTGTTTATTTTAGTAGTAATACTTGCCAGTTTACTGGAATACTAGCTCCAACCGACAAGATTTCTTCACAAATAGTTTCATAACAGCTTGCGTGAAATTCTCATGAACATCCTTATGAAGCGTACTAAGTAAGTGTTTTTCTATGGATATCATTGACAGAGAGGATAATCTTTCTTGGCCCATTGTAGATCTACAGTGAGATTTCACTCAATTTAAAGTGGAAAGTGACCGTTCAACAGAAGTTGTAGTTGCTGGTACAGTTAGAATTAGACAAGCTAATTTGTAAACTTCAGGCATAGCCCACACCAGATCTCTTTCATTCATAATTTTCACTATTTCACCAACTGACTTTCCTTCAAAATCTTTATTTCCAGAAGAGTACATTTCATTCTTCAGACATACCGAATCAAAATTTGAGCCATAGGTGTCCAACAATTTTGAGCAATGTTGATCAAAAAAAGACCTATTTTGAGGAATCAAGGAGCACAAAGAAATGCAAACTTTCATAGTCGGAAAAGCTATTTTGTATTTAATGGAGCACATTATCTAAAATTTCATTGAATATCCTCCTGAACACAACTTCAGTAACTTCACTTGGTTCATTGTTCTTCCTTTTCTTTTGTGCATGTTCATT
This sequence comes from Hymenopus coronatus, assembly GCA_030762935.1. Taxonomy (NCBI): domain Eukaryota; kingdom Metazoa; phylum Arthropoda; class Insecta; order Mantodea; family Hymenopodidae; genus Hymenopus; species Hymenopus coronatus. The sequence goes on along the minus strand of CM060900.1, from coordinate 281,136,740 downwards.
TATCACTTCAGTAGAAATGCTTCGCCAAATATTTTGGAACCCTTCTCTTCTTCGCTCTTCTAAAGTGGTTTTAGTTTGGATTACTTTTGAATGAAAATATGCAATATCCATAGACTTGTCTTGTAACATGTTCAAGAGAATGTCGGTATGAGTAAATATTGCCAAAATTGTTTTGAGGAGGAAGACAGTATTCAATTGAGTCAAAAGAATAAAGAAAACCTTATGCTTTAACCAGTGTCAGGTTCCCAATCAACATTGTTTTCTGGTTCTGTCAAGAATTCAGAGAATAAAATCAGGTTATTTCATTGCTCTTGTGCAGTGTTGACACGGCGTGAATTGAAGTTCCAGCGTGTTGGAGCCGCTTTTGGTAACTTTTTATTCATAAAAGCATGCAAAGTTTCCGTTCTTTTAGTGGAATGAGAAAAGAAATTGGAGAGCCCTGTTAGAGTTTGAAAAATTCTGCACTTATCAATACACATCGCTGCCTGTTGCAGAACCAAATTCAGAATATGACAGTAGCAGTGAACAAATAATGTCCCTGTGGAAATGCCACTTTTACTTTAGATTGCCGACCACCTAATCGACTAGACATTATGGGTGCACCATATGTCTGAGCGACAAGTTTCTTACAAATATTAAATTCTTTAACTGTTGTAAGTACATGGTTGTAAAGTGCTGCAGTGTCTGCACTGACGTCTGTAAAGCCCATGAACCTTTCTCGAACTTCCCCTGATTTGTCCACATAGCGTAAAATGGTAGAGAGTTGGGATTTGTTCACTATGTCTGAACACCCGTCTAGAAGAATAGCCACAAAATTAGCGGATGCAAGATTTTTTGTGACACAGTTAACCAAAACACCCCTAACAGCTTCGATTAAATCATTCTTAATGGATGACGAAGTGTCCTGGAAATCTGTAGCACTTTTTAAATGATTGTTTAAAAATTGATCATATGTACTGAGTAAATCCAATGTTTCTACATAATTACCTCTATTAAAGGAACTTTCTGACTCTCGTGTCCTCTAAAAGCTGATTCCTGCTTCCTTAAGTGACAAACAACATCAATGAGTCTATTCAATACTTCTCTATTCTTTTTTACCATTTCATTATCCTTTGAAATTTGTAATGATTTCTGAGCATTTAGCTGCAGTCTATTTGCCTATTGCCAAAATTACAGAGAGTGAGTGCACAAAATATGTGATTTTTTGTTTTTTCATGCTTAATTAAAGATCCAGTTAGAGAAACTATATTGTCAAATCCTTCTTGAGACCATATAGTACTGCTTTTGTCATTACTAAAAAGAACACATGGCCAACAATAGAGTTTGTTTAATTTGGGGCAACCAGTTAATCATTTGTACCTAGAATAAATGCTAATGAGAAATGTCTGTTATACTCTCGTTTTCTGTCTTGACATTTTACAATCAGACTTGGTAGTTTGGAGTGAGCCTGCTGTTGTTTTTATTTTAAGTTTTTCAGAAAATTCAAAATTCCAAAATCCAGTCTTTAACACATGTTCTACTACACAGTTACAAGAACCACTAGCTTCAGTAACACTTACATCGGTCATTCTCACAAAAACTTACAAGAAATAACATTAATACAGACTAATCTGTATTAGTCAACCGCAAAATTTAGCGGTGCATTTCGACAGCTACCGGCTGGCAACTAAGCTTCCTTCCCCCTCGCGTCTTTAGTGGAGAAATGGGAGGCGTAGCTACTGCTTCAACTTGCAATGGAGTAGATGCGCACGTACACCAGTGCTGGCCTTGTCTAGAGTGGAAAATGCTGGGAGCATGGTTATCGTTTTAAATTGTGGCGAGACAAATGTGCACACACAATTTAATCGCACAAACTTGCGATTATTTTGTGTTTAGTTAAAGTGGCATACAAAAATTCTGATTATTTTGCATGCTTATTGAGAGTCGTTTTGAACTGTCTCAAGTTTAGTACACCAGAGGTGTATGCGGTGTATAGGAGAATTCGCCACTGATTTGGACACATGATAGCTGCAGTACTATATGATCTTATAAGATTATAATGACATTACTGAATTTTTTTATATTTATTTTTTTGCATAGTTAAATGGCAAAATGCATGTATCTGCATTCAGTTGAAACTCATCAGCATCCAACCATACTGTGACACTGTCTGCTTTAATTGGGCCCTCCCTGTCCTTTTCCACAGTTTCTTGAATGCAGAGCACACATTTTGACTGGATTTGATTACATGATTCCTTGTTTTGATAGGTTAGATTATTTAACATACATATACAGGATGCCATCACGTCCATATCATTGAAGGGGATAATGAAGAATGATCTTAACTATTCTAATGGAGTACCTTTAATGCTTAGTTTTCAAAATTTTTATTAACCTTTTCAACATTAACACAATCAAATGCTTTTGGCAGGTTAAGAAAAAATTGTTACCACAAACTTTTCTATTTACTGCTGTGATAATTATGTAATTTCCCTTATGTATTCCATGTATGCTCACTTTTTGAAAGCCAAACTGGTACTTGTGACACTATGTAAAATGTATACTATAGTCCAGTAACTGTTTTAGAAACTCTTTCCATTGTTTTGGAAGGATATTTGCTGGCAGTTTTCCATTACTCACTTATAGCCTTTTTCTTCGTAGATTGGCCTATTTATCATTTATTTTAGCTCATTTGAGAAACTTTTGGAATTGAAGCCTGTGTTTATTATTTGTGAAAGGATCTCAGCTATCTGTTTCCAATCTTTGAATTTTACCATCTCATTTAAATATTCATCTGGGCCACAAAATGTATTGCATATTAATGCATTAATCTGTTTAAAGAACTACTTCTTTTGTGACTTCCCTAATTAAATTTATTACATTTACATCCTCATTTGTAGCTGTTGGCCTGAATTCCTGAATTCCCACATTTATTATACTTACATCATAGTCATTAAATGTGCTACTTACTCCTGGGTCTGATTATGATGATGTAATTTTTTACATTTTTATGTCTCACACATTTTGAAGTGTTTTTAGTTTTTTTAATTATCAGCTTTTTGGAGAAACATTCTGTTATGTATCAACTTTGCTTTCACTCATAACCTTTTAAGTATCTTCATAATTGTGCATGTACCTATAAGAATTTTCATCTAACTTCTGTTATTTGAAGCCTTTTGCAGAAAAAATTTCTATTTTAACATTTGTTGCATGTTAATATGTATATAAACCACTCAAATTGTGTACATTTGCCACATCATATCTCTCCTTACCATCTAATGAAGAATGACCTTCAAATGTTGAATGTTGCTTTATTACAATCTTTTCAACTTCTGTTAGCCTTTTTATTTTTACTCTCATGGTATTTGTATTTCGACTGAACTGGCAACTAAGGCTTTCCTTAATTATGGATATCTTTAAATCTTCTCTTCTAAAATTTGTGTACACATGATCATTGCAAGCAGATGAGTTATTTGTTACGCTTGTTTGAGCCTGTTTTTTTTTTAACCTCAAAATCCTCCTTTGCATCACTTTGGTCAGTAAATGTTTCTTTGTGCTCTCAACTAAGAAATATATATATGTTAATACATCTGAAAGAAAACACAGAATGTATGTCACCTAGGGAAGTATTTTCAGGAAATAGGAGAAAGAAAGAAAAAAATATTGTTAAAATCATGAGCTTCTGAAGTGAAAAATATCAGTCTTGACAGGTTGGAGCATGGACTTTATGTGGTACTGCATCATACTTTCTGGTTTAAGAAAGTAAAAAAGCAGCTAAGATGGCGGTCTTCAATGGAAGCATAAGTATTCTTGCAACAAAATATAGCAAAAAAAAAAAAAAAAAATTGCTAGTTAGCCAAGAAAAATTATACATAAGAGTATGTGGAATGAATAGAGGTATTAGATATAAAAACTTGAAAGAAGCTCATTCAAATTTATAAGCATGGCATGAAAAGCATATTTGAGGACCAAATTTTAACCTGCAAAAATTACCTCCAACAAACAAGGCATGTCAACACCACTTACCAAGAGTTTTTACTTCCAAGGCTGGAAATAGTTGGGCAACAGTTTGTCAGTTATTGAATGAGACTGAAGGTTGGTAAATGAAAGAAGAGAAGAGAAAAAAAATATTCAACAAGTACTCACTGAAGCCTTTTGCATTAAATGACATTTTATGTTAGTGTTGTGTTTCAGCAAATCTTTGGGAATGTAGAGAATCAGGTTTGCTTTGTTCAGCTATGTGGAAGCACTGCCATGAATATTTATGTTCCAAAGCTCATGGAAAGTGGTCAATGCACGATTGATGACAATATTAAGCATGCAAGTAAGTAGCAATGAATAAGTGATCTAAATATTTGTAAATATGAACTATCTTATGGCTTAATTATTCATTAGGTCATTATAACACATTTAAATCACTTACAGTTTAATTATTTAGAACATGTTTCAGAAGTACTGTTATTTCTATCATTAACTTTCCTTTGACTGCTGGTGCCATGATTATCAGGGGTTCCAGTAGATGGGCTCACCTCTGGAGTTGTCCTCCATGGTCTAGGGATGACATGCTAGCTTGTGTTCCCAAGGTCATGGGTTCAACCTGACAGAGAACAATGGATTTTTTTGCATGTAAAAATCCTTAGCATGGCTTCCTTTGGAAGAAAGTAAAGCTGTTGGTCACATACCATAAATTTATGGCATGTAAAGGAGCCTCAAGCCTGTTAAAAGAGGCCACTGAACAAAATTAATTTGGGTTTCCTGCCTTTAACTGCTGTGTTTCTCAGCATTCCACTCTATTAAAGAGCATTCATTAGCAAAACGCGATTTAATTTTAACTTGCCTCTGCTGGTGGAATTACTAACTTCTGTACAAGGATGTCTCCAGGCAAGAATTCAAAATTCATCAAACGGTTTCTGTTCTTCTATATGTCAAAAGTTCCTAATGAGGTCAGGGTTAGGAACATGATCAAAAAGAAAGAAAAACTCAAAGAAATCTCGTTAAATACAACTCTAACACCTCTTTCAAGCAATGATTGGAAATACAAAAAATTCACTTACCACCCCTGGGCTTATAAAACATTCAAAAAATCTTCAAAAAACTCAAAATAAAACTAGCTCCACAAAACAAATTCAACCTGAAGAACATTCTGAATAAGCCCCTTAAGAATACAATTCAAAACACACTGAAATCCGGTATCTACCAGATCAGCTGTGAAGATTGTGAAAAATTCTACATAGGTAAAACAAAGAGAAACTTGGAAATTAGACTAAAAGAACACCAGAGAAACATAAAACTAAAGCAAATAGACAAATCTGCTGTTTCATATCATTTTTGGGAAGAAAACCACAACATTGGACAAAATATAAAATTGTTGAAACCATTAGAGTCACCAATAGAATTAGACATCTGGGAAAAAATTCACATTATAAAAAACAGCAATAATGTTTTAAATTTTGAAATCCCACCACTGGATGAAGTGTTAAAACTTTGCACTCCCAACACCAGATGGCAACAAGATCCGATATAAGAAGAGGAAGAGAGAAAGGGAAAGGAACGCCAGTCACCAAACTGCTGAAGAAGAGGGCAAATGTCCTGGAAAACGTTTCAGTGTTTTTTAACATGTTAAGTGGAGATTTTTAAGTGTAAATAAGTGTGACTCAATACAACTCCAACATGAAGAATACTTCACTGTTAATAGTGCTTCTGTTTATAGTAGTTAATGAAAACCTGTTTTTGTCATAGATACAGTTGTAAAAGGTATATTTTATTAAGGCCTGTGGTAGCATTAAATTTTGCAGTATATGTAATTGGTTCTACTTTAAGAAACAAAAGCAATGGGCAGTGGGTGCTGTCGCAATGCCCAGTCCTGGATGTTAAGGCTTGCAAGGTTAGTGATGGATGAGTACTGTGATATTGCTGTCTTCTGCAGTGGTTCTCATGTTCACCTTAGTATGAGAGTCATCACAGTTGGAGACCTAGGAATGCGTAACAACACATGAAGTGTGAAGCGCTGGTAACCAGAGACTTTGGAACACGAAACATCTTCCGATTCTTCCAGCACCTTCAATTTTTACAAGCTTCCATGAAGTTCTGTACTATCTTTTACTAGCTATAAAAGATGGAAGATTTGCCTATGGTGCCATAGCAGTAAAAGTTGGCGTTCAACACTATCCCAAAAAATGTAAGAATCGCAAGCCAATGCGTATAGTGAATTGTACTGAGTCATGAGTGACTGGAGGTGAGCGCAGAGTGGCACACTAGCCAAGGATGGTGAAAGCCTTAACTGTCCACACATTGAAGTGTAAAGTGAATTATTTGCAGCAGTGACTTTGTAATAGATTTTTGGGTCAATAAAGATATTTGTTACACTGATGTCAGCAGTGGGATTAAGAAGCCGAGATGGAAGAGGCACTTCAAAAATTGTTGAAGAAGGTGGACAAGATGGAAAGTGAAATAACGATAGTGAATATGGAAATAAGAACTGAAACGGAAGAAATGAAATTTGGAATACAGAGGATGATGGAGGAGAAGATGGAATCTGGCATAGAGAAAATTGAATAGGGTAAAAATGGAGTTACCACCAAAATTGACAAACAACTGGCCAGGGTGAAGAATGACGTGGTAGAACTTAGGGGGAAAAGTAGAAGGTCTTGCAGGAGGGAGGTAGAAGAGCTTCGTGGAAGGATGAAAGACCACGACCAACACTTGTAATGCCAAGCAATGCACCAAGTAACTGAATACCATTGTTCATTGGGATGCTCAACAGGAGGCTTAAGGATTTGAAGATTGAGATGCCAAGTATGATAGGACGTCAACCTTTGAGGAGTTTCATGACAGTATGCCACCAGCGCCACCTGCAGCTGATGGCCAGCAGGAAAGGAGGATACACAGCTCACAGAAAGCCTCCATGGATGGGCAGCAGAAGTACTGAATGTAATCCGGACATTGGTGAAGTCCGAGAAGTCTGGGAAGTGCTCGAGAACCACTTCAGGAACCATTGCTTGGCAGCAGCCTGCCACAGTCAGCTTAAGGTAAACTGTTACAGCCAGGTGAGACAATTCAAGAGTTCACTCTAGCCATTGAACAGCTTGAGAACAAAGCCCTGGTGAGCCTACCTACCTGACTGCGCATCTCCTGCCTACTCCTTTGTTGATGAGGTGCATGAAGCTGATAAGTATATGTAATAACAGACAACCAGAACAGTTAACAGTTAACCAGAACATGTACAAACTGCTTTTCACCTATTGCTGTTACGCCTAATCCAGATCTTGGCTCAGAAATGTTTCTTACCCATGATTTTGTGCCTACTTTTAAAAATATAAGAAATAATTGGGTAAAAGTTAAAGGTTATAAAAGGTGCTTTGTATCCTCGGATTGCAATGGTGACACTATAAAAAATGCATGCTTTGGTCACTTGAGGACATTCTACTACAGTGAGGAGCATTGCACATAAACTGAACAGGAAGAGTTTATTTCCTAATAATTTTAAAAGAGAAAATGTAGTTCCTGTGGATAACTTATTCCATCATAGTACCATTGCAGCTTTGAAAGCAGTACCTGAATGTCAAGACACATGCTCATTCCTGGAAATAATGAAAACTTGGTGGAATATTGTGAACAGCAAAAGTGTGTTAAAGGGTGTATGTAAGAGAATGAATGTACAGGTCCAATTGATGATATTAACAATAAAAAGTTGTTTCCCTAAGGCAGTTTGTGGAATGGATAGTGCAGTGGAAAAGTGTTAATATAAGTGGATTAAGTAAAGCATTAGAAAGAAGCACATTAGTGCTCATAAATATAGTAGAATATTCTCTGTCAACTCTTCCACTGTGTTTCCTGGCAAATTTAAAACTGATAAGTTAAAAGAATGATTTCTAGTAAATCTTGTGATATTGCCCACTTTCTTCCAGTTTTAGATTCAGATTACTTCATAAATGTACATGTAGATGAATCAATAAAAACATACATTCGACTGCCTCCGTGGTCGAGTGGTCAGCGAGCTGACTTATCACCTGGGGGTACCGGGTTCGATTACCAGCTGGGGCGGGGAATTTTTCTCTAGCCAGAATTATTCCCTATCCCCCACAGAGTCTGGAAGTTTGTATGTGAATATGTGCGTGTTTGAGTAAAACAAAATGATTTAAACCAATGTAAAAAGTACCTACAGACAACGAGTTGTTTCAAGATGTGACCTTAGATGTTAAAGGGGGCTATATAAATGAAACAATAAAAACAAACAAAAAAAGAAAAAAAACTTACGTTTGTGGTTATGTTTCACAAAAAATGATACCAAGTTACTGTAATATGTGCAGTGATTTATTCTGTATATCAAAAGTACGGCAAAGTACAGGACACATACTTTGATTACCTGCAAACTGGAGGACTGAAAGTCCCATCTGATTTGATCAAAAGAATTTACAGTCCCTTGTTTGGCATTTTTTAATCTATTTTGAGTTCTTCTACCATGGAGGAGAGAATATTAATACAGGGTGACCAAAGGTAAGTATTGGTTCACTTAAATAAATGTAGCTTGGAAGCTGAACTGCATAACTTAGAAATAATAAGCCATTGTTTGTATAATATTGAAGTTGCTGTTAACAAAGTTAACACTTTTGCAAATATTATTCTAAACAATTATTGCAAATGCATAAATGAACAATGTGTAAGAGCAAGAAGAAAAAGAAAATTACAAACACTGTTACAGTAGTGTAGCAATAGCAAAATAAGAGAATTGAAAGCACTGTTGCAGTATTTTTGTATCTCATTTACTAGTTGGCCACAATATAAATGCGCTTAATGGAAAGATAAACTAAACATTTATCAAATATGTGGGCAAGTCTTTGGAAACGGAGTGGGGTAAAGAAAGAATCTGCAGTCCCAGCTTGTATTTGCTAGTTTTGTTTCATTTTGTAATCAGCTTACCCTCCCCGTATTTGTAGGACTGACAAGCCAATACCTAGGGGTCAGAAACCTGTCAGGGAGCCAACGGCACAATTCCACAGAATGAAGAACCTGTTTCAAAGGGTTGGCCAATAGACAGGCATGAACATGAGGAAGTGAATGATATGTAATGTAAGCGAAATTGATGATTGGAAAGGTGGTGATGGAGCAATTGTGAATGAGTGGCAGGGGAAACCTGAGGACCCAAAGAAAACCTGCCCAGACACCACTTCGTCCACCACAAATCCCACATGCAAATGTTTGGGATCGAAACTGGGCCACCTATGTGGGAGGTGAGCGATCTAGCCCATGGTGCTGCCCATATTTGTTAATGATGTGTGTAAATGTATCACCTCCTTGAACATGCTTTTGTGAAGTGGGGAATTAAGAGCATTCATAATGACAATAGTTGCCCTCATTATAATAATTGTGAATAATGAATGAGCATGTTGGCTATGGTTTCTGAAATTAATGTGAAGATCAGCAATTTAGTGTTGTTTTCTTTGTCAAGTGTACATTCCATTGTCACCTTTCCCCTCAGTCCTCTTGGATCCCTAACCTTGACAATGAAAACAAAGTGATGATGCCCTCTATCAAGTGCATTCATATCGTGACCAGGTAATAACATTTAATCCTAAGAAATTAATACATCACTAAATGCAAATTTAAGCATAAAGTAATTGCAGAATTATGATAAAATATGCAAGTGTAACTATTCCTCACAAATGAGAAATTTACTTCAGATTTGCAGAATGGGAGGGAATATTGTTGGTAGGTAATTAATCACCGACTGTCAATGGAAGAATAATGCTTTGCCATTTATACTATTTACTCCAAGAAAGTAGGTTTAAAGTTAATTTTACTGTTTATGGAAAAGTTGATGATCCTGTAGCAGTCATGTGCTAAAATTGCAGAATGGAAAATTTACAATTAGATATAACTTATGAATAATAAATGTGACAGTTTAGCAATTATAGTACTTGCCTGTTTAATGCAAATATGTCTATATTGGATATTGACACAAAATTGACCCTAACGATTAAATTTTGTGTATTTACCGACTCTTGTGGTTACTTTACATAAAAGAAAACATCCTATTTAGGGCAGGTGGTTACAGGCTCCTGAGGTATCAACTACTCCTCACTCAGGTACACAACTAATTCTTATTATTGGGGGTGACAAGTATGGGAGTATTTCTACAGTTATTATTTAGTCAAACATGATCTATGTAGGTATTTGTTAATAATTTAACTAACTGGTTACACAGTTCTTTTAGTATGAATAGCATATCTAGCATTAGTAAAAGTTCCCAATTTTATGAACATAAAAGCCGTTAACAACTCACTGCTATAAATGCACAAATAGTGTGGATACTCCATGCAGTTGTAGAAGTTACATTAGGTGCAAGGTTGGAATTCCCAGTCCTAATGTGTAGCATTTCTTCCCCATTACTTTTTTTTTTATTCAGTTTGGATTAGATTCAATTTTGTCTACTTGATAATGCGACAAGACAATTCCTTTATATTAACCCAGTTAATGCAGAATTATTTTTGTTTGCATTTTAGAGAAAACTTTAAATTAATCACTTAATTATAATAAAAGCCAGTTAGTATGTAATACTTTTACACTTTTTATTTCCATTGCTTTTGAAAAATACCTCATCCATCCGGAAGGGCTTTAGCTGTATATGCATGAATACAATATCACCAATATTAACATCAAATCAGTTAATAGTGACTTATTTTGTATGGAACAATAGGAATCAACAAACATGAAGTGATACATTACATTTAATACACTGTTTTGTACATTTTTTCTGATATTGGCATCATTGAAGTTATTTATTTTTTCTCAAAACAGGGTGTAGAGGGAAATCTGCGACATAATGTTCCAGTTATTCATATCTAGAATCAAGTTTTACATTTTAGATTGTCTTCCTCTTTGCATAGTAACATGGCAGTTTGATTCCAGAACTACAGTTACAATTCTTCAACAAAATGTCATCAAGTCCGATTTATCATCATCCTCCCCATAGAGCTGTCACATGCAATAGGCTACATTGGCAAAATGTGCTACGAGGTACATCCAGAAAGTAAGTTCCGTTTCAATTTATCTCCGCTGCAGTGCTGCTATCGCAGTTCCGCACATGCGTGGTAGATGCTCTGTATCAAGGAGAAGAAACATGCGACATTTTGAGATCGCTGTCAGCCACATACGCTTTGTTGTGCTTGTTTACAATGTCGGTGTTGATTGAAAATCCCTCCGCTTGTGAAATCAGATCTGTGATTCGTTTTCTGAATGCTAGGAAAGTGAAACCAATTGAAATTTATCGGAAAATTTGCGAAGTTTACGGAAAAAATGCGATGAGTGATTCAATGGTGAGAAGATGGATCCGACAGTTCAATGAAGGACATGGTGAAGTGCATGATGAAGAACGGAGTGGGCGTCCATCTTTGGTTACAGAAGAACTGGTTCACGCGATTGATGACAAGATCCAGGAAAACTGCAAGTTTACAATTAGTGCTCTCGATATGGAATTTCCCCAAAGCTCACGATCACTAATTCATGAAATTGTTACCGAAAAACTGAAATTTCGTAAACTTTGCTCACGTTGGGTACCAAAGGTTCTTACTGAGCAACACAAAACAAAACAGATGGGCAGTGCACTGCAGTTTTTAACCCGTTATGATGAAGACGGTGAAGAATTTCTGACACAGATAGTCACAGGAGATGAGACTTGGGTTTCTTATGACACCCCTGAAAGTAAGCGGCAATCAATGGAATGGAGACACACTTCATCTCCAGCAAAGGTTAAGCCGAAACAAATCTTGACACCTCGAAAAGTGATGTGCACAGTGTTCTGGGACTGGAAAGGCATCTTACTCATTGATTTCTTACAGCGTGGTCAAACAATCAAAGCAGATGTTTATTGCGAGACACTTAGGAAGTTGCGCCACGCAATACAGAATAAGCGCCGAGGATTGCTGTCAAAAGGAGTTGTTTTTCTTCACGACAACGCACGACCACACACTGCAAATGTGACGAAAAACCTCCTACAGGGATTTGGCTGGGACGTGTTTGGCCATCCTCTGTACAGCCCTGACCTCGCTCCTAGTGACTTTCATCTGATCTTATATCTCAAGTCTTTCCTTGGCGGTCAACACTTCAACAATGACGAAGAGGTGAAAGAAAATGTTTCCAACTTTTTTAAGACACAGGCGGCAAACTTCTATGAAGAAGGTATACAGAAACTTGTGCCACACTATGACAAATGCCTGTAAAATGTCGGCAGTTATGTGGAAAAGTAGTTTAAGAGTTGTAGAATTTTGTGCAATAAATAATTATTCTGTATCTGTACACAATTTAATTTTATTACCAAACGGAACTTACTTTCTGGATGTGCCTAGTATAATAGATACATACCATTTCTTACCCCGATAGATACTCTATAGAGTGAAATATTTTGGTTAGCTCTATCAATTCTGCCCATAAACGTAGTGGTAAATGACTCTTAGTTGTTGAATTCCTATCTGTCTTTTCTGCTGATGTGTATATCACATAACTGGATGAGATGGATTTACAGTATCAAAGTTTGCTGCCACTGACACTGCATTGTTGTCATTCCATGAAACAATTAATATATTGGCTGAACTGTCAGATCCGAAACTAAAATGATATGTTGATGTCTCCCAATATGTCTTTTTTGGCATGACTTCATAACCACTAATCAGCAAAATAGCTAGGAAATACTTCATTTCCTATTCAGAGCAATCTCAAGTCTTTTTGCTCTTCGCAGCATACTGGTTAGTGTATTTCACCATCATACCTTAACTTCACAGTCAAAAAGTAGATAAAATATTCTAATGGTGCCCTCAAGGAGTGTTTTACAATACTCATTTGTGGCCAGAGTGTAGCTGTTGTGGGAAGTTGCCGTTTCACCCAATTATACTTATGAGATGGTTTAGTTGATTTTCTTTGTTTTGGTGCAGCTGTTTTTCTTGGTGTTGCATAGGATACTGCAGCAGGGATATGAAAGGCAGAGAAGTTCTACTTGTTAAACAGTCAGTACCTGCATCATTTGTCAAAAATGATGGATTTGTAAATTTTACATTGTTAGATTATTCTTTATTGCAAATTATGGCAGGAGCTTCCAACTGACTTGCTGAAGCATTATCAATATTCGGAATTTCATCACCAAAGTGATGATGAAGCTACACATGATAATCATGTGTAGCATTGGTGGATGGTAACAAAGCAAAAACCAAACTATTTTCAGGAATGCCATCATCAGTACTCTCCAATGTTTCAAGAAGTTCATATGAGGAGCATTTCTTTCAAAACTCGATAGAGGACAAAAATATTTTTACAGAAATTACATTTTTTTATTCTAGTGCATAACCTTTCATTACACAAACCTTATTTTAGCAATACTAGACATTATCATAGGGCAATTTTAGACAACAGTGAAACTCCTAGAGGATAAACATATTTTTCATAGTATATGCTTGTTTTTTTCAAAAGTCGATAGAGAACATGGACTAAGAAACAAGCAAATTTGACTGAACCTGAATGTGCTACTAGTTTTATTGTTTTTGTTACTGTTTTGATAAAATTTTCATTTCTTCATACTTTATTTTTTATGTACAGTATATAAATTTTATAAATGGTTAAATCAACATTGCTACATTAATGAAATAATAGACATTTATAAAAAATTATTTAATTAATAAATACAGAAATTTAAGAATACAAAGTGATTAAACTAGTAAGTAGTAATGTGTATGCTTATTTTGATATCTTAACAATCTCTGAGAACATCTCCATTAAATTCTTTTGCTTCCTCTGGAATTTCAAAAAATTAAATGAATTTTTTACATCTTTCTTCTTCTCACTGGACACCATGTTCATCTTCTGTAAACATGAGGATCTCAGCAATTCTTTGTGGCATGTTTTAATTCCAGATTTGAAAATGGAACCCTCCACAGGTGAAGCAGTATAAGTATTCTGCACAGTGACAGAAACATTACACACATTTGTAGAGGACTTTATGTACAATATGACACGCTGCATTCCTATGTTAAATGGCAGCTTTGCTTTTGCAATCTTCTGAGTAGTCTGCGTCCATGTTTTGATTTGCCATTCCCTGTTTTGAACTTTGGTAACTCCATGGGAATTGCAGAATTCGGTAGTATTCATTGGGTGACAAAATATCTTCCTTTCTTCTGTACTCCTCCTCAACCCTACCAAATACATGATCAGGAGCCATGTAACTGTGTCCTTGTATGGGAAAGAAATGACGTATAGACGTAAATGTTGTACTTCTTTCCAAAAAGGCAATCAATGAGTGTGGTCATTACTAGACTTCTTATTTTGACCTGAACATGAATCTGAGAAAAAATTAATAATGGAAGGACACTTGCATTTTTTTTCCCCAGGTCTGACAGAAAATTCAATGAAGCAGATGCCACTTGATTACATCCCATAGATGACTCGGTTTCCAACCAGGTGTAGAAATGTACATTCTCTTTCATTTGTGGTTTAGAGTGAAACATAATGCAAAGATTGTAGAACCAAACTGCCCTGGAATAGTACACTTCACCTACTGATAATTTCAGTAGAGGCTAATTTTGCAGCATATCAAAACAGATTTTGATTACATCAAGATTTTCTTCTTTCATTATAGTATAAAACTTCTTTGCACAAAGTTTATGCAGTCTGTAGTTTGTCCTATATTCATTCTTCTTCTCCAAATCTGTCTCTTTCTTTATGGAAATTAGTCCTATCTTGCATGTGGAGCATGTATCAGTATGTGGTGTCTTGAATGAGACATTAAAAAGCTTATAAAAATAAACTTGTATTTGGATAATGAGCATGTAGGTAGTTTTTCCTTTTTATGTTTTTTCACAAAACATTTTCCACATTTTTTTAATATTTAATTCGGGTGGTAGGTAGTTCCTTGAAGACTTTCCTCTATTGTAGTGGCTTTCTCTGCACCTGTAGCTCTTAATATCATTTTTACAGCAATAATAAACTCCTTGTCC